>OY855910.1:12867020-13381211 GCA_963693305.1 Meandrina meandrites
GTCTCGTAAAGAGGTGTAAAATTTAGGTTTACCAAAGTAGTATTTGATTAATACCGACTATACTACTTGGGAAAAGAAAGGGAGTAAAAGGGAGTAAAACCTAGGCGGGGACAAGCAATTAGAGAATTGACACCGTGCAGTATAAAAGTTTTTTCAATTAATTATTAAAAAATATTTTTTCTACTAATATACGATGGACGATATAGACCTCGAATCTCTCGAAGATGTCGACCTCGAATCTCTTGAACAAGAATTTGCGAGAATAGACCCGGAAGTGTTGCGCTATTTATCGCAATTACTTTCAGAAAACGTCCCTGCTGTTAAAAAGATAATAAGGAATGTGCTGGAAGAACCAATCCCAGAAGAAACAAAGAAGCGATTAAAACCACCTTTGCAACCAAAACCTTACCAACCAATACCGCCACCAAGAAAAAGGGCCAGAAGACAAAAAATAATTGAACAGTTTAAACTTCTGAGGGAGTTTGACCCCCTCCACCCGCTAAACATAAGAAATGTGGGAGACTACCAGAATGAGGTTGAAGATAAGTACAAGGACGAAACAACAGAGGGTGAAGAGAAGATAAAAGGTAGGCGTTATATTCGGTGGCGCTTCAAAAAGAATCTGGAAAGAGACCAAACAGCAAAATTCATGGAAAAAATAAGAAAGGACGTAAGAACATCATTTTACATAAGGTACGTTTTCGCATTTAATTTGCGCAACATTGAAGACGGGACCTTTCTTACCTTCTACCAAACTGAAAAAGGCTCCCGATGGATAAACAAGCTAGAAGACGCGGAAAAATGGCTGAGGGAAAGGGAGTCTGAACGTCTGGAAGTAGAAAGAATTGAAAGACCAAACACAAAATGGGTCTTCGACCACTACTATGCTGTTGATGTAAAAGTTGTGCTCGACCGGCAACCACTGATGGGGACAGGCCCATTACCAGACTGGCTGCGCAATCGCGCACACGCAGCGAGAGGACAAGCAATGGTGGCACTGGATACCTATAGAGATAACTTGTGTTTATGGCGTTGTATTGCTGTGCACAGAGGAGCTAGGGCAGATCGAAGCACAAAAGTAGCACAAGGTCTAGCCAAGAGTGTCTTCAAGCTCCGGGATACGCCGACGAACTGTCCAAAAACCTCGCTGGATGAATTAGAAAAGGTGGAAATGCACCTGAACAAGGGCACTGCTTTCTCAGATTGGCTTGGCATCAGGGTTTATGTTCCTGAGCGTGTAGATGATAAAGAAGTGGTTTGGCATCTCACAAGAAATCCGGCGTCAAAGTTTAAAAACGTTATGACAATCGGTATTTTTGGAGAGCACGCGTTCTTAATTAAAGACATTACAAAGTTAGCGAAAATTTATGCATGCACCCATTGCAACGCAAGATTCACCCAATCCGTCAGTCTTCAACGTCACGCAGATAGGTGCGCGCAAGGGAAATCTGTAATAGATTGCCCAGGAGAAAAGGTGGAAGCGCCACAGTCAGCTTACCAGAAAGCGTTTTACCCAAAACATAACGCATCGAATGAATCAATTCAGTGGCTTGAGTATGTAGCAAAGCATTGGAAAATCTCCATTCACCATGCAATGTCCGGGCATGGAGGAGAACATTGGATAGAGAAAAGACCAGTCGATGGCTACAACCATGAGAAAAAGCTGGTGTTTCAATACCACGGCTGCTACTGGCACGGTTGTCCAAAATGTTACCATGATCGTGACAAAATAATTGAACGTGGCGACAGAACGCGCGAAGATCTTTTCCAAGCAACAAATAGGAGAACAGCTTATCTCAAAAAGGCTGGCTACCGAGTGATTGAGTGTTGGGCCTGCGAAGTTGGAGAAAAATATGTTGAACAACTACCTCAAACCCAAACAAAAAGCTATCCCCACGCTATATTGTATGATTTTGAGTCGTACGGGGACATTAATCAGCGGAAGGAGCCGACAGTTTCACTCACAATCGAGAACCCACACATACCAATCTCGGTGAGCATCGGTGACACCCTTGAAAGAAAGCCAACCCACATCTGCGAAAGAGACCCCAAAGAGCTGGTCCGCAAGTTTATGGAAGAGCTGGAGAGACGCGGAAAAAACATAAGGAAACAAGTAAGAGATGAATTTATGCCAGCTGACGTAAACCTGCTACCAAAAGATCAGAGGAAAAAAATAGAAGAATGGTGTGACCAGGTCCCAGTACTGGGATTCAACTCTGGGACTTACGACCTGAATCTGATCAAAAACTACTTCGCAGAGCGCCTTGCGAACACAACCAACAAAGTAAGAGTGGCAAAGCACGGAAACAAAATCATGTTCTTGCTAACTTCAGGTTTCCGTTTCCTTGATATAATCAACTACTTGGGCCCAGGAACCAGCTACGAGAAATGGGTAAAGGCCTACGACTGCAAGACAACGAAATCATGGTTCCCATACGAGTGGTTTGACAGACCAGAAAAGCTGGATTACCCAGGATTGCCCGATTACCCGCATTGGTACTCAAAGTTGAAAAATGAATTCACACTGAAACTGTCAGAATGGAAAGCCTGCAAAGAGACGTTTCGAAAAAAGGGAATGAAAACCTTCAAAGACTGGGTGCGTTACTACAATAATCTCGATGTGGAACCCGGACTTGAGGCTCTCGAAAAAATGAAAAACTTCTACACTGAGAAGGGAATCGACATAATGAAAGACGCGGTCAGCATCCCAGGTGTGAGCTTACACTACCTGCTAAGGGGAGCTATTGAACGCAAAGCGGTTCTTTACAGCCCAAGCAAAGAAGCATATGATATGTTGAAAGCAGCAGTTGTTGGAGGGCCTAGCCTCGTTTTCACAAGATACCACGAAGTTGGAAAAACAAGAATAAGGTCGCATCAAATAGCGGAACCAAAACTTTGCAAAAACATCCTTGGATACGATGCCAACGCCCTGTATCTCTCAACCATGCTCAGAGAAATGCCCTGCGGAAAGGAAAAGGTCGTTCACTACACAGGAGAATACCAAACAGACGGGGCACCAGTACTAACGCACAGACTAAAAGAAAGAATCTGGTTCGGGTATGCGGAAGTAGACATAGAGATTCCAAATCACTTACACCAAAAGTTCGAGGAAATGTGTCCGTTCTTCCACAACAAAGTGGTGCCAGCCAAAGCTGTCCCCGAGCATATGCTGAAATACTTGCGTGATACAGGAAGAAAACGAGGAGAAGATAAAAAACTCATGGGAACGTTGTCAGCACAGAGGATGCTTGTGTACGCCCCTCTACTACTCTGGTATGTGAATCATGGTGCAGTTATCAAAAGGGTTTATCGAACAATTGACTACACACCGGCAAAGATCTTCCCCTGGTTCGTGGAACAAGTCACGGAGGCTCGCCGGACAGGAGATGTGGAAAAAAGCAAAGCACTGCTGGCTGAGGTATTCAAACTGTTGGGAAACAGTGGGTACGGAAAGCTCATCGAAGCCTTGGAGCGGCAAACAAACGTCATTTACACCAAAGATGAGAAGGTAGTCGACAGAGCCTTGCGAAGCGCGTATTTCTCAGATCTTGATGAGATTGGGGAGGCGTATGAGTTAGAAAGTCGGAAGCCACGGATCACAATCAGAAGACCGTTTCAGATTGGAATAGCTGTATATCAGCTGGCAAAGCTGCGTATGTTGGAATTCTATTACGACTTCCTTGACAGATATTTTGACAGAAAAGATTTCGAGCTGATACAGATGGACACTGACAGTAACTACTTGGCAATCTCTGGTAAGAAACTCGAGGACATTGTGCGACCAGAGATGAAAGCAGAATTCGAGGCACAAAAAAAGAATTGGTTGGCATGGGACAAGTGGAGCGGTCGAACACCTGGTCTATTTAAGATGGAGTGTGAGGGGGCCCGGATGATTGCGCTCTGCTCCAAATGCTACTATATAGACGATCGGGGAGATAAAAAGAAGTTAAGCGCAAAAGGTATGTCGAAGAAGCAAAACGGTATAACCTGGCAACGTTTCAAGGCAGCGCTGGAAGGAAGCAAGGATATGGCAACAAACAGAGGTTTTCGAATGCAGGATGGAAAAATAGTAACTTACGAGCAGGAGAAGCTGGGGTTGAGTGCATACTATGACAAACGATGGGTACTACCAGACGGGATACACACCGAACCAATCGAATATCACATTTAGTTTAAGTTAGCTGGTGGAAGAGTGGTATCTGGAGGTACAACAAGTAGTTCTTCACGTACAAAACCACGTTTGGGCCCATCGCGTAAATAGTAGAGAACGGGCTGATCAGGTTTGGCAAAAGAACGTTCAAGGTTGTAAACTTTCAAAGACCAGATTGGATCAGTGGCTCTTTTCGTCCCACCTTCAAGCTCGCCAGGTTGGTACAAATATCGAACCAAAACTATGGAGGGGAGCTTTTTTTCGTTTTTTCCAACAGGTCGCAAATATTTGGTTGCTGGTTGGGATACCACAGCCTTTTCTTTGATAGCAGCAGCAGGCTTCATACCAATCAATCGAGTGACTTGGTTGTTCAGAGCAGAAACAACAGAGGGAAGCCTTTTCACCCACTCTGTGGACCGCGGCCCCTCAGGCGAACGCATTTCAACTGCGTACTGATACCCAAACAAACGCTCAGCCAAGGTGCGGTTAAAACGTTCAACGATAGCTTGGTCTCTATGTATTTCAGGGTGGCCACGCCTGATAGAAGTTTTGTGCTTCTCCATTTCTTTTGTAACAGCGCCCATAAATTCACGCCCAGGATCAACCTGCAGAATCTGTGGCCACTTCAGAGGTCCACGTGTATAAATTGTCTTAAAAGCTTTGGCAACCTCAGTAGAATCTTTGGAGGTTAAAGGCTGAGCTTCTTTGAATCTGCTGGCAACATCAACAACGGTAAGCGCGTATTTGTAAGTGCTACGGCCCACTTTGTCGTGCGGCAGAAAAAGAAGATCTGCCTGATGCACTTTGTTGGGTGTAGGAACGTCGAATTTTGGACGAGGAATGTAACGCGGTGCGGGGAGGTAGATCTGCCAGAGCGCTTGTTTGAACAACCATTCTTTAGCAACAACTTCAGGAACCTTTGCAGCAGCCGCTAATTTTTTAATGGCGGAGATACCTTTCCAGTAACCTTGTGGACTGTAGTAACGCCGCTCTAATTTTCTGTCCATTTAAATAATTATGCGCGGACATATATACATGGCGGGAAAAATGAGTTTGGGTGACCCTTACGGTGGGGTATTTGCAACTGAGTTTCTCTCCACGCTTAACGAAAAGTTGCTGGAAGAGGAGGAAAAGTTAATAAAAAAAATAAAAGAAATCAAGCCGGAAAAAGATCTTGACGACCGTTACGACCACGAAGGGGTGTGGGTTTTACCCCACGAAGAGATGAGCCACCCTCCCAAACCAAAATTATGGTATTTAAATTCAGTACTAAAAAAAGTCGGCATTTCTTTAGAACAGGTCGGTGACGAAATAGGGGTGACCTTTTTGGGTAATGTCATTTGCCAGTTCAAGCAGTTTAATCTCAGGTCGTGTAACTACGTTTGTTTTTTATACAACTATTTTCAAAAGGTCTCAACAAGAGATTGGCCGGCGAAAAATGCAATACTGAAAAAGCTCACGAAAAGATTGCCGACGATGCAACAAACCAGAAATAAAGCGGATAAAAGTTTCAACGAATGGTGGCTGGTGGCAACTCAGTTGCTGATACCCCACCTCTAAACAGCAGTTGTCTTAGATGTTCTGTTAACCTTTACCCCACCGTCAGTGTGGTTTGAAAAACGCAGTTTTGTCTTTGCAGTTGTAAAGGTGTTGTACTTTTTCAAAATATCTTGGTACTCACCGTCAGAGATTTCACCATCGTCAAGAGCGGTTGATATGAGAGAGTTGATCGTGCTCAGCGTAGCTTCAGCCAGGGTCTGTATTTTTTCGTGTTTTTTCGCTTTCCGCTGGAAAAATTTGATGGTGACCATGCAGGAGGTTGACACCAATGAAAACAAGGTGGCAGCTGCGATTAAAGGACCGCCAACAGCAACGCCAACCGCAGAAAGAGAAGCGGCCAGCCCAGAGCCGGTAAGAATGGTAGCGACTCCGCCTGTAAATTCACATACCGTTTGGCAACGTGTGTGCCACCGTTTGAATTTGGCTGAGGTTTCGTAGTAGTGCACCAACTGGTTTTCCAAATTCGTCTCTATCAATTTTATTTTATCCCGCCTGAATTTTGTTGCAGAATCCATTTCCTATATATGTGTGTTTAAAAAATGTGTAATCTAATCGCAATATTGGTTATGCCATTTTCCATTTTTATATACAACCCGATTACATGGACCAGTTGTATTTTTAGGGTGTGTCCAGAACTTTTTGCTGAACAGACCGGTTTTCGTGTTAAAGGCACCTTTTGCGATGTCACCACTCCAATACTTTTTAAACAAATCCTTATCACCACCTGTGATAGCCATGATTGCAGCAGCCACATCTTGAGCCGGTTGAAAGCCTGGAATTTTTTCGCCGATCTTTTTATTGATCGTTTCACCGACACCCAAACCCACCTTTTGCTTCGAGCTGATTGCGTTGCGCGCCGCGGCGTGACCCCATTGCCGTTTGTTTTTGGGAATAGCGTCAAGCGCCTTCACCATTTTTTTGTCTGCATCATGTTTGCAGCCTTTCTCATTTTTCTTGTCTGCACAGACGGCATAATCGACGTCATGCTGCATTGCAACTGCGTCCGTGGCGCCTGTTGGTTGCTGATAAATCTTCAAGATCTTTCCAGTTTGAGGGTCGTAAGAAAGCTGTTTTTCAAGAGGATTGTACGGCCCTGTATAGTTGTGGCCCGGAAGTGTCCACCCTTTCTTTGGTTTAGGCAGCTTGCCGATGGCTTTATGCAAATCAAAAGCCCCACCGCGGGGTCGTTCATAAAGAGGGTTTGTTGGGTCATCTACTCTATTACCCGCATAAATTCTCATATCATAATTACCACCACGTTGGGTACCCCCACTAATAAACCGTGTCTTGGTAATGCCACAACTTGCGCATTTTACTTTTAACATTCTTCTACCATTTTTTGTGGTAGTGTTTTTTTCGCTTCCCGGTACGTTGGGTGTGAAACGCTTTTCCTTCACGCAGTATACCTCCATCTTATATAATTAAAGAAAATTCTCAGGCCGCTGTGTGACACCCGCCTTTCATCATATCTTTTGGTCTTAATCTGTTTGAGGCTTTAGTCAACAAATCCCCAGACAAAGCATCAATTGTGTAATTAACAGCTTTTCTCGCGATTGGTTTGGCTTTATTGGCTAACTTCTTCTGATACTCTGGTTGTCTCAGAAACTCGCTTGCAAAGTATCTTCCTTGTTTAACACCCTGTTTGGCTAAATAAGGAACTCCGTACTCCAAGAAAGCTTCAGCTGCTGTATTTCCAACTGTATCAAGAACCCCACCTCCGAACATTCTTTTTTCAGCGCGAGCAAGTTCTTCTCTCTTCTTTTTGGGTAAACCACTTCTGGTCCACTTAAATATTGGATCCAAAATATTACCTCCTTCTTGAGCACTGACAAATCTTGTCTTGGTAATGCCGCAGCTAGCACATTTTACTTTAAGCAACCTTTTACCATTTCTTGCGGTAGCAAATGTTTCACTTCCCACCACATTAGGTGTGAAGCGCTTTTCTTTCACACAGTAAACATCCATCTTTATACATTATGTGTAAAATAATCCTTCACCACAGCCTCGTTGGCGCGTGTATTTTCAGAAAACATGCTCAAAATATCTCGAAACGACCGTCCTTTGTTACGCTCATTCAGGAAAAGCAAACAGTAGTAGCCGCAGCGCACACTGGATTCCCACTGAAGCTGGTTGTCATTTCGTAGAAAGGTCTGTTTGCCCTCGAGAATCAACTCAATTTCCCATTCCGCGGGCGGAGGTAAACCGAAAGAGTCAAAGTATTCGCGCCCGCCCCAACAGCATACCCAATGGGTGCCTGGCCCTCCAAGATCATCCATGTTGATTATACAAGGGGAGTGGTTTTTCACGTGGATCTCGTCTCTCGCAAATATACCTTTAATGGGGATTTTCAAGTATTGGCACCACCGCTGCAAGTCATAATCAGTTAAGGGGACATCAACGAAGGTAGGCTTTTTTTTGGTCACCCCAAGAACCTATAAATGGTGGAGGGCGCATATATGGTGGAGGGTTGATGCGCATTCCCTTTCCTCCTGTTGGGGGTTTTACCCGCATGCCGGCCCCCTGCGCGGCTATTTTGCGCACATGTCTGATTTGTGTCTTGCTCATGTCTATGTCCACGCCCGTTTTGTTTTTGATAGCGCGCTGTATTTTTTTGATCTGCCTGGCGGTCAAGTGCAAAGTGTCGCTGCCGCCGGTTATAGCCTCGTTTTTAAATCTGAGTGTAACAGCTTCTCCTGGCCCAAAGGCCCGCGCGAGGCTTACCTTCTGTCCGTCTGAAAGTGAAATCTTGTGCGGATAGTAAGTCGTCATCTCTTATATTTCATACAAAAATTATTTTACACCATCACCAGCTCATTACCCACCTGCCTGAGAACAAGTTCGGACTCGTACAAAATTCCTGCATAAATGGTGTAGTCTTGCGCGTTGGCCGCCTCGTTGAGCCTGTAGTGGAAAACCATCTGCTTCGGGTCGTTGGTCATGTTATCCTTGTTTTCGCGTAAGTCAAAATAGACTATTGGGTACAGCGTCTCGAAGTTGTTGGGCTGAAGCTGAACACCGGTGTTGTAGTCGTTTTTGCGGTACCGGTAGTTCATTAAGTCATTAAGAATGCGCAGTTTAAAGTTTTCGTCGTAGTCCAGCTCCGGATAGTACTATGAAGAGCCGTACTGTAGCCGGCAGGTCGCTAGCTTGGCTGTATTGTCTCCGTCAATGTCAAAGGTGTCGAAGAAGTAGGGGTTTTGTGTTAAGGAGTTTTCCTTTCTTGACTGTTGAATGAAAATGAAAACATGTTTGGCATCCTTTACGCCGGGATTTATCTGCCACGAACCAAAAGCGTCACGCCGACTGCTGCTGGGCTGGATCATTTCATTCAGGTACGTCCATTTCTGAGGTTTCAAAAAGTTATCGTTTGCGAGCTTCTGCCCTTCGCTGGTGAAACGCAGCATTGGAACCCACAGCTCAAGGTTTCTCACCACTACCCTGCGATTGGTGCCATCGTTTTGCCAAATCAGCTCTGCATCCGATTGTAGCTCAATTTCGAACTCCATCTGCATGGGGGGAAGAAGCTTGTCACTCAGCTCTTCGAAAAATGAGTACCTGTTAAGCGGTATGAGGGTTTCAACCGTGAGGCCGGTGTGGGCAAGCAAGCCCCTTTGTCTGATTCCTTGGTTAGTGGCAGCGGCGGCCGTTACATTGCTATTAGTCGTGTCCAAATACCAAAACTGATTTTTTGCCGCGCTCCTCGCAAAGTCATCAGAAAAATCCAACAAGTTTTTGATGAATATTAACTTGTGAATGTTGTCTACGTTGTAAATGTTTTTGCCCGATGATTTTACCACAAGTTTGTTTATCAGTGAAAATGAGCCGTTAATGGGTGCTGACCGGGCGTCTGCTGCAACTGCCGCGCCATCCGCGGTTGCCTCAAAAGTGAAATCAGCCCGGAAGTAGGCGTTATACCAGTCAAACCAGTTGTCTCGGTCGGTGAGTGTGAATTTATAGTTTGTTTTTACCTGGTGCTGATTGTTACCCGGGATAGTGATCGGTTTGTCTAACCCGATACGAACATACTCTGTTTTTTCCAAATGCCTGTGGCTTCTGAACATCTTCGGTTATATATCTTTTAAAAAAATTATTTTAATTTTCCGCCAAATATTGGTTTACTTTCAACTTTGCTGCCCGACCCGCGTTTAAAATCTGGTTCAACTTTTTCTGTGAATCCCCGCTCAACTGAGTTGCTGATACCCCACTTAGCATCTTCTTCAGTTTTTGCCGCGACTCGGTACTAAGTGAGGTCGTCTTTTTACTTCCCCGCTGCGGGGTCTTTTTACCCTTGGGGCGTGGGGTGTGGGGTACCTCCACTGTGGGGGTGCGGGTAGCAACTGAGTTGCTGACACCCCGCCGCAAAACGGCTTGTATCTTGTCAGCCGCTTTTTCTTCTGCTTTTTCTGCAGCTTTTTTCAACATTTGCTTCGAGGCTTCATTTACAGCCTTCTTCAACGTCTGACGGGTGACCTTCTTTTTGAACCGCTTTCCTATATTCATCAGGGTGTCTCTAACAACCCCCGTACCTTTGTGTTTGTATCTATATGTTCCCTTCGGCGCGTCATAATATCTCGCCCACTCGCTCGGATGATTCATTATTATACTTATGTGTAAATTATTTTTCTTTTTCTTCTTCGATGATAATACTTAAAGCCACGTCTTGGTCATTCAGATCTATAATGTTGTTGCGCCCGTCCGTGATCTTTATGTTTATGGAATTGATTCTATTTTTGTTCACCGGGTGCCACAGGAGGCGGCGGGGCTCTTTTGAAAAGGGGTAGCTGACTGAGAGTTCAGCGGTTGAAAAAGAGAACATAACGTCACCCCCGATGTTGTCCACGGCCCTTGTAATGAGGTCACAATGGATGTAGATCCAGTCGACGCCTCTTGTTATATTTGGCACGCGGTCGCTCCTATTGTTCGCTCCATCTATTGTTTTCTTGTCAAAACCCAGCAGCGCGGCGAATTCACCTTCGCTTAGATCAAGCTCGTAGCCGTCCTCCAACAAAATGACCGCCCGATACGTTGTGGTGTGAAAATACAGCTGGAAAATAAACTTCGATTTTTCATCCTTAGGATCCACTCTTCCGATTAGTGCCTGAATGGTGGTGTTGAGACCGTTGTAATCATACATTCCGTCCGGAATTGTCACGGTTTTCCAGTTCTCTGTTTTTTTCCGCCATTTAAACTCGTTGTTTTTGTACCGTTTTGCGATGTTGTACCACGAATAAGACATGGATACCAGCTCATTTAACGCCGCCCTGTATGTTTTGTAGGGATCTAAAGCGATTGGTGGGTCAAAGTTTATTGTGAAGTCATGTGACTTGCTGTTGGTGTTTTTTTGTTTGGCCAGCTGCGAGTCGAGCAACAGGTTGAAATGGAAATGAGTCATGCTTATATAATATTACTCAAAATTTTGTGGGCCTGTTTTTCTGTTATTTCATTTTGTCTTACCAGCAGCCCCAATATCTGCTTGACCTGTTTTTTCAGCTTCAGTGAAGTGTTGCCCGCCTGTATAGACGCCAAGCTTATGTATAGCCTTTCAACCAAAGCGTTTGGATCAACACTTCCGCTTCCTTCCATTTCTCTTTCAGCAGCCTCCACACCCTTGGGTAAAACCTCACTGGGCTGTTTATTCCCTTTTCTCCTGTCAAGAATTTCATCTCTTGCCCTTCTTATGTCTGCCAATGTGTAGCCGCGGAATTTTGATTTTGGGCTTTTTACAACATAGTCAGGATTGTCTTTATTTTTTGTTAACATGCTGCTCAGTGTCTGCAGGTCAACCGACTCTGATCCCTTGATACCCGGTTCTTGTGGTGGCCCCCATTTACTTGGTTTTTCCTCTGGGCTTGCCGTTAATTCCATTTCTTCCTCTTCAGCCAAAGGTGGTAACGGTGTTGATGAAGGAGATGGTGGTGGTGTTGATGTAGGAGATGGTGGTGGTGATGATGTTGGTGTTGGTGTTGGTGATGGTGTTGGTGATGGTGTTGGTGTTGGTAGTGGAGTTTCCTCATCCGGTTTAAAATCTTCATCGAAGGGGTTATTTAAATCAAACTCATCCATACCATAGTCTGGGATTTCTTCCTCTTCTTTTGGCGCCGCCCCTACTTGGAGTTTGTCAAGCCGTGATGTGATAGGTTTGAACAACTCCTCACCTGATAGCTGGCCAAACTCTTTTTCTATTTTGTTATTTTTTATTGCCGCGAGAATGCTGTCGTTCTGCTGCTCAACTTCAGCCTTTTCGCTGACAAGTTTTCGCCACTTCTTCATGGACATATTTTTGCCGTATATATAACAGAAAAAAAAATGAAAATTCCAAATTACGACCCCAGTTTGACTACAAAAAGTAATTACAAGCAAGGCCACCCTTGTATGCCAGCAAATACCTTTCGGATGCTTATTTGCGGGCCGAGCAACTCTGGTAAAACAAATATTCTCATGCATATGCTTTACAGGCTGTTGGTCTACGACAAAATTTACCTTTGCACAAAGAACCTGCATCAAGACAAGTACCAATATATGATTGATGATTTCGATAAAAGAGTCAATCCTGCGGCTGGGTATAATGTTATTGAAGGCGCCAACGATGTTATTCCTCTTGAGATGCTGCCCACTGACAACCAAAAAATTGTAATCTTCGATGATATGGTTTGTGAAAAAAACCAAAACGACATTATCGATTATTTTATGAACGGGCGGCAGCGCAATTGCAGCGTCATTTATCTTTCTCAAAGCTACTTCAAGACCCCCAAAAACATCCGAGATAATTGCACCCACTTTTGCATTTTCAACTTTCTTCCCAGAGAAAATAACCGTATTGCTGATGAATTGGGAATTGACAGAGAGCTGCTTGAAAGAGCTACCGATGCTAAATATTCTTTTTTATACTACGACAAACCAAAAAAAACCACACTCAAAAATTTTGATGAAAATATATAGAGATGGGGTATCTTAACGGTGCTACAGGCTCGACTCAAACACACGAGGAGTCTACTTCAATCCGAGGGAAAGCCGGCCCTGCCGGCCCTGCTGGTCCAACTGGCGCAACTGGACCCGCTGGCCCTAAAGGTGAAAAAGGTGATAAGGGCAATACTGGCCCGCAAGGACCTAAAGGAGATAAAGGCAATGTTGGGGAAAAAGGATTAAAGGGTGAAACGGGCTCACAAGGGCCGACCGGACCTGCTGGCCCTGCGGGAGCAACGGGACCTACAGGACCAACCGGAGCTACAGGACCAGCGGGGCGTACTGGAGCAACTGGACCCGCGGGTTCAAAGGGTGCTATTGGACCAAAAGGTGAAAAAGGGGAAAAGGGTGATAGTGGAGATGTATCAACCGTTAATATTTCTGGAGATATTCTCATGAAAGATCATGCGATAAAGCAACTTGCGAATCCTGTCGGCGATCAAGATGCTGTAAATCTTACTTCAATGAAAAAATATGTGGGCTCAAATTCTATTTCAGCAGGAATTGCTCATAAGCAAAATGCTCTAGCCTATTTAACCCAAAGGGTAGGTGTTTTTGCTGTAAACAATGTTACTTCTGTTACAGTTGAAGACTTTATATCCAACCTTCACAGTGTCAATAAAAAGGCTTATACTTTCAATCTCGTAAGAACTGGTGTCAATTCTTTCAACTCACGTTTGGCGTTAAATAAAACACCTCTAAAGGAAGGAGAGTACACTATATGTGTCGAGTTCTTTATCCCGAAAGTTGATACTAATTGGTTTATAAGTGCTTCAACCCCTAACCCGGTTGATACTCTTAATTACCATACCAAGCACTTCAACAGTCACAGCCCGAAATATTCACGCACCATTATTCACACGCGCAAATACAAAGACAACGATAACACTATCTATTTTAATATTTCAAATCCAGGTTATGATGGCTCGTCGCCACTTGAAAAGGCTGCTTTGATTATTTATGGAATAAAAGGTTTTCAAACAGATGTAGACGGAACTGTTTACGATCAGGCTTTCGTTCTCGATGATGGCGATTTTACTCTTCAAACCAATTTGGATATGAACGGCTTTGATATAAAAAATTATAATCTACGTGGTTTTGTGCTAAGAAATTTACGACCCAAAATAATAATACCTGGAGAATGGAAATCAGATATTAATAATGGTGCTGTTAAATTCGGTAATCTCTTTGAGGCAATGTCGCCATTTCCTTGCATCCTTGATGGCGCTTCAGTTTTTATTTTAGATAAAGGTGTCTCTCGAAATTATGAGAAGATAGGTTTTAGGTTTATCATAAACCTCTCGGATATTTATACGTTTAAAAGCGAACGTAATGCAAATGGCTTAAGATACCAATATGCGGGCCCCGGTTTTAATTACAAACCAAAACCTATTAGATTTGACCCGGGAGACACGATTTCACTTTATATAGTTCAGTTTAACAACCCAAATCAAAAACAAACTAATATGAAACACGCAATAGTGAGTTTAATTTTAATAGACGATTATACTTATAGGTAGTAAGACTAGTAAGTTTTGTCGTTCCTTTTAATTTTGTCAAACCTGCTCGCTTGTAAACAGCTCGAATTTGCATGCTGTGTGGTTATTAAGCGCAGCCGTGACGTCAATGCTTTGAAATAAAAACAATATCCGCACGTGCGCTGTCAATCAATTCTCATTCTGCGGTTTTACCACTCACGAAAATCTTTTGTTTTTACATTCTTCAGTGCTAAAATTCTGTGGTTTAGCCTAAAAAAATTTCAGAACAATCAAATCTATTGTTCTTTCGCTCCGCTCTGCTTATTTTTAAAAAAAACAAATTAAGGCCTGTCAGTTTTCTATTTAAACATTAGTAAGATTATGTAAATACACAAAGTTCAAGAACTTTCTTGAATATAATTACACGGCAAGACACGCAAAATGATTTCACTATTTCATGCACTTATGTATGTTATAAACGAAATTTCAACACCTGTTTGGCAAAACGAGGTCAGACAGATAGCACGTCAAGTAGTGGAGGCTATGAGAGAGGCGGAAAAAAAATAAACTGTCTCGCTTGGTAAGTTAACTTCACTCAATATTGGGCTTGTGTAATGTAAATATTGGTTTCCGCTCTTCTTCTCAGAAATATCACCAACCTACGTTGAAAGATTTCTTGAAACACTCATCATAATCATTTTCATTATAAATAGGATAGCCGAGATAGTGTCTGAATCCATTTCTAATACACAGATTACAGTGACCATTTCGCGAACATCTGCTTCTGTCACATTTATAACAGAACAAGACCCTTACAATTTGTTTATTGCGAACGCAAAATGGTGCTTCTTTGATTGCAGCATGAACTTCGTCCCAGCCAAGAGCTTTTCGCTGTCTGAGCTTCATTTCAATATATCCTTTGCGGATTTCTTTTCGAACCTCGTCCCAGCCAAGCATTTTTCGCTGCCAGAGTTTTATTTTAATATACTCCGTACAAATTTTTTCTCGAAGTTCTAGTGGAAGTGCTTTTATTAATTCCAATGTGTCTGCCATGTTTATACACTTGTTGGTGTGTTTCTCTAATTGCTTTGCAACCAAACGAAGGTATCGGTCGCTCAGTAAAATTTTTGAAAGATTTCTCGCGTTGGGTCTAAACCCCTTAACTTACAAAGGATCCAAGTGTGTTCAAGATCTTCATCGCATATCTCAATACAGCGTCTGGGGCTGTTGTATTCGTCTATGTCTGGGAAAGCGTAATGATTGATGGAGTCTTTTCGTATACACGGAACACATATCCCATCAACGCCGCAATTTTCGTGCTCAAGACAAAACATAACTTTCACAGGCCTTTGCCGTCTTTGACAAAAAGGGGTTTTCTGTAAATCTTGGTGTACTTTGTCCCAGCCAAGATCTTTTCGCTGTCCAAGTCTATACCAGATTATCTGTTTTAACCTTGGTTTGGTTTTTAATCCCTCGTTTTGCTTCCTCTCAATACAGTCGCAGTAGAATTCCAAATTTTGTTCTTCCAAAGTCTGCTCGACAGTTGCCATCGTATATTAGTAGAAAAAATATTTTTTAATAATTAATTGAAAAAACTTTTATACTGCACGGTGTCAATTCTCTAATTGCTTGTCCCCGCCTGGGTTTTACTCCCTTTTACTCCCTTTCTTTTCCCAAGTAGTATAGTCGGTATTAATCAAATACTACTTTGGTAAACCTAAATTTTACACCTCTTTACGAGACTATAGTCAGGGACCAAAGCCAAACCGTGCGAGCTATGTGAGCATGGTTTGGCTTTGGTCCCTGACTACTAGTCTCGTGAAGAGGTGTAAAATTTAGGTGCACCCAAAGTGGTATTTGATTAATACCGACTATACTACTTCTCAGCTGCGTCACCCTGCACGGTGAACGATTCTTTCGTGAGGAGTCGGAGATTTTCTCTGCCGGGATTTAGGGCTTGGAGAAGATGGGTTGGTTTCTTTGATATTGGGATGCGGTTTCTTTGATATTGGGATGCGGTGATCAACTTTGCCAAATCCTTGCCGCTTCAACTCCACGATTGGCGCCTCAAAAATTTGATTTGACTTAGAGAATTCACCATCACTCAATATGTCAAATTCTCCTTTTAAGAAAAAGTGTCTTTGAAGACGAAATCGTATTCCCATCAAAGCAGACTTTTTGTAGCTGTCTCCATTATGTTTCTTTGCGTTGGGCCAGAAATTCGCCAGAAGTTCATTCAGTTCCTTCTGTATTTTTTACACGCTCATCTTCTGGTTTAACTTCGTTGCAGTATGCCAGGAATGTAACAACAGCGTTCTTAGTTGCTTTCCTCGTATTTTCAGAATATTTACCTTCAATTAAGTTCTGTATTCCTTCCTCTGATAATCTAGAAAAGCGTTTTCTTTGAGCCTTGCTGGGTGCCATTATCGATCATCGCTGGTTGAAACTGAAAACTGGCAGCTTTTCGAATCTCAGCTCGTCCTGCAGTTTTTTTTCGCAAGGAAGTCTTTTCCTTTCTCCGCCTATTGACTCTTTTGTTTCAGGGTCTTCAAGATGGCGAGTAAATCTGCTACTTCGATGCGTGCTTCACCAGTCGTTTCCTCGATAGTTGCCCGCCAATCATTCAGAACTTCGATGCTTTCCAGTTCTTCAAGCTTACCTTTTCCAATCTCTAGACTTAGGCCTTCGATTTCTGCTACAATTTTCCTTCAAAGGTCTTTGTGGCGAGTGATTTTTCTCTTGATTTCCATTCTCCACGATCGAAGTCGTCTTGCTGCGTGCTAGTCTCGCAGGTGTTGATTCCTTTTGTGCCCAACACTTGTGAATCTCCAAAAGCGTATCCGTCCCGCCGTAGGTGCCAGTAGTGTGGGGAACAAGTCAGGGAGCCCACACTGTCACTTGATTCACTTTAGCTGTTTATGGTTCTTTACAGAATGAACAAAATCAAGACTTTTAAAAAGATACGGCAATCGATAATACAAGTATCTTTGCGCAAAATCTTAATTAAATGAGATCTCGAGTACACCCGTACACCCCTGGGTCTACTGTCCTTGGCTTGGACCTCCATGGAAGTTCCAATCGCAATTTCGTGTTCACAGTAAGTTTCAGTTCTGCCAAATTTGTCACTGACCATTTACTCTCTGTGTTGGTTATTCAGGTAGGTCTGTATTCGCTCGAACCCTTCTCTATCTCATCGCGTCTTTAATTGATATCCGCTTTGATGTCCATACCTCGTCCTGGGTTTTGGGTATCTGTTAAATTCGCCTCAAAATCTCGAGCATTATCAATAATAAGAACCAAAGAAACGTGTTTTCTTCTATCTTCTATCAACCTTGATTTGTGGAGGAAGGTTAAATTGTTAGGCGGACGGTAATTTGGTGTTCAAACACCAAATTGAACAAAACATCATTACCGAAATGAATTCATGACACCTGCGTTTTCTCAAACAATGTGGTGGTGTTAGCATGGGTGGTACCCTTGGACAAGTGCTTTCCAACATTATCATGACCGAATTTGTGGACAACGTTGTCAAAAAAAAAGTATCGATAATAGGGTAAATATGTTGATGACACTCTTTTGCTCATCTATCCAGGGCCAAGTTTCACAAATTCGACCCCAACATCTGGTTGACGCATGACTCTTTCGATGATACCTTTCCGCACTTTCTGGATATCGAAATTTCGCCAGACGCCCAAAGTATCTACAGAAAGATACATTTACGGGACATTACACCAACACTTCGACAGTTTTGTCCCCTGGACACATAACGAGGAACATTTCATGGGTTAGAATACTCTCTCAAATGAAATCCCAACTGGCCAAAGTTGGATCATTTATGTCATGGAATGGTTTCCTCAAACGACAAAAGCTTCCAAATTGTTTGATGGGTTTATATAAAAAAAATGGACGACATGACCCTCGCTCTCAAGACAATGTCAACAAACCCACTATCTGGATAAATTTACCATCCACTGGAAAGAAAGATGAGCAACTCACCTAGTCCTGCACTCGCAATTGGCGCAGATGTATTAACACCAAAAACTTGTTTTCCTCGAATAAGTAATCTATAAGACCACTAAACTTTCTTTTTTCACCAGCACCAACGACAGAAAACCTCTCGCTAATTAGGGGCCGCGTTGTTTATCAGTTAACCTGCCATGGTTGTAGCGCTTGTTACATCGGCATTACTGATCGCACACTGTCAACGGTTTGAACACAGCTGAACACTGGGACGGCGACAAAGATAGTGTAATCCTTCTTAACACCTACAGGAATGCCAAAATCTAAAAAACACCAAGGGTTACCGTTTATTCAAACTTGCACCTGATCGTCTTTCTGACCACTCTACATGACTTGAACGACCAATTCACTGCTATCAATAATTTCTATCTTGAAACTGTCCTAAACAACACTTCTATACTAGACACTGACAAGATTTGGAACTTACAATTGTTCAAAGTGGCATTTCACATCAAGAAAAGAAAGCCAGTCATTAACACTTGATTGGAAGTAATATATCAAACAAGAGGGAGAGTGTTTCATCACATTTCTAAACACCGACAAGAGAGTTGAAAATACGACGCGTAGCGGAGTATTTTTGACGAACTTCGAGGTTTTTGGACATGTGATGAAACACTCTCACGATTGTTTGATATATCTTCTCAATCGAAACTAGAACTACGGAGAAAACGGAGAGATAAAATCTTAAAAATCTATGCAAATTAAGATCAGATTTCCAAACCACCGTCACGGTTCTGATTTCCTTTGTGTTAACCAGATGAATTATTAATGAGTTTCAGAAGAAAGCTGTAACGTATTTTTATTTAGATTATGTTACACCTACTGCTCTCTGCTATTTCGATTTTTTCACTCAAACCATTATACGCCTGACGATGGATCACAAAGAAAGAAATATAGCGTTCTATGAAACATCCCGCCCGGCATTTCATTGCTTTGAATATCAGATCTCATTATCGTTAATCTTTTTGTTGTTTCAATCTATTCTTAATCTGGCAATATTGCATCCTAAATTCAGGCCGGACCGAGTCCGCTTAACAGAGTTTTTTAACACTAGTAATTGGTAAAATAAAATTCATTAGTGCGTAAAGGTGAATTTGGCGTCTGCCTTAAATAGGTTTCACAGTATATAAAGCAGTATTCGACGGTTGTCAACCATTATCATTCAAAACTTAACACCTTCGCAAGTTAATCTTGCCATAATTACATCGGAGTTTCGAGATTCACTGTCGAATTTCTCTTCACTACATGCTTTTTCCTGATATGAAACGATTTAAAAATGCCTCGCAAACCCTTGCGATATTTATCATTTAAAATAAAATAAATAATAGGATTCGCCGAAGCGTTTGAATACAAAGCAAAGTTGACTACAAAAGCAACATTTTCAAGGCCACAAGGCACCTTTCCGTGTGCCCACACGAAATATAACATTAAGGCAAAAACATTGATTGGTATAATACACACCAAGAAAGTAATAAGTATTGCAATAATGATTCTCACATCTCTTAGTCTTCGCAATGTAAGACAACTTGAAGGACCCTTGCGCCTTACACTTTTGCTTCTTTTAAGGTTCAGGATAATGGCAGAATACAATGTCGTAATTACAAATGTTGGAATAACGATGAGAGAAACCAATACTATTAAATAGTAAGTTTCCTGAGACTGTCTATCATCAAATTTGGGTGCCCAGCTTATCTTGCAGTAAGTTTTTGCATCGATTATCGCTATCTGAAAAATGTAGAAGTACACAACATGTAGTCCCATCGACGTGATCCATATTAGCGGTATGATGATTTTACAGAGTTTAGCGGGCTTGATACGTTTTGTACGCAGTGGAAACACAATTGCTCTGTACCTGTCAATAGCTATTACTACAAGACTCAGAATGGACACTGCAGTTGAGATGTCTTGAAAGAAGGAAATGCTTTTACAGAGAGCTGAACCCAACAGGCCGTCAATTAACCATCTCCGAGGTCCAAGCAATATTTCTGTTATTTGCCGCGGTACAGCCAGTACTGTTATTAATATATCCGAGACCGCGATATTGGCGATGATATAATTGGTAAGTGTTTGCATTCGCTTGTTCTTCTTAATGATTATAATGAGCAAAGAGTTACCAAGGACTGAGAGTAGTAGGAGGACACAGTAACAGAATATTTCTGCCCCTCTGGTCGTGTTCATACCGCTGTGAAATGGTTTGCAGCTGTACGCATCGAACAGTGGTGTAGTATTTGAGCTGTTTGTGTTTCCAAATGAGCCCGTTGTTGATGAAGTTGGAGTTATATCCATGAGCGTTGGCAACTATAAGTAATAATATGGGCGGTTGGTGATTGTGCATTCAGGGCAAAAAAAAAGACAAACACACGAGACAGTAAATTCGGCCGAATGATGAATAAATCAGCTTGCAACAATTTTCATAACAGTTTTTAAAGTTGATTAATTAGCATGCTTCGTATGTCGAATTGTCCACTGAGAGTGACAGTGATTATTTTAGTGCTGTTCACGATCGCGTAAACCATTGAAAGGTATTATATTGCCCGATAAATCCTGCATAGCGGAATACTCTCGAACTAATTTGTGGTAAATAAAAAATATATTTATTTAGCAAGATTTATTTTTAAATCGTTTAAGTAGGTTTTTATTTCAGTTGAAATTAATAATGTACATAATATTGATTTTCTCTGGTAACATTTAAGACTTTGTGGTTTGTTATAAGTCAGGCGGTCAATTCTTTTGAATCGTGTCCAAAATTTAACCATGTAGTTAGTTGAAATATTGACAAAATAGTGTCCAGTTTGATTTACAATAGATAAGCTACATAAATGAAAAAATAATCATTTTCTGTTTTTCTGTTGACGTACGTTCCACCTGTGGTTTCATTTTTGCTATGGAAATGAAAGGAGGCAAACACTTTGATTGATTTTGAAACACCTGCTGTTACCAGGGTCGCCCAGGCAAAGTTAACCAATCACAAAGTACAACGGAAACAATAGATTCCAACATATTATTTTGACTTCAAAATGTCGAGTACAGAACAATGAACAACACATAAGCACAACAGGCGGCTCAGTGTTTTGTTTTGCAAAATTAATGTAACAGCGGCACAGAACACGTTCCGAACAGGAATATCGGTTATTTTTTGAACACTGGCTTACATATGTAAGTGAAATTTCGCTATAAACTGTTTCTGAAAAAAGTCGATTCTTTCACTTCGAGTTGTTGGTCTTGGAAGGCGAAGAAACCAGTGAAGTGCTCGAGAGAGCCGGAGGTTATTGTAAACTGCCAGCCATATCAAGAAATTGACTGGTATATTTTTTTTCCCGAGAATCCAAATCCGCCACGCAATTTGCCCAAACAAGCGGCCGTCGCGTACGCTCAATGCTTTCATACAGTTTGAAATCAGTTCTCGCTCACTTGCATGAAACTACATTCATTTATGAAGCATGTGAAACTCGACTTGTCATTGGCTGAAGTAAAAATGTTTGATTCTATTGGTCCCGTTCTACTTTGTGATTGGTTCATTTTGTCTGGGTGACCCCGGTAACAGAAGTCGCACTGCAAAAACTGTAATGCAAGGATTCGCGCAGTCGTCAAAGCAAAGTAAATGATGTAAGCTGGTTCAATGCACCGAAGCTACTTTTTCGAAAAATATTAATTTTACCTTTTAAGGTGGAGTTAAACGTGAAATTGAGTGAAATTTTAAGAGGTGTAAGGAAGAGATAGAAGAAATAGAATTATTTTTGGAACACCACCAGACAGTTGACCCCCACGCAAGAGCACCCCAGGTTGTCAGGGGACTGTTTGGGTGTCTATCTACTAAATTTTTAACTTCAAATTCTAATTTTAAAATCACATTAAATGTTTAATATTAAATTATACACATTAAATGTTTAATATTTCATATTTCATATTTCATATTGAGTGAAATTTTAAGAGGTGTAAGGAAGAGATAGAAGAAAGAGAATTATTTTTGGAACACCACCAGACAGTTGACCCCCACGCAAGAGTACCCCAGGTTGTCAGGGGACTGTTTTGGTGTCCATCTACTAATTTTTAACTTCAAATTCTAATTTTAAAATCACATTAAATGTTTAATATTTCATATTTCTCCAAATTTTACTAATCTTTTGAGAAAAACTATCTCTTCCCAAAAATCACCAAAAAATTTACAAAACACCGCTAGACATAGCTTTGTGGGATAAACGGAGGGTTTTGAGAATGCTTGAAACGGGAGCGAGATATTCGCATTACACCCAAGTAAAGCGGTGGAAAAACGGGCTTCAGGTGAACCCCCGCCTTAATAGCGTCTGTCCATATACTCCTGTCATGGCCCCAATAATGCAAATTCTTTATTATTTCTGATATGAAAAAATTATGCACTTAATGTATAGTCCGAGATAAACAGTTAGTTTTGTTTTCCCGAGAGTCCCTGATGGAAACATCAGGACTAGAGGGAAAACAAAACTAACTAGTTTTCCGAGGGACTATACATTGAGTGTTTTGTTATATATTTAGACTTTCCGTGCAAAAACAAACAAACAAAGACGGCACAACTTCTTTATTCACAACCGTCAATCCTGCTGAATGAATAAGTCTTGACTTCATTACAAATGTTTCAAAGTACATGAAAAAGTAAAATATGCTTTTATAACCTCAATAACGAATACAAAATCATTTGGATTTGTAAAAATTGATTGTAACATTTGCTCCAGATAATGCTCTTGCGTTAAAGTTTACAGTCTCCTGGCTATGAGATGCAAAATTCTGCATATAGTCACAGGAGAGTTTGGCACTGTGTTTCTGACAAGAGAATTTTCACTTGTTTGGCCACGTATCGCCACAATTGCAGTGCTAGTTGATTCAAGATTTTCAACAGAACAGGCACCACTGAGAGCATGGGAGATTTCTTTCTGCTTAACCTCCGAAAGACGCCTGCAGTAAGAGCGAATGCTGCTCTCAGATTTGTGTCCCGAAACACGCATTATGTGGCAAGCCTCAAAATTGCACTCATCCAAGAGTGACACGGCCGTTGCCCTAATACAGTGATAAGTATACTTCTGTAAAAGTTTCAGCTCTTTAGAAATTGAACTCATGAAAGTTCCTGGCGTATTTTTTCCGAGGGGCACATTACAATACCAGACTTCATCACAAGGGCTAAAATGTTCCGTCGCTCGCGGCCTTTGCCACAAGCATGACAGTGCTGGATTTAGCTTAGATAAATAAAGTTCAAAAGTTTTAACTGGACAGTGGGGACTGGACCCTGGAGAATAATCTGGTTGATCGTTTGCCCTGTGGTTTTTGTCCAGTTCATCGACAACTTGATAAACGAACTTTTTCCCAGCTGCGTCAACCTGCACGGTGAACGATTCTTTCGTGAGGAGTCGGAGATTTTTTCTGCCGCGGTGAATCAGGTGGAACATAATATTAAACCACACCACTTGTTGGAGAGATTTAGGGCTTGGAGAAGATGGGTTGTAGGAGGACTGGATCTTTTCTAGATCTTTCTTTGATATTGGGATGTGGTGATCAACTTTGCCAAATCCTTGCCGCTTCAACTCCACGATTGCCGCCTCAAAAATTTGATTTGACTGGGAGAATTCACCATCACTCAATATGTCAAATCCTCTTTTTAAGAGAAAGTGTCTTTGAAGACCAAATCATATTCCCATCAAAGAAGACTCTTTGTAGCTGTCTCCATTCTGTTTCTTTGCGTTCGACCAGAAATTCACCAGAAGTCCATTCAGTTCCGTCTTCGGAATTTGTTCTAGCGATTCTGTATTTTTTACACGCTCATCTTCTGGTTTAACTTCGTTGCAGTATGCCAGGAATGTAACAACAGCGTTCTTAGTTGCTTTCCTCGTATTTTCAGAATATTTACCTTCAATTAAGTTCTGCATTTCTTTCTCTGATAATATAGAAAAGCGTTTTCTTTGAGCCTCGCTGGGTGCCATTATTGATCATCGCTGGTTGAAACTGAAAACTGGCAGTGTTTTCAGGTCCGCCCCCGTCAATCAAGACGACCTGAGCACGTGCTGAAGATCATGCCATTTTATTTGTCATGCATTTATCACGTGCTGTTGTATTCGGCGCGCGGGCAACAACTGTGCTATTGTATCCCGGTCGGAATACATTTGAATTTGATCAGGGGCACGTGACCAAGAATCAAGCAATTATCTAATAGCGAAAAATATTTAAAATATAAATTTCACTTTTTTCTAGATGTCCTTTTCAAGATTTTCGTGTTCGCTAAGAGTTGTGGCCACGACAAAACAGTTAACATTTGGTGAGCATTTCACAAATTATCAGGGGGATGTGCTTATTCATTATAAATTACCCCAATAATGTAATTTTTTATAAGTATTTCTAACCATGGTGGGGGGGGGGGGGGGGGGATGGAGATGTGAGCCTTCCGGTTCCCATAGCTTTTACACCCGCTTCCGGCCCCTTTCCTTAATGGTTCCCTCCTCTTTCTCCTATTTCTAAAGCGCAATGTAACGAAATGTTGTGAATTTTTCTAAATTTTTCCCGGTCCCGCCACCTTGGGAAGCCTACTTCGCGATCTCATCCTCTCTACTCCCGCCTCCCGCCCCCTTTTTTCCAAGGCTCCCGCCCTCCTGTCCGCACTGACCTATGTATAATGTCTCTAGAATGTAGCCAAAATTTGGCGATATATAAAAAAATTAATAATGAAATGATGAAATACACCAAGGCTAACATGTGATGACAGTGCCATGACAAGATAAATAATTATGAAGGCGATAAGTGATCATTGCAGTGAATTTCCGATTTAAGCAATTGGAATGAAGAAGCCTTTAAAATAACCTGGGCTTCTTCGGGATTCGAACCCGTGACTTCCGCGATACCGGTGGGATGCTCTACCAACTGAGCTATGAAGCCACACATTGGGAGCGAGGTCAATTGTAAGAACTCACAATTGTGCGCATTTGCCAATGTTTTAAGACAGGATATAGAGTATTCAGGAGTATTTAAAATTTTATCACTGCTCGCGGCCCAGCATTTCTCTACAGCATGGCAGCCCGGGATATATGACAGCCTTCATCAAGAGACCGAGGCCAGAACATACCCTTCTGATCTTCTGAAAAATACGAGAGTTTACATGAAAATCTTATTCCTAAATGACCTTTGCAATACAAATATTAGCACCTTACACAGCGTACCTGACAAAAAAGAGCAGTTTCTCAAAGCTGTATCGACAAAGACTGGAACATGTTAGGGAGGCTAACTGGCCATTTTTGTTTCCCATCCCTATAGGATTTTGATATTTAACATTTTGGAAAACATTTTTATTCGTCGGGGTGCGTTCTAGCGTGCTCCACGCTTAACTGAATTTGTTGTTTTCCAAGAGAGCACGTTAACGAATCTTGCAATCTGATTGGTTCTTAGTGCGGGCAGGATTCTCCTATCTCTTCCCATGGGCAACAGTAACGCTTTGGTGGGTTTGATTTTGCGGCGAGGCTCATTTCCCTTTCGTAAACGGTCGGTGCCATTTTTAACGGTGGATGCCATCACCGGTAATCAAGCCTTTCGGGATGGACGATGCCATATCTGCTCTAGTTTAGGCCTGGATTGGGTCGAAAGTGTGCTTTGATTATTAAATGAAATTAATCCTAAAGATAACACGATTATTAAATCTAAGTTAGATTCACGCTTAGGTTAGGGATAGGGATAGGGTCATTTATTGTAGATGTAACAGTAAGAAAGTCACCGTATATAATTAAATATCTCCGGAGTTTGGCGGATCAACGTGGTGGTGTATTGGTGAGAGATGGCTGCAACCATGCCAGAGGTTCCAGGTTAGAATCTGGCTGGTGACGTACAATTTTCAATTTTCGTTTTAGTAGAAAAAAAAAATTTCGATGATTGTGAAAATAGTGTCGCTAAAATGGCATCGACCGGCAGCGAGACGAACCAACCATTGAACGTTTTGCTCTCCAATATCCAGGTAGTTGCTCACAAACCGTTGAAAATGTAAAAGGGAAAATGAGCAGTGGAATTAAAAGCCTTGAAGTATTCATTCTCGTTATTGATCAACTCAAATCATAGTCTTACGGTCATAGTTTGTTGTTCGTCACCGGTTTACAGACTACATTTATCCTTCAAACTCCTGGCTTCCATGCTACTGTTTTCAAAAAACTAAACACTGTTTACCATAATTTAAAAAAAAATAAGATGCTTAATATTAATAATTATAAAAACAATATATAATTGTAATAACCTTCCCAGAATCCTTTGCAACTGAAAAATCGTCATTGCCAAATAGCTTGGTCAGTTTAAAGCCAGCAGGAGTACTACGTCGTATAGAAATAACTCTTACCATAAACTACTTCCTGTGTGAGACGTAGGGTGATGACGTCATTAGTCACGTGACTTTGCTCAGAAGTTCGTTTTAGCTCACTGTGACGAAAATAGTTTGTTACTGAAAAAGCAGTCACAACAGTTTGAAACAAATTGGTGTGAAGCATTTCGGAGTGCCCAGAAACCGAACAAAATATAAATATTAAGGGAGTTATGTATGAATTTCAAAAAGTGGGAGTCTGGGTACAAGGGCGTATCTGGCGTTGCATTAAAAGTGAGGAAACAAAAAATTCTATGTTGGTAGATACTTATATGCCAAGTACATTTTTATCATTTTCATTACTATGACGTCATCGGTCATGTGACCAGAACGGACAACTTTACTACGATCTCTCTCTTAGGATCTTTTTAAGCGAAGTTGTAGTTTTTTTATATACTGTTTTAAATGGCCATGATTGCTTTTTCTTTAAAAAGTACGGCAGTAAAAACTGTAATTGTTGGCTTCCTACTCAACGACCATTTGCGGTAGAAATAAAAGAAAATTTTTCCAAAGGTAGGAGTGTATGCTCTTTATGATGGCGTTGTCAGTTTCTTCTCATTTCAATTGCTTTTGGCGAGGATGGATGTAATTTCCTTCAGACGAAAGGAGTGGAGCCTTGGGAGAAGTTAAGCATGGTGGATTAGTCCAAGCCCCCATTTCTCTATTAATAATCAATGGTCCACCCCTTAGGAAAGGAATGGGATCAACATGTGAGGACAAGATTGCATGACAACAATCCCTAATAAGCGCATGACTGTTGGTATTATGGCACAGAAGTTCAATACTCCGCACTCGCAAAGAAAAAAGAAAATGTTACAACAGGCATTTGTTTATGGATTTTACGTGTTTCATAAACATTTATCAATACCTGAACGAGAAGATTGTAAGTCACCTGAATTGGGCAAATTTAAATGTCAGTGATGTGTTCATGAGAAATGCGGGATAAACACGAGTAAGGACTCAATTAAAATGCTCAGTAATATGGGAAAGAAACTCAAATGGAAGACGAGTTTAACCCTATTCATACCAGGCTTTTTTGGATCTTTTCAGACCGGGGGGGAAGGGGATTCCGCCCCCCCCCCCCTCCTCCGTAACTTCCAGAATATTTAAGCAAACGCAATAAAACTTACAGGATATATAGTATGTCCAAAAATCTATCTTTTTATATACGTCACGTGCGGTGATGACGTCACATCACGTGACAATTACATCATGATGTCAAAACAGCCGCCATCTTGGATCCGCCATCTTGGATTTCAAAATTTTTCCAAAACATCGGAAAACCGCCCAAAATTACTGAAAAATACTCAAAATCTATAAAACAGTGCAAAAAAAACCTAAAAGTGGTGAAAATAGTTGAATTAAAGTAAATTTTTATTAATGGAAACACAAAAATTACAAATTTGGAAAAACATATCTGTCAAAATGACGTTGCCAGGGTAACGTCAAGTTCCAGACACAACAAACTATCCTACCAATTTATTTATTTATAAATTTTAGAAAAACTCGTAAAGTTTGGCAGCGTTTGGTTGAATCTTGAAAAAGTTATAAACGTTCAAAGGTTGCTGAGTTTCCAGGCTGAAGGTGGACTACAATTAAGAAGCGAATTTTATCGTTTTCAGATTTTGACATAGCTGGAAACCCGGGACAGGAGCTGAAATCAACAACCCTCTTTAAATTAGCACAATTTGCATATCGACGGGTAGATCAAGAATTTCTGTTTGTGGCTTTTGTTGGACAGCACTCGCTTACACAGCAAGGAGGTACCGAGAATCTTCTAGAAGGTCTTTTAATAGCAAGCCAACAGCTAACTGACTAACTAGCTACTTGTTACAATGTACGAGCTTTTATGCCATCTTAGGGTACGTTTGGGACAACAGCCAAACACTGGCCAGGTGGCTAAAAACAAAGTACTTGGTTGCACATCCCAAGCGTACGCAGATGACCTACTTAGGCAAGTAAAGATTAACCAATCGAAACTGGAAAAACACAATTGTTTTAAGGGAAAGCTAACCTTGGTTCTAATTAGGGAAAGTAGCAGCCAAGGTTGCAAGAAGGACAAAAACATAATCACAGGTGGGGGTGTTTTTCTGGGTGTGGGATCTCTGGGGAAACAGGAAGGGTGTGTCGGTTATTCTTGGCTTGCCAAAACGACCTTTGATCAGAAAAGTAAAAATGAAAGTATTTTCGCTTCTTAACATACCCCCCTCCTTAGATTAAGCAGCGTCCCCGATGCTGAAATTACAAAAATTTTTACAAAAAAGTATACAAATCTACAGACTAAACTATGAAAAAGTATCGTAAAAAGTACAATAAATGTAAACAGCGAAATAGCGAAAAACTATCGATATTGTTGGTGACAACCTAACCTAAGTTATAAAAAAGCATGTTTATATATATAAGTAAAATGGCTAATCAAGTTCGTCCAACTCGTTCCTGTTTTCCAGATCATGAGCGGTCTGTTGCGTCTCACACAAAATGTCATATGCACTTCGATCAAAACGCATCCCGCAGAAGCACTGATATGAACGTTTTAGGGTTTCCTTGTAACGAATAAAACACGCCACGCAAATAAGGTGGTCACAAGGCAAGACCATCCAGTTCGGCTTAGTACTCGACATTGCTGAGTTACAATAAATACAAAGCCATCTAGCCAAGCGTGGATCCATCTAGTAACTGAAACAATAACAATAATAGCAACAGAAAAATTATTACGTCGAAAATTAGTTACCATCGATCTCAGAGAAACGACGTTCTACTGAACATTGAAAAATACCTAAACTAGAAGCTGCGACTAAATCTTCAAAAACAAAAACGTCTTCAAAGTCATGTGAACTAAAAGAAATAAGATCATGAGCTAAACATAGATAACCTGAAATTTTTAAAGCAAACAGTATCTCGCAAAAACGCCCTCTATTCACTGATCCAAAGTTTCGAGGAATAGAGGCACGGAAATGAAAGCTAAGAAATGGTTCAACTACCATAAAGAAAGAACAAATATGTATAAATTCAACTAAATTATCGATTCCCCAAATTAAATTTCGACCAGAAGGTGAAAAGAAACACAAAAACAAATCAAGCGATTGCCAAGAAAAAGAGCGAGAAATGCTAAATATACACGGAGTTTGCCTTGATGGTTGGCTATCAACAGCGAACTTAAAGTTAGCATATAAACCGCTGACTGAAGCTAACCGAACAGCTGTAACTTCATCTAACTGCCTAGAAAAATTACTTGGTACTAGATTAATTACGTAGTTCATATTAGTGTTAAACAATGTTCAGTTCGTGAAAGTCTCTTGATAATGTACTGGATGATCCTCTTTTGACGCTTTCAATGCTGGGGTTCCTGGTTCACTGTAGACTCCTGTCTGGACTTCTTCACTGGTTTAGAGCAGCGCCTGCAGATTTTATGATGTTGGGCAGGCGTTGAAATGATAGGCGGCGAAAGCTCACGTGCAACGGGCTCAGGTGACGAAGCTGGTTTTGCAGCAGGACGGCGACTGATGATGCCGTGGAAACAGCGGAAGACTATGCAAAATGGGATGAAGTACAAGGCAGATAACCCACAAGTGGCATACACCAAATAGTCTGTGAAGGTGGTTTCCGTTGTCACTTCTATCTGGTTAATCATGCTATCAGCTTTATCTAAGGTTGAGCTGAGCTGGCTATCGTAATACTCGTACAGCTCATCAAAGTGATCTATCACAGTATGGTTTATTACCACTGACGGAGGCACTGAGAGAGATTCATGGTGTAACTGCAATGGCAAGATGTCACCCGAATCTGGATTCCACTGGATATACATAATGGTATCAGTTGAAAACAATGGTAAGGAAACGCTGAGACTTTCAGGACAAGTAGCCAAACTTGTTTTCATCCCAACAAAGCTGACATTGCAAGGGAAATTGTATACTGCTAATGGTGAGACATCCAACTGGCCAACATTAGTACTAATGGAGCCGGCAGTTGTAGAAAGAAATGCTCTTCCTCCCAGGTGAATCAGAGGTTGTAAATGATCACAGTTAGGTGCAGACAAATGATTCCTCGGGAATGACAGTTTCAGTTCAGGATTCCAGGCAAAACCCAACCATTGCAAGTCAGTTACAGTTTTAAGCACGTTTGTAGGACAAAGAAAACCTAACTCACTACTAAAACATCTGTCTAGCGACTCCACTGAGACTATTTGTTTCGAATCTGGACATGTTATTAAAGCAAGATTGGTTTGTCTCACAGGACCAGTAAAACAAGAACCCGACAAATTGAACTTAAGTGGAGTCAAGTGTTCCACTACACAAAAATTGCTTTTATTGGCGATTTCCGGTGCCAAGAATAAAATGTTGACATTTAAATCGCGATTGTCATGCTCAACGTCAACCATGGGACTAGCAAGAACAGACAAACCTTGCTCTAATGCTGTAACAGTTAGTGCTAACAAGGGATCCAAAAGCAGTTTAGCAGACAACTGAGACGAAATGAATTTTGGTAAATCTGAATAACCAACTAACGTTTTTCCATTCAATCGAGAAACCCGGCTCAATGTATCTTGAATTTCAAAAAGCCTAAGAAAAGAAGTGAATGCTCGATTTACTTCTGCCGTATATTTGGAAAGAAACTCCATGGTCATGCTCTCAGAGCACCTAGCGGAATTTGAAAAGATTTTAAGCTGCTTTTGCCAATCAGTAAACGTGTTATCGACTTTCTTGAGATTTTTGCCTAGTACATCTAACTTACTATTAAGCTGATCCGCAATTTTAAACAAGTAAGCGACTTTACCGTTAACCGCGGCGACAGAAAATTGAGAGATTGCCATTGCACGAGTTAACACTGAAAGAGTTTCCTTCAAATTTGACACATGGTTGGGTTCACATCTATGGCCTGTGCCTTCGTAAATTGCCTTAAACAAGCCAAAAACTCCAGCGTGACACATCCAATTAGAACGACGACTGCGATCTTTTGATTGCAACCACTGGCGTTCATCCACCGAAAAACTTCGACAAAAACGTAATGCCCAAGTCTTACACTCAGAAACTGAACTTCTATAAGCTCGAGGACAATACATCTTTGACGGCTGGCCGGCTAAGTACTGAAAATATCTTGGTAAGAAAGTGTCACATTCAATTAATGTTGAAAACCCTGGTAAAGATAATAATCTACGAGCAACTTTTTAAAAGCGACGAACCGTTTCCAATAATTCGTCAAAGAACTTTCCTTTAAAAATAGAGCACGAGTCATTGGACATTGAAAAATGTGTTCCCAGATCAGTAAACTTCAAAACGGCACGGATATTCAGGATTTTAGTGTTATCATAAAATGTCAAAGGTTTCGGACTATGACTAATCATTAGTGAAGCAGGATAAAAGGTTACTCTCTGGGTGAGAGAATCGAATTGTTGCGACAAAGTTGTGTTTATCGAAAAACAAGCGACAAAAAACAAAAGCAGATAAAAGAAAGACTGGTGTTTTCCCTTAGAATCCATTCCTGAACTCTTTCTGTGGGTACGATCAGGCGATAACAAACTTGAACTCCTAAAGAACACCAAAAAGAAAAATTAACTGAAACGTCTAACATCAACTTTTAGACTGCTCAAAATTTTCAATCAGACGTCTATCTATTATGTTTTCTTCAGGTTCCCAGGTGGACTGGTTTTTTGGATAACCGAGCCATTTCACTAAGTACTCATTTTTCCCTGATTGTTTTCGACGTTTGAGAATTTTCTCAGCATTGAAAACTGTTTCGTTATCTACTACCACTTCCTCTGGATGCGGCACCTGTTGCGAAGCCGCAGGCTGAGAAGAAGACTCTTCAACACTTTGGTTGTATAGTCTTTGGAGTATAGACCCATACACGTTGCCCTACTTCGAAAGTCGGCATCTTAGCTTTCTGGTCATAATAATCCTTCATTTTCTGCTGTGCTCGTTGCAGGTTTTCTCTAGCCATGTTTTGCGCTAACTCCAGTTTTTCTACTAGGCGCTTACGATACTCAAAAACAGAGCATGGCGCATCTTCTGATAACGAAGGCAATAACTTTACGTCAAGTGGCAAGCGTGGTTCACGACCGTACAAAACGTAAAAAGGACTATCTCCAATCGCTTCCAAAACAGATGTTCTATGAGCAAAAAGAATAAGGGGAATGAACTCGTCCCAATCCTTTTGATCTTTGGCAACATACATCGAGAGGGACTGGCATAAAGTCGAGTTGAATCTTTCAACTAAACCATCTGTCTGTGCATGGTAACTGGAGGTGTTTACTTTGTGAATCTGGAAAATTTTGCAGACTTCAGCAACTAGTTTTGAAAGAAAGTTCTTTCCTCTATCCGAAAGCAAAACTTTGGGAGCCCCATGTCTAGAAATGACTTCATCAACTAAAAGTCGAGCTATAACAGTAGCCTCTACACTGGGCACTGGAAAAGCCTCACACCAACGAGTTAGATAATCGGTAAAAACAACAATGTATCGATTACCCTTTCTGGACGCGGGAAGGGGACCCAAAATATCAACAGCTAGCCTATCGAACGCATTTTCAACAGGAATGGGAAGTAACGGCGCTTTCTTAGAATTCCTAGGAGACTTTCTCATTGAGCAATCTTGGCAAGACTTGCACCAATGCTCGACATCTTTGAACATGCCCTTCCACCAGTATCTTTGCTTAACCTTTTGAAAAGTTTTATGTATTCCAAAATGAGCACCGGAAACATGATCATGAATATTAGACAAAACTTCGAACTTTAAAGATTGAGGAATTACTAGCTGAGAAAAAGCATCGTGACTATTTCGTTTTCGGTTTTGATCGAGATGATAGAGCAAACCGTCTTGACCAATATAAAAAGTTTCACTGGTGAGCAGGATTCTCTGTGCTCTTCTGTCGTTTAATGGAAGAACATCGCTTTCTAAGAAATCTATAATCTCACTTAAGTCAGGGTCCCTTCGCTGTAGTTCCCTGGTTTTCGCAAATTGAGACTCCTCTTTCTGTAGTGAGCTCAAGCCAGAGCTGGTTTCGTATGGACGCCGTGACAAACTGTCAGCATTGCTATGCTCTCTGCCAGGACGGTGAATAATGTCAAAATTATGCTGCTGAAGCAACAAAGGCCAGCGAGCTAAACGCCCTGTTGCATCCTTAACGTTCATAAGCCACTTGAGTGAGCTATGATCAGTAATGACAGTAAACTTGCGACCAAACAAATATGGCTGAAATTTCTTAATTCCTTCAACTAAAGCTAGAGCTTCTCGTTCTGTGGTACTATAATTCTTTTCAGCTTGATTCAGGCCACGACCGTTGTAAGCAACTACCACTTCTTTTCCATTTTGCTCCTGGGCAAGGGTAAAGCCGATACCCGTTGAACTTGCATCAACAAATAGTAAAAACTCTTTTGTGAAATCGGGATACGCCAAAATAGGAGCAGAAACTAATGCACGTTTCAGCTTGTCGAATGCATCTGCACATGCTTGTGTCCACACGAATTTAACTCCTTTCTTAGTGAGAGCATTCAAAGGATTGGCAATATGAGCAAAGTCTTTCACAAAACGCCTATAGTAATTCGCAAGCCCCATAAAAGCTCTCAATTCCTTAAGGTTTTTAGGGATCGGAAACTCACGAACAACACGGACCTTTTCTGGATTGGGTATAACACCATCAGGTGTCACCACGTGACCTAAATACTCCACGTTTTGCTTTACAAGGAGCACTTGGATTGAGTTTTACATTAGCTTCTCTTAACCTTCTAAAAACTTCTTCTAGATGAGCCAAATGCTCCTCTACTGATTTAGAAAAGATTATAATGTCATCAATGTAAATCAAGGCAAAACGATATTCTAAACCTCTTAAAATGTGACCCATTAATCGCTGAAAACTTGCACCTGAATTTGTCAATCCGAATGGCATAACTAAAAATTCATACAGGCCATTATGCGTAACAAAAGCTGTCTTTTCACGAGCAGAGGGATGAAGTTGAATCTGCCAGTACCCAGATTTTAAATCGAGAGTGGTGAAAAACTGTGTTCCTGATAAAGCATCTAACGTGTCAGCAACTAATGGCATTGGGAAACTATCCTTTTTGGTAATTTTGTTAACCATTCGAAAATCAATGCAAAATCTCATTTTGCCATTTTTCTTTTTAACTAATACAACAGGAGAGGACCAGGGACTTACTGATTCCTGAACAATTCCTTTCTGAAGCATATCACTTACTTGGCGATCGATCTCTTGTTTATTCTCAGGAGTTGTTCGATAAGGCCTTTGCTTAATAGGCGCAGCATCACCAGTGTCAATGGTATGCTGTACTAAAGATGTTCTACCAAGCTGATCATCAGAAAACGCAAAGACATCACGATGTTTGCGAAACAAATCTTTAAACTTGATTTTATCACCATGAGACAAAACGGAATCAGACAAATCAGGTAAATCTGAATAGTCATGGTGCGAATCAGCATTAGTTGACGAAGGAGAAGAATTTGAATACTCCATCGAATTCAACTCAAATGTGTCTATGGATGAATTCACCTCTTCAAAATCACCAAGCCTAGTTCGAGGATAAATCTTAACTGGCTGAAACGAAGGATTAATCATTCTGACTGGGATCGTTCCATCTTCTGAAACACAAACTAACTCTGACTCACCAAAAACAGAGTACTTTTCAGGTAAGCTAGGCCTAGGTGCAACAATGCCAGTTACATTCGATATTTGAGGTACAGAGTCCAATTTCGCAGACACTACAACTTCTGATTGCGGCGGGATTACAAAAGAAAAATCGGCATGTACTGAACAAACACGAGTACAAGCTTCCAGGTCAGAAGCAACTAATGGGGTATCCTCTGAAAATAATTCAATAATTCCCATTTCAAAATCAATTTTAGAGCCATACTGCTGAAGGCCAGAGTCCTCTGAACTCTCCTCGCTATATTCAGGATCGTTTTCCAGGTTTCCGTCGCTAACTTCGGCGTTTTCGTAATTTAGTTCAACGTCCTCGTAAACGACGTCGTCCTCTAAACCGGTATGATCACAAAACGAAACTTCTGAACCTTCACTCGGGGTAGGAATGGCACTCTCGGGAGGAAAAGCGGGCGGAGGCGTGTTTGGTCTTGGCGAATTACCTGCTGTACTACTTGACTTTCTTAAAAGTCTAAACGACTTAAAAATAGACCGTTTTTGACGCTCAGCAGGCGGAGGATCAGGCCATATAAATGAACTTCCAGCCACAGATTCGAACTCGTGATTTTGATTTTGCTCGGCCAGGGCGCGAGCTTTCTGTCTGGTTAAAACCGGCAGGATTGAAAATTCATTAAACTTCAAAGAGCCAGAGTTCCTAATTGAAAAGAGAAACTAACAATGCTATCTTAAAGTTGCCGAACATTAAAAGTTCTTAGGAAAAGAGCTGAAAGCTTATCGACAGAGTACTCTAAACTAAACCATGATTCAAGCTCAAAAAAAGTTCAAACGTTCTATGCTAACTTGCAAAGGAAGGGTGCCTTACAACATTGTTCCACTTACTGCTTGAAGAAAGACGGATTCTCCACCAAGTATGTTGGACAGCACTCGCTTACACAGCAAGGAGGTACCGAGAATCTTCTAGAAGGTCTTTTAATAGCAAGCCAACAGCTAACTGACTAACTAGCTACTTGTTACAATGTACGAGCTTTTATGCCATCTTAGGGTACGCTTGGGACAACAGCCAAACACTGGCCAGGTGGCTAAAAACAAAGTACTTGGTTGCACATCCCAAGCGTACGCAGATGACCTACTTAGGCAAGTAAAGATTAACCAATCGAAACTGGAAAAACACAATTGTTTTAAGGGAAAGCTAACCTTGGTTCTAATTAGGGAAAGTAGTAGCCAAGGTTGCAAGAAGGACAAAAACATAATCACAGGTGGGGGTGTTTTTCTGGGTGTGGGATCTCTGGGGAAACAGGAAGGGTGTGTCGGTTATTCTTGGCTTGCCAAAACGACCTTTGATCAGAAAAGTAAAAAGTAAAGTATTTCGCTTCTTAACACTTTTTTCGCCTTTAATTTATACAAACTTAAGAAAGGCTAAAAAGACCAGACATTTTCGTTACTCTGAAGATGCATAACAAGATTTTAAAATGTTGAAAAAATGTATTCATCTAATCATATGTGTTGGGCATTTACCTCAAACTAATGTAAATATTGCCAAACGCAGAACGATACCTGAACATTTGACTTTATTTTCTTTGCTGTGAAGTACATTTTACTCGTGATATTGGTACCACGAGATTTTAGCATTAACTTTGGAGGAATTTGTCTTGCGGGGAAATATACCGCAAACTGAGTTGCCTTTGAAATTCTTCAGATAAATATATTTTCATCGAATTATTCCATATTCCTTCAAAGCATAATTCAAGTACAGCATAATGTTTTGTATTATATAATATTTAGCGATATCGACCCGCTTCTAAGATACGCGGCTTTTAAAAGTACCGAATTTCGGCCATCAAATAAGCCTGAAAACGGCTCTAAGATGGGAAAATAAGTTTTGTCCTGTAGCAAAGCAAAGAAAGTGATTTTGGAAAAAAATAGTTCGATTCTAATAATTTCATATTAAGTCCTTTTCACTCACAAAAAATAAACTCGCCAGACCGCTCTTGGGTGGACATCAACTTAATGATTCTGCATTCATAATAAGTTCATAATAAGCAGTGCGGAAATTTTTTCCTTAAATTCATTAATACATTAGGTGAATTTGGGGTCTGGTTTAGAAAGCTTTCACAGTGTATAAAGCAGTCTTCGACGGTCGTCTACCATTGTCATATTCAAAACGGAACACCTTCGCACAATACACCGGGGAAATTGGAATACAAAAACTAACATTAATTACAATACTAACATTAACTACATGGAATACACAAGTTAAATCTTTCCATAATTACATCGGGGTTTCAAGATTCACTGTCGACTTTCTCTTCACTACATCCTTTTTCCTGATATGAAACGTTTTAAGAATGTCTCGCAAACCCTTGCGATATTTATCATTCAAAATAAAATAAATAATAGGACTCACCGAAGCGTTTGAATACAAACCAAAATGGACTACAAAAACAACATTTTCAAGGCCACAAGGCACCTTTCCAGGTGCCCACACGAAATATAACATAAAGGCTAAAACACTGATTGGTATAATACACACCAAGAAAGTAATAAGTATTGCAATAATGATTCTCACAACTTTCGTGTCTTCTCTTAGCCTTCGCAATGTAAGACAACTTGAAGGACCCTTGTGCCTTGCACTTTTGCTTCTTTTAAGGTTCAGGATAATGGCAGAATACAATGTCGTAATTACAAATGTTGGAATAACGATGAGAGAAACCAATACTATTAAATAATAAGTTTCCTGAGACTGTCTGTCATCAAATTTGGGTGCCCAGCTTCTCTTGCAGTAAGTTTTTGCATTGATGATAGCTATCCGAAAAAAGTAGAAGTACACTGCATGTAGACCCATCGACGTGATCCATATTAGCGGTATGATGATTTTACAGAGTGTAGCATGCTTGATACGTCTTGTACGCAGTGGGAACACAATTCCCCTGTACCTGTCAATGGCTATGACTACAAGACTCAGAATTGACACTGCAGTTGAGATGTCTTGAAAAAAAGAAAGACTTTTACAGAGAGCTGAACCCAACAGGCCGCCAATTAACCATCTCTGAGGTCCAAGCAATATTTCTGTTATTTGCCGCGGTACAGCCAGTACTGTTATTAGTATATCCGAAACCGCTATATTGGCGATGAGGTAATTGGTAAGTTTTTGCATTCGCTTGTTCTTCTTAATGATAACAATGAGCAAAGAGTTTCCAAGGACTGAGAGTAGCAGGAGGACACAGTAACAGAATATTTTCGCTCCTCTGGTTGTGTTCATACCGCTGTGAAACGGTTTGCAGCTGTACGCATCGAATAGTGGTGTAGTATTTGAACTGTTTGTATTTCCAAATGAGCCCGTTGTTGATGAAGCTGGAGTGATATCCATGAGCGTTGGCAACGATAAGTAATAATATGGGCGGTTGGTGATTGTGCATTCAGGGCAAAATAAAAGGCAAACACACCAGACAGTAAATTCAGCCGAATGATGAATAAATCAGCTAGCAACTGACTGCATTGAATTTTCGTTTTTAAAGCTGATCAATTAGCATACTTCATATGTCGAATTGTCCACTCATTGATTGACAGTTCGTCTGTTTTTGCGAAGATGCTTTATTTTTAAAACGAAAAATCCACAACCGTGAATATTTTAGTGCTGTTCACGGCGCGTAAACCATTGAGAGGTATTAATATATAGTTATTGCTTAATAAATCTTACATAGTGGAATACTGTCGAACCAACTCAGAAGGGTTCTCAACTTTTGGTGTCTTTTGGACAAAATTAACGTTAAATAAAAGCATTACCTGATCTTTTGTTGTCTTTAATTGCCAGATTAAAGTTTTGCAAGGTACGAGTGACTTTTAATATGCGTTTTATTGACCTTAAGGTAATCTTTTAGAACACAGGTCTTTAAGCCTCCTTCCAGCAAGCTTTCATTTCACCATTAATGATCACTTATGGGGTGCCGTACTGGACATTATTACAAACATTAATAATACATACTAAACTCAAAGTTAGCTTGGCATTCTTTATATTCAACATGGTCATTGTCACATAACCTTGCCAAAGTCCAAATAAATATGCTCTACTTTCTTTACCTTCTATGTGGTCATCTCGATTTAACCATGCTGAACTAAAAAAAAACCTAAACTTTTTTGCGTATGGTATGATGCACCGCGCGCTTTTGTATGCTGATTTGGTAACCAGGCCTCTCGCGGCAAATGGCGGAACCAAAATGGCGGCTCTTGGTAGTATTGCTGGATCGGAGAATCGACGGTGGAGGGGGTTTAAAATGAAAATTTTAGCCTAACAGGTTCTTAAAACCCAGGTTCTTATACGCGGGCTATTACTGTATATAGCGGACATCACTCAAGGTGGCTACTACACGCGCCACGACTTTCTTTCGGAATATTGCTCGCGTTGATAAGAAGGTTAAGGTTGAGATAAACCAAAATATTAAGAACGTAGTATCTTAAAGAACAATCCTCAGTTGATTAAAATAGTTTTTATTTTGCTCAATTCTTATTATAAGAGTTACAAATAACTTCAACACTCGACAACACCATCGAAGTCATCAGCTGAAATCTTAAGTCTGATGTATCATCAAGGTAGCTGACCAGTTATGGCAAGGAAAATTTATTAATACGGCTAATTGACTGGAGACTTCGGGATTACGGGATCAGCATTACAACACGACTGCGGCACTTTATGAGAACTTTTTCAATGTATTTTGTACTTTTTTGATGTATGCGAATCGATCAAGATCGTGCCGGCGAAACCACCTCGATATATGCGAATCGACTTGTGTACGAAACGACCGGCTTCCCTTCACCCTACAGGGACTTGTCCACTGGAAATGCACGAACAACAAATCCGTTATTTTCCAACCGGCATCGTGTCTGGTGCGTAGGACCTTGTGTCAGGAGTAGGAAGAAGAACGACAGCTTTGTGCACTACATCTTTCTTTGCTTTTTTGGGGGGAGGCTTCTTACCTTTAACAGATTTGCTATTAGACGACTTGCTACCAAATGATCTTTTGCCAACATTGGAAATAAGTCCCTTAACTGAGCGGCCACCGCTGTGCTTTCCACGTTTCTGAAACTTGTGTTGTTTACAGTCTGACTCGGTGGTGGTGTTTGCGTGGACAGTACTCCATCTCCCGAGTCACGAGGTCTTTGATTCAACATTCGTTGCTCAATAGGTTAGACATTACCGTCATTGAAATTCTGTAGTAAAGACCTTGCCTGACTAGCGATATTTGATAATGCTTCTCGAAAATCTTCGCTTCTTTCCTCCATTGAAATCGCACACCGACAAGCGAATCCAAAATGGCGGTCTAGTAGTGGCCGAAGAGGATCTGGTGACGAATTGACTGAAGGAAGCGCGCGGTGCATCATACCATACGCAAAAAAGTTTAGAAGGTTTTTTTCGAGTTCAGCATGGTTAAATCGAGATGACCATATAGAAGGTAAAGAAAGTAGAGCATATTTATTTGGACTTTGGTAAGGTTATATGACAATGACCATGTTGAATATAAAGAATGCCAAGCGACAAGGCGGAAAAACCGCTGATTGGCTGAGCAAAATGACGCAATGGACGCTGCTTAACAGTAATGCGCCTGCGCGTGTTTTGATATGTTTTGGATTTTTTGATAAAAACATGGCGGACGTGCACGAGGCAAGTTGCGTGAATACGCAAAGATGCTGGATCTCACTGATCTTACAAATAACCTACGATCGATTTTATGAAGAAGGTTGCCCTGTTTATTGGTCATTGACTTTTGCATATTGAGTGGCTTCTAAAGAAGCCGTTTTTAGTCGTCATTCAGGCGTTCTTGGAGTTCCACGTGTCTTCAGCCGGAGTGTGCCGTTGTTTACGTGGTCTTCTTGTCTGATCTGTTGATCAGCCTATTGTCTCGATGAGGCAATGCTGAGAATCGGAGAACAGCTTTCTCCTGTATCTTAATAATTCGTTCTTTGAATTACTTTTCATCGAATTTTGACTCGTTCTCTTCATCGTCGGTTTCATCATCCTGGTCGTCGGTGCCATCGTCTTCTTCGGCGGCGTCGAGATGTCATCGTTTTCACCTGCCAGATACCTAAAAAAAGTATTTAAATCAAGACACCTCGTCAGTATAACAGGTTAGTACAATCCTTCAATAACTTGAGCGACTAGAGCTTGTGGTCGTATGTAAAGCTAATGAAGTATATTTACATTATCAGCAAAGTCGTTTCTTCCTGTTTTTGGATTTTATATTAAAAATTACAGTCAAGTGCTGCAATGTTTGCTTTCATTATTTCTAGCAAATTCAGAAATGTTTAACCAAGAAAAAGTTTATTTGGCCAAGCAGGAAAATAAAAACAAAGTCAGTGAGATCATATTATTATTATTATTATTATATTACAGTTGGTTTGTACGCGGGTGTTGGAGTCAAATAATAATTATTTGACATTATCATTTTTTTTCTTTAACCTTAGATTTTCACAGCTTTGCCTTATGTTGGTCATGTCCAATCTTCTGTGCTCTGTTGGCAATGTAGTAAGGTAGCTTGACACAAAGAAGTCGTGTAGCGTGGAAGAAAATTTGTCCAGAATTGATTTCACATCTACTCCTCCTCTGCACTGTTTTACTGCACCATTTTTCATGGTAACTGGGACTGTCCAGTGGAGCCTGTTGATATCAGATGGCAAGGATACCGCTGGTATTTTTTCCTGCACGTCCAACAATCCTGTGCACATGTGCCAGGCAGTGCTTGTGGTGGTGGTTGTGGGGTGTTGACATGCATGGATAAAGTGGATGTCGTCTTCAATTAAGAGCACAAACTGATTTTTCTGTAAAAGATGAGAACACATCTTACTAGCACTTAAGATTACGGCAACGTACAATGCATGATGAGTGTACTTGCATAATTTGGTTTGGTTCCTCTCTGAATCAAGTGCAAAAACAGTTCAGATGTTGGATTTAAATGTAGGTAGTGGAAAAGTTGAATAACCTGTAATTCAATCAGAAGAAAGTTGTATGCTAATATTTGCTGGTATTTTTCTCTCCTGCTTTAACTCCAGGGTTGAGTAGACAAAAATCTCAGTTTGTTGAATACCTGAATATGTTAGAACTTGGATAAAAATAAAATGACCATTTGTTGTGAGTGTGGAACAAAGCAAAATCAAAGTCCCAGGCAGTGATCAAATCCATGTCATCACAGATAACGTTCCAAACAAGGCTGTTTACTTTGTTCATATGTGACAGCACCATGCAGTATGCAGGGTGCGTGTCACATATGAACCTAGTAAATGCCCTTGCTCGCCAAGTGTTTCTTTTAGTTCAGTGGTTAGAGCACCCAACCAGTATCTGGAAGCCATCGATTTTATCCCTTAGGGGACTCAGGTTTTTGCTTTGTCCCATGCTTGCAGCAAAATTAATGGTCATTTCATCTTAATCATTTATTTAATGAGCTTAAAATTTACCATCTTCTTGTTACATTTGCATTAATTCAGTTATAGACTCGAAAAGGGAAACTAAAGAATTGTAATGATTAACTGAAATAAGTATTCTTACTGTCACAGCTTCCAAGATTCTCTTCTTTGTCTCTTGCTTGTTAGCCTCTGCTAATGATTTTTCATAGTTGCGAAGAGTTTTTGGGTGGCAGCTATATCCCATGACCATCCCTGACATCAGTGAATTGTAACTTGCACCACACATTTTGAGATTCAGGCTATTTGCTTTTTGCATTGGGCAAATTTTCTAGAAATAAGCTTTGTGTCTCAGTGTACAAGTATGTTTTATTGAATGATAATGGCTATTTTCCTTTTGAGGAAGTACCCCCTCCCCTTTCTACCCAGTCAGCCAGTGGTGCCCCCATTCAGCTTTGGAAAGGGGTGGGTAGACTGGTGGGTAGGCATTAATAAAGAAACCTAGTCAATTTATTACATGCAAGAGCAGTGAAGTGGATAAAGGTTTATTTTTATATGTCTTTAGAAGTTCAAAAAAAGGCTGGAATAAGAAGCAAAAATATAATATTTTTAGTTGAGTGTATTGTCAATGTTAAAAAAGGATCTTACAGTAATGAATTGTATTGCATTTTTATAGTGCTGTAAGAGAACAAGTATCCAGAACCTGATTTCTATAAAAACTGAAGCTGTGCATCAATGCCACTGTCCTTACTTGTTGAAGCTCCCTCCATTTTGCTCTAGGCATTTCTTTTGACTCATTGAGGATGGAGGTGTAGACCTCATTGAATAAACCTGGTGCATGCATTTCACAAAATTTCTCCATTTCGCTTGGGTCATATAAGTGATGGCCTCCATTCATATAGTGACTCGTCAGTGCTTTATAAAAGCAGTGCACTAATTCACTGAATGCAGGTTTACCTGAAATTCATTGTTGTTTTTGTTATACTCTGTCAGAGCATATTTGTAAGATTATGCATGTAGCTTCATTAGAAGTAGGGAAAATTGTGTGTGCATTAATATATTATTTCAGCAAAAGGCCTTTATAATAATTATGTCTTGTACAAATATGAAACTGTTATGGTATTGTTTTAACTTCGTTTTTTAATGCTATTTCTACTGTCTTACTGATAGTATTAAAATCTTTCTTTTCATTTTTAGCAATGTGGAAAAGTCGATTCCTGTGTCACTATTACCTATCTCACATAACTTGTACAACATTGTGATTTCTGTTGATGGAATAAAGTCAAATGTTCTTCTCAGTATCAGTCAGTAAGTTGGACAGGATAAAAAGTTAACTTACTGACTGTATTTTTTTCTGCTAGCTTTTTGGTCTCAGCTTGGAGCTCATCAATCGTGTTTTGTTTTCTTTGAAACTGGATTTTGAAATGTTCCATTTTAGAAAAGCAAAATTGTATAACAGTTTAAACTTTCCTGAAACAATAACTTTTATAAGAAAACCCTTTTAATGCAGTAAAGCCATTAAAAAACAAAAATGAAACACACCTTTAATGTGGTTATTCAGGTGTGAATTCTTTTCTATGAGCTCTTTATTTTCTTGTTCAAGTGTTTCCAGCTTTTTAAGAAGCTCACACCAGTTAGGTACATCCTTTGGGGAAACCTTTGTGGGGCTCGCTTCATTTTCGCCGCGAGAGTGTTGTCGCTATTAAAACAAATGACAGTAATAATTTCCTACTTGCAAAGGAAAGAAAAGCGAACTGGGAATATCAGTGCAAAACCCTCACCTTTCTGGCAGAAACGTAACACTTGTTGCCAGTTATCCTCTCGTCGCTATCCGCCTGTTTCAAATGGCCAAGACAAATTTTGCCATAACCTGTTTTGACAGGATCAGGCTCTTTAAACACGGCGACCAAACGCTGGGGACAGTTGGTTTGTACCCCAGAGCATGTATCTTCCAACGACCTTTTCGGGAAGCAGCACCCAGGCTGCTGTTTCTGTTTTCTCTCCTCGTCAAAATGTCTTACGCATAGATATTCACCCTCCTCGAAACCGTATTTTTTACACTTATTATTATTCAGGCGGGAAATTTTTCCCCAGCAACCGACGCTACTCAACAAACAGTTTTCTTTGTTCCGTAAACTTCGCGGGGCTTTTGAACAGAACATTATGGAAACAAAACTTTACAGTCTTTTTTTTTTTTACCGTCGCTGTTTTGTTTACAATTAACGGACCCTTTAATTGCCCACAGTGACAGGCGGCTACAAAAACGGCGAGAAAACTGCCGGCCTGTGGCCGGTACGCAGAAAATGGCGACAACTCAACAAGGACAACACAACAACAAGTTTATTAAAAGTAAAATGTTTTAATATAGTCAGGTTCAAATACATTCACTTAAAAGGAGCATTAAACAACAAACAAGGTATAAATCATTGACCTGATCATATATTACAAGATATATAAGTTTTCGATGAAACTGAAAGGAAGATGAATTAGCTTTGTAAAGACGAAGAACTGCTTACCCGAGAGGCAAAACCAGTGCGACGATTTTAACGAAGCCAGGAGGAGAGACTTACATGATTCCTTTGCTACCACATCACATTTACAACTTTGAAAGGCGTTTAAAAAAAGTCATTGGAACGAAAAAAAAGTCATATTTGATATTTTGTGTGGAAATAATCGAACTTTCTACTACGAAAATTCTGACCTTAAATATTCATGGACGGCCTTAAACAACGAGAAATTCTAAGGTCCACTGAATTCCTACCGTCGAGAACAGCTGTCGTCACAGACAGAACAATGATATAGAAAACAGTTACTAAAAAACATCCGATTGTCGTTTAAAAAAACCACACGGAATCCAAAGGGATTGAACTGAAAAGTTGATGGGCAATCGCATCTTGTACTCCAATGTGCGGGCGCAAACTGGACCCCAATTACGTGGCAAAATACAATTTGTCGTCCGCCATTTTGAATTTGTAACGGTCGAGTTTTTCGTAGCGCATGCGCTGTGGTTTTTCCGCCTTGTCATGCCAAGCTAACTTTGAGTTTAGCATGTATTATTAATGTTTGTAATAATGTCCAGTACGGCGCACCATAATCACTTGCAATTTGGTTCCTTTAATTTTAGCGTAAGGGAACATTAAAGTTGTACTTATTCCTTTGTAAACTTTAACCTAGAAAATTAAAGTTCACAGGGCGAACGCTTAGATTTAGGTGTCTTTTAAGGAAAAATTAAATCTAACTTAAAGCTTTTCTTGATCTTTTATGCCCATCAATTTTGACATTAAAGTTTCACTATGTAAACGTGACATTTAGGGCATCTTCAATTGACTTCAAGGAAACCTTTAGATCGCAAGGCTTTAATTCTTCTTTCCTTAATCATTTTTGTTTTCGACTTAAATACTGTAAGTGATTCTTGATCTTTATTTAATTGGAACTTTCTTAAATTTCTTCTTAATTGGAAAGTTCGTAAAGGTTATTTAACCGACAGATTAAAATTCTGGCGTGATTTTATAATCTTGAGCCTTCGATAATATGATCAGCGGAAGGCAGAACGAGGCAGGGGGCATCGGGCCTATTGTCTTGCATCGAAAAGTGGCGCGCTTTTCTTTACCGTTACCGTCCTTTATTCTGTGGCTGAACGTGCAATTTTGTGCTGTAACTTGCACAAATTCGATTTTGTCGGGTCGTAAAGTTCGATTCTGCCCGTCGTTGAGCGTTTATTATTGTATTCAATGTGTAAAGATGTCAAGTATGGGGGTACTCCCATATATGGGGTATATAGGTATGTGCCGCGGGATAGGGTATGTTTTTTGAGGTTCTCCGTCCTTAAATAGGGTATCACTTTTGTTCCTTTTGGCATTGTGTTCCCGGTGTGATCCTCAGATAGGGTAGCTAAATTCTATCAGCTCAAATAAACGCCCAGCTAAACGAAAAAAAATTGTCCGTTAAAACTGAACTATCCGTCATTAATTAAGTATTAACAAAGCGATTTTGAAAGAATTAAGCTTTGCCGTGCGCGGTTAGCCGTTATTTGAGTCGTCACGCAATGCTTCTCCTCCCCTTGAAAGTGCCTATAAACCCAAAAATTATGTTTGGCTTAAATAAATCTTTGTATATTTCTGAGTAAAATGGCGAAAAAATTTTTTGGGCAAAACCGGAATTTTTTATGAATTTTTGAAGTCAGGGTTTGTCTGCCCCACGACCGGGTAAGGGGGAGACTGGTACTAGTGACGTAAAACCCGGACATTAGCAACGGGGGAAACAAAGCAATAACGGAGAGAAAACAACAAAAGCGAAGACGTAGTTTTCGTTGTATGCCGGTGAAAACAATTTTTATTTGGCCAACATTTGTAATTAACATACACATTGATCAAGAGATGGCTACTTAAGTGCGTCCTCCAGTTCAGAATCGGAAGTCTCGGAAATGGAAGATTACGAGTTGGAAGTCGAAGGTTCGCCAAACTCGAGCTACATGGCTCTGCTTTTCGGAGTCAGGTTTACCGTAAAAAGGTATGGGATGAAGAAGTATCCCTTTCTCTTTGTTTCGAACATTGCTACAACCGAAAACAACACATCTTTCAGGCATATTGCTTCGGTTCTAGCCAGCTACAATCAAACTCGCACAACGCTGCAACATGCGAAAATCATAGTCCGGGTTTTACGTCACAAATTAAACTCGATCCATTCCCTTTCTGCAAGTTCCGCAGCTCGGCAATGGGTTATCGAATCTCGATTTTCCGCCACTTTAAAAATTCATAAAAAATTCCGGTTTTGACCAAAATCAAACATTTTTGCGCCATTTTGCTCAGAATTATACAAAGATTTGTTTAAACCAAACATAATTTTTGGGTTTATAGGCACTTTGAATAGGGTGTCAATTTTCAGGTTTGGGCCTTAGAAAGGGTATTAATTTTCGTTTTCTTTATCCTTAGATAGGGTCAGGGTTTGAGAACGTTCGCGGCACACCCCTATCCTAAATTTAGGGGAGTATCCCCCTCTCCGGGTGGCAGCGGAGAAGGATCAGCGATTAAAAATATTTGTTGCAAGAAATCAATCATATCGAGACTCGAGAGCTGTTGTAGTAACTTAAACTTATATTTGGCAATAACACTCCGTGGTATGCATATGGTCGCAAAGCTATAGGAAGAACACGGACACAACACCGAAACACAAGCTGAAGTGTTCCAGTGGATAGATCGACAGCTGCATGATGATCATCAGGAAAATACCACGTCCACAGTCAGCGCTGGAAGACCGGTTAGTTTCGGTTCGTCGTCCTCGAAGCAGCGAATGAGGAAAACTGGAGTTTCCGCCGCATGAACAGCAAGTAACATAAATCTGTCGTTAAAAACTTACATTTTCATGTATCTAAGCTTAATATTTGCTGAAAAATTCACCGTCGTCCGAGTAGAAAAACCGTTTTATTATAAAAACGGTATTTATTGCGCGCCTTTATAATTATGCATACTGATTATTGGCGTTGGTTATAAATTATGACCGCCTCACAGGCGGTCTAGTTTCAATTTCAGTTGATGCCACCGAGAAAAGAACTTTATTTGGCTATATATGAGCGGAGATTCGACGTTTTAGTATTAACTTTAAAAGCTGTAATTATGTAACCATGCATAATGTATAAATTTATTCGTGGACATGTTATTGTACACTGAAAAATTAGCGTTACATAATTTGTACATGGACACAAGATGTTACATGCACCATGCTCATCCATTACCACTGTCCTCATTGGTTTGGATTTATAACATTTTATGAATGTGAGATCTTTATGTTTTAGATAGGTCACTGAGGGATTCTTAGAAAAGACATGGAACTCTGATGGAGTGTTTAAAATAAACTTTATGAAAATAATAAAACATCTTTGCACTAGTATGTGCTTGTTCATTCAGAGTTGTGAGCCATCCACTTCTGTATGTATGTATGAATGAATGAAGTATGTTTGAAGTGATGGGAAGAATGTCTTACTGTTCCGCTACCGTCAAAACAGAGATTTTATCAGTGCAATTCTATGTTATATATATATATCGTACACTTACATTATTTCCTTCTTGTTTTTAGCACAACGGGGCGGCTGAAAGGATTATTGTCTAGGTGCAACATGGATATGGAGCGAAAAAAGCAAAGTGTCCATGTAAAGAGCTGTCAGCCATAGAAGGTAAACTTGCATTATTTAAAACCACGAGGATCCTCTTTGACAAGCTATTCCTGGCAGCTATTTTTTTATTCCTGGCATCTATATCTTTCACATACATTGTATTAACCAAGCCTGAAATGTGTAATCATGACAGTGTTTGACTGCATTAAGAGTCCAAGTTATTTGGGAAGATTCTATCCTATAATAATACTCTATATTGGCAGATTTGCTGTCCCCCCAAAACCTTTGGAATTTGAATATTCTTGTGAATATGAGATCTTTATGCTTTGCACAGTTTACGAGTGACGGCTTTGTTGTCAGATCTTAAAGTGCCTATAACCCCAAAAAATTTTTTTCAAGGAAAAGAATATTTACATTTCTCTGAGCAGAATGCCGAAAAAATTTTTGATTGTGGTTGAAAACTCGATTTTCTGTGAATCGTCAAAGTCGAAAAAAATCGCAATAATCAGAAACACGACCGAGCCGAAGATCCGGTCAAAAGGGTCTGGGTCCAATAAAATTCGTGACGTCAACCCAGTACATCAGTCGAACGTGATATCGCTCGCGATATGATCTGCGTTGTATGTAGGTCGTTACTCGGGTCGGAGCTCCAAAATGCGAAAAAACCGGGAGACCATCAAGTTCTCGGCAATGTAATCGAAGCACATCAGAGTTTAAGATTTCTTGGTCACCTATCTTGGTTTGATTGGCGAGTGCTAGCAGCGAAAATGAAAATCAGACTTTCGATCTTCGCACACAAACTTCAATTTTCTGTGTATGGACTCCACAGTTTTCGTAGAATTCAAGGTACATGTAATTATCTTCTATTCCCGATCCAAAATATTACCACTATATATTTGAAGCATTAAGCGATTCTAGTGAGCGCTGCTGATTTTATTCAGACTTATTCGCTCCCCTGCATGTACACACGATGCAAATTAACAATTGACTCATTCCGCGACACTTTGTTTACATTACAAGCAGCGAAGGAAAACAAGTTCTTCACTGATTCTTACCGCAAAGATGCGGCGTCTTCGGGCTTTACGTTAGTTAGCACAAGTGTTAATCTTAAGGGTTTAAAAGCAGGACAAGATATTTTCAGTTGAATCCTAACCTCGAGCAGAAAATTTAAGAAGATTATCGATCGTATGAATGTGATGAATAGCGAATAAAGTCGGCGTACCGGCCGCTCCCGCAAACGAATAGTTGACTGCAAATTATTCATACGCAAGTACAGACTTTCGTTGTAGAATTTACAGTAAATACTGATAAGTCAATAAATCTTATACCTTTTTAAAACTCTGAGGCAATTCAATTTATTTAACTAAACTGTGCATGCTGTGCGAAGGTCAAGAATTCATGTTGTGTTGTTTGATGAACCCTCGACTTCTAAGTCGTACTCTGCGGCCTCAGAGTCCGAGCTAGAGTCATAGCTAGAATCGCTGGACGACATTATAAGTGTGTTTGAATATTCGAACTTTTGTTGAGTCAAATAAAAGTTCTTTTGACGAAAAACTAACCCTCAGTTCTCTATCCCACACACAAAACAACGTGAGAGTTACTGGAGCGACGCTGGCAATGGCCTGGAATGACGTCACTAGTCCCATTCTCCCGAATGCTCGGTCGTGCTGTTAACAGCGCCAACTTTAAAAATTCGTAAAAAAATTCGGGTTTTAACCGAATTCAAAAATTTTTTGCGACATTTTTCCCAATTCCATACAGAGATTTGATTAGGCGAAAAACAATTTGGGGGGTTATAGGCACTTTAAAACGCCTGTACAGTTGCGAGTGGCAACATTCATAATGATCATTGGGCTTTGCAGTTATGAAATTTCATGAAAGTGAGATCATAAGGTGAAGGTGATATCCTTGCTAAAGCTGATGAACAACTCGCACACTGGAAAGAACACTTTGAAGAGGTTCTAAATCGACCACCACCAATCCACCAACCTGTTTTGCAGCCTTGGGAAGAGCTGCCGAAAAAAACAGACAACATCTTACAGCCTGAAATTAGATCAGGTATTAAAAGCCTCAAGATCGGAAAAGCGACTGGGATAGATAATATCCCCTCAGAAGCCATTCATGCAGGTGGCGAAGTGTCAGCTGAGGCCCTGTACAAGCTCCTTAATAAGATCTGGAGGGAAGAAAAAATCCCAGATGAATGGAAGAAGGGTCTCATCGTTAAACTGCCAAAGAAGGGAGATACCACGCATTGGCAGAATTGGAGAGGAGTGACAGTGTTGGTCATTGCAAGTAAAATCTTGAGCCGAATCGTACTGGATCGAATGAAGTCTGCACTAGATCCACTGTTGAGGGATGAGCAAGCTTATTTTCGCCCTAAGCGTTTCTGCACAGATTAAATAGCCACTCTTAGAATTATCATCGAACAGTCATTGGAATGGAACAGCGTACTCTTCTTAGCCTTTATTGATTTTGAAAAGGCCTTTGACTCAGTGGACTGGGAGGCGATGTGGCAAATCCTACAGCATTAAGGAGTACCAGGGAAGATCATTAATATTATCCAATGCTTATACAGTGGCTTCGAGTGTCAGGTGTTCCATGATGGATTCCTGACGGAACCGTTTCAAGTAAGAACTATGGCGAGACAAGGATGCCTGCTTTCGCCTATACTTTTCTTAGTAGTCCTAGATTGGGTTCCCCGACGAGCTTACGGAACACGAAGGACTGGTATACTGCGAATAAATCACTTAAAGCTGTTTCGTTGTTGTTCGTTATTTCGCATCGATTTCGCTACAATACAGTGGATGTTTAGGCATAAGTTAGAAGACCTAGACTTTGCCGACGATCTGTGTCTCCTAGGTCATAAGCTCCAACACAACAGGAGAAGACGGTAGCACTCCAGAGCGCATCTGCAAGAGTAGGCCTTAAGATCAACACTAGGAAGACCCGGGAAATGAGAATCCAGGTTAGAGATGGCAACCCTCTCCACATTAGAAATGAAGATATCTAACGGGTAGACAACTTCACTTACCTAGGAAGCATGGTTAGCGTGACAGGGGGAACGGAAGAAGATATTATCGCACGCATCAGGAAAGCTCAGTAAGCTTTTGCATGCCTCAGAGCTGCAGTTTGGAAGGCAACATCTCTCTCCCTCAAGACGAAGATTAGGATATTCAACTCTAATGTTAAATCAGTACTTCCTTACGGATCCGAAACCTGGCGACTAACTAAAACTCTGCTTTCCAAGTGCAGACGTTTGTCAACAAGAGACTCCGCAAGATATTTCGTATCTTCTGGCCAAATGTCATCACAAACCAAAAGCTGTGGGCAAGAACTGGACAGAAAGATGTAGCAATCACGTTAAAACAAAGGAAGTGGAAATGGATCGGCCATACCTTGAGGAAAGAGAAGGAGAACACCACTAGAATAGCCATCCATACTATTCGTTGCCCTAACCAACAAATAATAGCTAACCAAAAGCTAACCAAAAGAAATCCAGGATGAAGCTAACCGCAAGCAAACTGGTGCCATTCCGTCATTCCGCCATTCCGCCGAATAGGGCCACTCTTAAGTATATAAGTAATATCTTATATGTCTGTTTTTCCGAAACAAGACAACTGGCTACCTTTTTAGAGCTTGTCAAATATGGGGTGCTATTCACGAAAAGTGTAGGGCTGCAGAAATCTCATCATTAAACCAATGATTTCTTTAAGGGTGGGTCTTAAATTTTAACCTTCTATAGATGACTCGTAACGATTTTGGTTTAAACATGTTCATCTTTGATGTTCTATCGCAGCCATACCAATATTGTTTAGGGTAATCTTTTAATAAAAGTTTGTACAACACAATTAGGCCATTATGACGTCAAAGTTCATTGCCATGAAAACGCCAAAGGAGTTCAAAGATACCCTATTTTGGAATTTTTGGGGGTAACAACCGATTATTAGGGAAAGTTCTTGTTTCTGAGATATTTTGGTCTAACCGACAAAAGGAACATTTTTGCATATTTTTTTCAAAAAAAAAACGAGATCCGTAGGCGGCATTACAAGCTATACTATTGTTTCATAAATATAAGATTATTAGCCTAAAACGGTCCAAACAAACCCTTTGCAAAGCTGAAGTAAAAGTTTAACCTCAAAAACATTGGTGTTGGGGCAATACAATACCAACGACCGGAATATCTAAACCTCTACGAGCCACCTTAAAAATTCATAAAGACCCAATTGACCATAAAAGCTCATGAAAACAGCTGGTGGTTCAATTTCCATACATGCTAAGCCTTTACTTGGTACTCCAGTGAAGGTATGCTGACGAAAACAAGCGAAATGATCAAATCATATTTTCATAGATGCCTGCGTGAACATTAAATCGCCAGCCGCCTCTTGCTTTTCGGATGTCAACCCCGAAGAAAAGTGAAATAACCAAGGTGGAATCATTTGGCCACGATAGTGGCTATCTATTGTCTAAAATCGGTTCAGTGACAAATATTAATCACCGAAAATTCGTAAGCAAAAGAAAAAGGACAGTACTGAAGGGGGAATGACTGGGGATGGAGGCGGGAAAATTCTCTAACCGTACTCTTAGAAACTTTTTTTTAATTTTTTAATCACCGTTGTTTGTAAAACAGTTTTCGAGCCGCTGTTTCGATACATCGACAATATTTAACATTTTCTTTTTCTTCAGTTAAAATAAACATAGAACCGGAAACCAAACTATTTAACCTACGCACTCAATTTGAAACATTTTAGCATAAATGCATGTATTGCTAATTGCACATTATATTTTATTTTACAAATATTCTTACATTTAAAACACTTTTACACTGTAATCACCCAAATATATCAGCCAGATGGTTTGGAATTTTTTCTCCAGTCCGTGGGGTAATTTTCCTTTGTTTTGTTTCTTAGTTTCTTTCTTAGCTGAGGTTTTCAATATTCAAACTATTGGGAAAATCAAAATAAACGAAACTGTCAGACACCGAATCTGTCAATGTTATGACGTAACTTATCACCAATGAAAAGGAAAGCGGAATTAGCCTAAGAGCAGCTGTAAGGTCTATAAGAGGTCATAGATTGTTCAGTTTTAAGTGGAAAAGGTGCTCGTTCAGCTTCGTTTTCATTTGCCGAGCACCGAGCATTCGAGAGCTTCTATATTTCTCAAGTTTTCAGCGATCTTCCTTGAAATTAGAGCTCGCTCTTTGCCCGGGAACAGTTTCTGTACATTAAAAGTACTTCATGGCTTGTTTTTGAAGGTTTAGTAGAAGTTCCTGCTGAGACGGATATAACACTTACAGTTTCGACCACTCATTTCTTTCTTGCCGCTAAATGAAGGATAATTCTGATGGTTGACAAATGATCCTGACGTTGACGCTAAATTAAATAATTTAAGCCAGACGGCTTTGCAGTCAATTTTTCACTCAGTGGTTTTACCGAACCTACTAAAAATTCCACTCAAGTTCGAAGCAATATTGCTCATTACCATTTTCCTTTCTGAAGTCTTGAGAAGCTGTATTAAAATCAAGTCCGTGAATTGTATTAAAACTGACACATTGGCAGTGTTATGCATGTCACAAGGTCTTATAGGCCGCCGAATGAAAAATACATTTCTCATGATCACCGGAACGGTTATAAAACACCGTACTCCATGATTTTCCATTTTAGATGCACACATTTTGATCTGTGTTTCTTCATTTTATGCTAAAAAACAAAACACTGGAAGTTTGTTAATACGTTACGCGAGGCGCCATAATCTTCTTGTACATTTCATTACCGGGGGAGATTGCGTGACGCACTCCTATTGAGTGACGTTTTTATCACCCACAGCGAAAAGTATACCCTTGAGAAATGAAAATATTCCCTTGAGAAATTAAAACAGTCCCTTGTCCACTATTCTTCTATTTTTCTTGTTAACAAGCAAAATAGTCGAAAAACACTTTTATCATTGCCATGGCAACAAATTTTGAAAACACAGTGATTTCATTTTTTTCCAAACTAAACCTTTAGAAAGCTGTACTAAAGGTTTAAACCCAACATCATTGGTGTAGGGGCAATGCAATGCCAACGACTGGAATATCTAAACCTATACGAGCCACCTTAAAAATTCATAAAGACCCAACTGAGCATAAAAGCTCATGAAAACCTGAGATGATTGTTCAATTTCCATACATGTAAGGCTTTTACTTGGTACTCCAGTGAAGGAACACGGACGAAAGCTAGCGAAATGATCAAATCATCATGATTTTTGTAGATTGCTGCGTGAACATTAAATCGCCAACCGCCACTTGCTTTATGGAAGTCAACGCCGAACAAAAGTGAGATAACCAAGATGGAAGCATTTGGCCACGAGAGTGGCTATTTATTGTCTCAAATCGATTCAGTGACGAATATTAATCACCTAGCATCCGTGAGCGAAAGAAAAAGGACAGTACTGAAGGTGGAATGACTGGCGACGGAGGCGGTAAAATTGTCTAATTTTTTATATCACCGTTGTTTTTAAAACAGTTTTCGGCCCGCTGTTTCGATACGTTATTACTAACCACTAGACATCAAGAAATCGATGTGCTTTTTCTCCTCGAAACATTTCTTAAACCAAACAAACCTGACTGCGTTCTAGAAATACCTGGCTACACGCTCTTCAGGAAAGACCGGCAAGGAACCAAGAAGGGCGGCGGAATTCTCGCCTACGTTGCTGACAAACTAAAAGTCGAAAGAATTACAAGCCTGGAAGAAATGGATCTAGAAACCGTCTGGTTACAAGTCTATCCCTATAAATCAAATCGCCCGATACTCACAGGAGCTGTTTATCGCCCGCGTTCTTCAACGGCGGACACGGATGCCAAACTGGAGCTTAACATTGAAACAGCTTATTTAAGAAACCAAGAAATGTATGTGTTTGGAGACTTTAATATAAACTTCTTGGATACGTATGCCTACAAACATCATCGATTAGCGAAGGCATTAAAAAGCCTAAATTTAAGTCAACTCGTGCACAAAGTTACACGTCCCGTGAGCTCAACTTGTCTCGACCATGTCTACACAACGCATCCTGGTTTTGTTACTGAAATCTCTGTACCAGATATTGGCCTTTCAGACCACTTGCCAGTTTTTATTAGACGTAAATACTCCAAAGAGCAAAGAGATCAAACCCACAGTACCATAGAATATCGTGACTTCAAAAATTTGAATACAAATGAACTATTACATGATCTATAATGTGCCCCATGGGACATTGCCTTTGTTTTTGGTCATTTAAACGATGTTTTGATTACAATGGAAACAATGCTAAATGACGTTTTGGACAGGCACATTCCGCTAAAATCTAAACGCGTCAAGAAACCGAACCAGCCTGCTTGGATGACTAAAGAGATCTTGTCGTCTATGAATTTCAAATCTGCCTGCAGACTGGGAATGCTATACGCATGCAAAGGGTAAAACTACAAGTCTCATAAAAAAAAAAAAACAAACAAAGAGAAGTTTCTTCCGCAAGAAAATCAAAGAAAACAAAGGAAATCCAAAAGGAGTTTGGCAAGCTCAAAACATTAAGTGGGACTAGTAAGCCTCGAGTTCGCATCGATGAATTAAACACAGGAAACAACATCATTAGTGACGAAGCTTCCATTGCAAATGAGCTTAATCAGTACTTCGTTAACATCCTAGATCAAATTGGCAAGGAAAACGACGCTGGCGTGGAGTTTGATGACACCAAGCTGAAAAACTTTGTTTCTTCGCGATTGAATGATAATGTGGCTTTCAACATCCCTCCAATAACGCCTAAGCAGATCATTGACACCATAGGGAAAATCGCTTGTAACAAGGCCTCTGGGCACGATGGTATAAGTATTCGTGTACTCAAAATTATTGCACCAGCGTTTGCAAGTCCATTGCTGAACCTTTCAATATCGACAAACAGTTTTCCAGACCGTTGGAAAGTAGCAAAAGTTACACCATTGCACAAGGGAGGCGCACGAAACGATATCAACAATTACCGCCCGATATCAGTTTTACCTGTCTTTTCGAAGATTATCGAAAAACACGTAGCCAGCTGTCTTCTTAACTTTTTACATGACAACAACATGTTATATGAGTATCAATCAGCCTTCAGGTCAGGTCACTCTACAGAAACAGCTCTAATCAGACTTACGGATCACATCCGGAAAAACATGGACAATGACGAAGTGACCGGTCTGGTATTTATAGATTTTCGTAAAGCTTTTGATGTTATAAATCACGAACTTCTTCTAAAAAAGCTATCTATTTACGGTGCAAGCCCTCCGTCTGTTGCCTGGTTTCAATCGTACCTGTCTCAGAGAAAGCAATTTATTACATTAGGGAAAACCACATCTAAACAGCTGACTATCAGACAGGGCGTTCCCCAAGGATCAATATTGGGACCGGTGCTCTTCCTCCTGTTTGTCAATGACATGCCTCTAAACGTTCACAAGTCAACTATGGATATCTATGCAGACGATACCACCTTGTCTTTAAGCTCAGACTGGAAAGCTATTCCTGCACTAAACAAATCATTAACAAAGGACTTGACAGAAGTTGAGAAATGGGCTAGTGAAAACAAAATGTTTATAAATACCAAGAAAACCAAAGCGTTGTTGACTACGGGAAAGCGTCTGCGCAGACGTCTAGCCCATGACACAGGAAAATTTGAAGCTAGGATGCAAAACGCAGAAATTGAACAAGTTGGTAGCCATAAACTTCTTGGAGTGATAATCGACGAGAACCTAACTTACGAAGCACATGTTGACGAACTATGCAACAAACTTTCAAAACGAATTGGTCTTCTACGCCATATAAGCTGCTACTTGAAAACGAATCAAAAATTGATCTACTATAACGCAGTAATCAAACCACTCTTCATGTATGCAAGCACAGTGTGGACATCGTGTAACAAAGAGGCACTCGAGAGAGTTCTCCGTATGCAAAAACGGGCTGCGCATATTATTCTTGCAGCACAACGTATTAGTCGAACTGTAACTTTATTTAATAAGCTAAACTGGATCCCCTTTTACAAAGAAGCTTATATAAATCGATGTGCACTGGCCTACAAAAGGATAAACAGAACTTTACCTGAATACATGAACACATCCTTAAGGAAAAACTCTGACGTCCATTCGAGAAGTACTAGAAATTGTAATTTAAATTTATTATGCTCCTCTCACAGAAACGCCTCGGAGGGAGGACGCACTTTCGCCGTCAGAACTATTAAAGATTGGAACAGTTTACCCCGGTCTTTAAAAACAGAGAAGTCCGTTAAATCTTTTAAGGCTAAATTATGTGATACTATTCTTAACTCTCAGAAAACTAATGGAATTTTTTAACTCTTATTATTCGTAGTATGTTTGAAATTCTAAGTCCAGTTTATTATTTGTAACCATTTTTAATAGTAACTTAATAAGTATTTTATTGAAAATAATATCGTATTTTAGCATTTTATTGTAAATAATATATTTTTAGCATTCTAATTATTTTAAGCTGAGGGCCCCAAGTTTATCACCCTCATTAAATATAACCCATTAAATGACCCTCGGGTCACCCTCATTAAATAAAGTCTTTCACTTCACTTCACTTCACTTCACGTCGACAATATTTAACATTTTCTTTTTTTTTTCAGTTAAAATAAAGATAGAACCGGAAACCAAACTATTTAACCTACACACTAAATGCATGTATTGCTAATTGCATATTATGTTTTATTTTAGAAATATTCTTACATTAAACGCTTTTATACAGTAATCGTCCAAATATATCAGCCAGATGGTTTGGAATTTCTCCGGTCCGTGGGGTGATTTTTCTTTTGTTTTGTTTCTTGGTTTCTTTAGTTTGGGTTTTAATATTCAAAGTATTGGGAAAAGAAAAATAAACAAAACTGTCAGACACCAACTCATCAATGCAAAGAAAAGCGGAATTAGCCTAAGAGCAGCTGTAAGGTCTATAAGAGGCCATAGATTGTTAAGCTTTAAAAGGTGCCCATGCAGCTTCGTTTTCACTTTGCCGAGCACCGAGCATTCGAAAGCTTCTATATTTCTCAAGTTTTCAGCGATCTTCCTTGAAATTAGAGCTCTATTGAAAGGACGGCGATCTACTGGTTGAATCGTCAAATCGTTGTTTCCTTTTAATTCGACTATTCAAGGATACCAACTTAAAGGCTTCAATGACGAACAACAGCTTGGTATCGAGCATGAATACTACAACAGCGCTTCGCGAACACGTCTGTGAACGTTACCAAAGCGATACAACCACAAGCAAAGAAGTAAAAGTATTCTGTTACTGTGTTCTGCTGCTGCTTTCAGTCCTCGGAAATTCTTTGCTCATTGCTATCATTATGAAGAACAAGCGTATGCAAACCGTTACCAATTATCTCATCGCCAATGTGGCGGTTTCGGATATACTTATAACAGTGGTAGCTGTACCGCGGAAGATAACAGAAATATTGCTTGGACCTCGGAGATGGTTAATTGACGGACTGCTGGGTTCAGTTCTCTGTAAAAGTGTTTTCTTCCTTCAAGACATCACAATTGGCGTCTCAATCCTTAGTCTTGTAGCCATATCTATTGACAGGTACAGAGGAATTGTGTTTCCTTTGCGCCAACAGTACATGAAGCCCGCTAAACTTTGTAAATTCATCATTCCATTAATATGGTTCGTGTCGATGGGCCTGCATGCAGTTTACTTCTACGTTTTCCAGATACTAACAGACGGTAACAAAACTATTTGCGCACCAAGCTGGGCTCACAGGTTTGATGGAAGAAAGTCTCAAGAAGTATATTTTGTTATAATATTCGTTTGCTTAATCGCTATCCCGACATGTGTCGTTACATTGCTGTATTCTGTCGTAATTCTGAATCTCAAAAGAAATGGAAATACAAGACGTAAGTATCCTTCAAGATGCTTGGCATCAAGAAGATTAAAAGAGGACACGAAAGTTGTGAGAAACATTACTGCTATACTTCTTGCCTTCATTGTATGCATAATCCCAATCAGCGTGTATGGCATTCTGTTTTATTTCGTTTGGGATTGGAGAATGCCTTGTGGCATGGAGAACTTTGGTTTTGCAGCCTTTTTTGTTTTGTATTCAAACGCGTCGATTAATCCATGTATTTATTTTAGTTTGAATGATAAATACCGCGAGGGTTTACTTGATATTCTGAAGGTGTTTAATATCGTCAGAAGGACGGCGTCAAAATCGAAAGAATCTTTGACGTTGATGAGACTGAAAACCTATTCAGCCAACAGTGTATAAAATAATCAGCCTATTTATCCCGCGATGTGACGGAGGATCTAGTAGCAAATATTTTATATTTTTATGGCATATATTAAATAAAATGCGAATAAGGAAAGTTTCTTTACGGGTATGAGGATATTTCTCATAGTCAAGAATTGCACTCGATAGTGTTAACTGTATACCAACAAAAAGTCAGTATTCCAGCATTTCATATATCTCGTCTTTTGTACATATAACACGTCCATGTATAACAGCACCAGTGTAGGCTCGATATAACCTTTATTATTATTGCATATATTGAAAGCCCTTGAAATGTTAATAAATAGCGAAAAAAATCGACAAAGGAAGGAGTGTTAAAATCATACGTGTATTTAGTGAAACTGACATTAATCACAAAAGCCATCGAGATAAACCCGGCAATGTATGAGCCCTAGAATAATGTAAATAGAGGTAGGAATAAGATTGATCCGAATATAACACGCGTTTGGCAATATCCCCTTTAAGGGAGACAGTTGAAAATTTGCATTAAAAATGCTAGATAAGACAATTTTAGGCTCTTAAACTTTGTTTGCATTTTCAACCTTTGGTTGTATTGTGATGCAAATTTACAATTACTTCCGCAAAACGTGTTTCAGGAAAAAGGTTTTTAGCGACTTCCCCAAGGGAAGAGTTCGCTACGAGAACCTGATGAAATTATTAAAATCAAACTAGGTGTCAATTGAACCCTCTTTCTGACAGGCTAACGTCGGGATTAATTTAAATGATGGTTTGATTAAAAAAAAATTCTAAAGGTGTTTAATATCGTCGGACGGACTTCGTCAAAATCGACAGAGGCTTTGATGTTGGTGAGACTGAAAACCTATTCAGCCAACAGTGCATAAAATAATCAGCCTATTTACGCGATATGAAGGAGGATTTAATGGCAAATATTTAATATTTTAATGGCATATATTTTATAAAATAGGAATAAGGAAAGTTTCTTTGAATTTATGGGCTAAAGTGTACGGGTATGAGCATATTTGTCATAGTCAAGAATTGCAGTGGGAAGTGTTACATCAAACTGTGTACTAACTAAAAGTCAGTATTCCAGTATTTCATACATCTCGTCTTTTCTACATGTAACAGGTCCATGTATTACAGCACCTCCGTGTAGGCTAGACATAACCTTTAATGCTACTGCATGTATTGAAAGCATATGGCTTCTACCGAAGTACTAGAACGGTCTGCGTGGACAAATATCAATTTCCATTACAACTTCGCCGTGTTGAAGCTCGTGCAAAACGCATATAACGACACATTACCCACCATCTTAAGTAAATGCATTATTGTGAAGCGAGACCATAAGATCTCAACTAGGGCACGCGAATCTTTGATAGTGCCGCGTTTTAACACACGTTATATTAAAGACTCATTAGCCTACAGAGGCTCCGTACTCTGGAATACGGTCGCAACTAAACATAAGTACTTGGCAAATGTGACACGTCGAAAGGACCTCGTCCACATGCTTAAGTGAAGTTTTGTCTGTGTCAACCACTAATTATAAACAGAAAGATTTTACCTATCTAAATGTAAATAGTTTTATAAGTTTAAATATTTTGAACTTTAACTAATATTAAAATCAAACTCAAATGTTTGTAAATATTAATACCTTTTAATACTTTAATTTACACGACCCCACAAGCTTGTCGGCTTTTATCTACATCGTGTTTTAAATAAAGGCAACTTACTTAAAGCCCTTGAAATGTCAATAAATTACGAAAAACATCGACAAACGAACGAGTGTTGAAATCATACGTGCATTAGTTAGACTGAAGTTAATCACAAAAGCCATCGAGATAAACCCGGCAATGTATGACTCCTTGTAAATAGAGGTAGAAAGAAGATTTATCCGAATATTACACGCGTCTGGCAATATCCCCTTTAAGGGAAACAGTTGCAGATTTGTATAAAAAGTGCTAGATAAGACAATTTTAGGTTCTTAAACTTTGCATTATCAACTCTTCTAACACCTTTTGTTGCATTGTGATGCAAATTTGCAATTATCTCCGCAAAATTTGTTTCAGGAAAAAGCTTTTTAGCGTTTTCCCCAATAGAAGAGTTATGAGAACCTGATGAAATCATTAAAATCAAACAAGGTGGCAATTTGAACCCTCTTTCTGACAGGTTAACGAAGGGCTTAATTAAAATAATGGTTTGAGTAGAATTAAACAGGTTGTACGAACGCATATTGCCTTAAATTAGGGAGAGGAAAACACAACAAAACAGTATTAGCATTAGAGTTATAACAGTTCTTGGTTTAACTTTGGAGGAAATCGTTAGAAAAATAGCTGAAAGCGAAGGGAGGTGTCAGTTGTCAAATAGATAAAATTAGTCTTTTTGTAACTAATACTCACTCTTTGCCCGGGAACAGTTCCTGTACTTTAAAAGTACTTCATGTCGTGTTTTTGAAGGTTTAGTAAAAGTTCCCTGCAGGGGAAGGATATAATACTTACAGATTCGACCACTCATTTCTTTCTTGCCTCTTAATGAAGGAAAATTTTGATGGTTGACCAATGATTTTCGCGATTAGCGGTGACATTTCTGCATCCGCACTTTCGGATAAAGTGGTCGAAAAAAAACTACGGAGCGAGAACCAATCTGAGATCATCATCTATGCAAGTTTTAGCGGAATCTGTCAAAAGATACTGTACTGTTCTTGTTTTAGCATGATATATGCGTGCTATATTGTTTCTATGTTGTTAATTAAAAAAAACCCTACTCCCTGATGTAGAAAGCTGTGTTTTTCAAATGTCATAAGACGATCATTGTCTTGAAACACCTGCTCAACGGACAATGCACGTATACCGAGGTAGACTAAGAGTATAATTTCATCACAAGTAGCTGTGAAAAGGATTGTTTACCGCCATCCAACAAATGAGGAATTTTCTGCCGTCTCCTTCAACGAGTATTATGCGTCACGCGGAATGTATGAATGTCGTATGAATGAAATCGGCGGACAAAGGATGGTATTTTCAAGGACAGTCACCCAGGCAGTTATCTTTTAACAGACAACTTCGATCAACAATTGAGTTGGAAATATATATATGTTATTTGCCGGCTGGGAGGTCAGTATGGTGAAAAACTGTGACCGAAGTCTTGAAAATGCTGCCCGAGGCCGAGGGTAGCATTTTCAAGGCCGAGGTCACAGTTTTTCACTATACGGACCGGCCCAAAGCCGGTAAATAACTTATTTATTTTTTCCTACCTTAATGCGTTTAGTTAAAAGAAAAAACGTACAAAGATTGTCTTGCAAAATGCGTTTGTTTTGTACGCTCGCATCAAATCTTTTGTCGATAGCTAAAGAGTGAAGAATGATCTGTTTACCACGAAAGAAAATAAATTCACTACAATCCACAGTACTTACGGAAAAGGTCATAATTAAAAGAGAACAGCATCTGGAATAGCTATTTACATTTGTAGTTACCAAGTCAATAAAACTATCTATCAACTTTATTGGTCTCAAAATTTAAATTTACAATAATAAAAAAGAAAAAGAAAAAAACCTCTGTGTTGATTCCCACAGTATATTGTTTTGATAAAAAGTTTGCGAAAGTGAAACTGAATGAAGTTGAAATGTGTAGTTTGGCACGATATAAATTGCGAGAATTTATTTGACTGTTTTTTGTCAAAAAATCTCATTTTCGTGAATGGTGATAAGCAGTGTTCGGATTTTGGAGTTAAGTATTAGAAAGGCAAGCTGTTTGAACGAATAAATCGAGTCTGTAACATGACCAGCGACTTGCAGTTAACCGCAATGGCGTGGAAAATTATCATTGCGAATAATGCACAAACAACGATCGACAAACTACGGTCATAAAACTATAACTTGATTTGGTCAATTGAGAGAATGAATAGTCGTCTTTGGAGAACCCCAAGGCCTTTTTAAAGGAATTAAAATCCGTTACTTACTTAGCTTTTGAAAAGATGAATCGCGTATGTAAACCGGTGACTTGCAGTTTACCGCAATGGCTTGAAAATCAGTGCGAATCGACAAGCTACGGCCGTAAAACTGGTATAAATTGATTTTGTCAATAAAGAGAATCAATACTCGCCTTTTGGAGAACTTCAACGCCTCTTATTCCACTGCTTATTTGCCCTTTACATTTACAAATGTTGCTGAGCAACTACCTCGATTTTGGTGAGCAAAACTTTCGAGGGCTTGCAATAGGCCAGTACCGAGTTACCCTTTGCCTCTGTTTCAAAATGAGTCTACGTGCGAAACCATTCATATGAAAATGAGTTTCACCTTCACGTCAATTTTCATGCAAATCAAAGTCATTTTCATTTCAATGGTTTCGCACGTAGACTCGTTTTGAAACTGAGGCAAAGGGTAACTCGGAAATGGCTTATTGTTCGTCTCGCCGCCAAATCAAACTGACGAGAAAGCGTTACCGTTGCCTGTGCGCAGATATAGGAGAATCTTGCCCGCGCTAACAACCAATCAGATTGCAGGATTCGTTACCGTGCCCGCTCTTGGAAAAAAAATAACAAAGGTTTATGTAAGCTCATTTTTAGTGCAGAATGCACTATTGTGATGGTTATGTGGGCTGTCGTCCACTAATTCCCTAAGGCCCTAAGGCCCTAATAATCCAAGGCGCTATTCTCTATTTTCCAATTGCCCATAATGCACTTTGTTTGCCCCCCAAATTTTGCATAAACTATTGTTTTCAAATTCTCTTGAGAGGACTGCCTATTCCCAAAACAATAGTTTATGCAAAGTTTGAGGGGCAAACAAAGTGCATTATGGGCAATTGGAAAATAGAGAATGGTGTAAACTTTGATAGCTGATTAAGTAGTTAATATCAATGAATAAATTAACTCATTAATTATTCTTTTGGAGGCGGCAAGGGAGGGGAGTACCTGACTGTATGCACTTGGTAAAACAGGGAGTATTTCTGCAATGCTCTTGTATGAAGCACACAAAGACTATAGATTGGTTTCTGAAAGCCCAACGCTGTCCATCTGGTACTATTCTTCCAAGAACAGGAAACTTTGCGATAAACGCATGCGCAGACGATAAGTCTGGGCTACAGTATTGAACTCTCACTGACGTCACATGCCTTTCTCTGTGGTATGATTGTTATAGACTTCGTGATGTCAAGTTAAAACCGCAGTTAATTAAATTAGACTTTATGGCGTCGCAGTGCTTTTGTGTGAAAAACCTTTCCGTTTATTAATTTATACCATCAGTGTTTTAACTGGTTAAATTACTGACGGTTAAAAAACTGCCATCGAACTCTCCCGGAACTCGCAGTGTTCGAAAACAAAACAATCAACAACAGCTTCTCACTAGAGCTCTTGAAAATATCAGACATAGTGCCTTCGTAATTAAATATACAAAAACTCGTACCGGGATTTTTGGCGCAAATTTCCTATCCACCATGAAACAATAGTTCAGCTGTGCTGCGCTTTGAAAACCCTTCCGAAAGATATGGTTTTTGATTTGATCCGTCTATTACTTTTTGGGAAACGACTTTCGTGACATTTCATTGAAACATCGTACATCGTGTTAAAACTCAGTCAAGCGGAAAATGAGACAACCTATTAATTGGCCAAAAGTGTGACAGTTCAGACAACCGGAAGCAGCTTGGGATTTCGAGGCATTAAAAAGTGTGTGTTTAGGAAACCGAATTTTAACCAGCTGAAGTTTGAGTTCACGGCGATTCAAGTTTTCTGGTTTCTTGGTCCAACAATAATTCATTAGTTAAAATAACGAGTAATAACAAAATAGTGAAAAAATATGTTTGCAAGTGTCATGCGACAAACTTTAAAGTGAAAAACAAAAGTATCACGTTACAATGTTTGGCAGAAAAACGAAGGTACAATGATCCAATAAAGATAAGCGTACGTATCACGTCTGGCGTTTTAATGTCTTATTGAATTAAAGTGAAATGAGGCAAACAACCAAAACACATTAAACACCGTACTTCTAATTAATCAGGCACTTCGCATTCTGCACTGCCCTTTGAGCCTCTGAGTTTAAGGATCGGATTTTTGTTTTCGTCTCAGCTGGTGAAAAAAAGTTGAATTATCTTTACTGTACCTTTATCCCAAAGCAACGACGGAGAAAAAAAAAACCCTCGAAGATTTTTACACTTTTTCCCAAAGACCTACACAAGAGCTACAGCAGACGTTTGCATGTCGAATAGTAAAGACCTCAAAGTGGCCTATCATATGACATTTGTTTGCCCTTGGAAGAAAAAAAGTCGGATCGTTGAAAAAATGAACTTACATAAACCCTTGATATTTCAACTCAATTGTCAATCGAAGTTGTCTGTCAAAATAATTGCCTGGATGACTGTCCTTGAAAATGCTCTCCTTTGTTGGTGGATTTCTTTCATATGACTTATCCGCTTGACGCATGGTACTCGTTGAAGTATAAGGAAGGAAATTCTTCATTTTTTTGGATGGCGGTGAAAACTCCTTTTCACAGTTAATTTTAGACTTCCTCAGTAAACGTGCATTGCTAGTTGATCAGGTGCTTCAACTTGGCGTTTTTTGATCAACAACACGGAAGGCCGTAAAAAAACAACAACATATCATGTTAAAATAACAACAATGTAGTTGGGTATGTACGTCACTACTGACCTTGGAAAACATGAAACAACGTGACATCGCCGAGCTCACATTGCTTGATATTGTTCTGCCAAAAATTATTCTTATGAATGCTAAAATCCGGGCGAAAAAAAAATGCAAATTACTTTTTTGCTACAAGACAAAAGTAATATATCTTATTCGTAATCGAAATAAACACCCAACACGACCAATCGAATTGCTTCACTCGAATTTTACACGGTTTAGCGTAAATGCTACTAAATCAATATGAATAATTTTTTTGAAACATAAAATATTGTTTGTTATCATTATCCTTTATTTTTTATCATCTTGCCTAGTCCAAAATTAATTATCTTTAAGAATTTCTGCGATGAAAACAAAAAAATAAAATCTTAAGGTGGATACGGCGTGAAGACTCTCTTGTAGCATACGACACGTGATTGCTCAGTTCCGTGGTTTATGATATATAGATTTAGGCAGGCCTAAAAGTGGAGTTCCCAGTGTGTCCAAATAATTCGCCACACTGTAAAAACTTGTACAACACAATTAGGTTATTGTGACGTCAAAGTCCGTTGCCATGGAAACGCCAAAAGAGGTCAAAGATAACACTTTTTTGAACTTTGAAGCTAAAAACTGAAAAATTTCTCAGGGAAAGCTCTTGGTTTTTATATATCTTTGTCTAACCGGCAAAAGGAACACTTCTGCATTTTCTTTAAAGATCTGCATCCATGTCCAATACACCCGCATCGACTCGGGTCGTCTATAAGTACTGACGACTCGACTTTGTTTGAAGTCTAGTCGCAAATATTGCCGGAAGTGGAAATCCAAAGTTGAAACGCTTACCGGAAGTAAAACTGATGGATGTCGGAGGCAATAAAATGTTGACGACTCGTCACGACTCGACCGAGTCGTCACGACTCGTTCCAACACGTGTCGACTCGACTAAATGAAAGTCGATTCGTAAACAAAGCCCGTGGGAGGATAGCAAAATGTTCACCACTGGCCACAACTCAACAAGAGTCGCAAAAGAACTAGAAACACGAAGACCAAACAGGAAACTACTTCATGAATGCGAAGCACAAAAACGGGTGAGCACAACCAGGCATGATACAAGCCATACTATGTATTACTCGTTCTATAAACGTGTGCAGGCAAATAATACTTTTTTGGCGAAACGTGGAATGAATGGAAAGCTCAAAAACGGGTGAGCACACCCAGGCATGATACAAGCCATACTATGTATTACTCGTTCTATAAACGTGTGCAGGCAAATGATACGTTTATGGCGACTCGTCACGACTCGACACGAGTCGCAAAAGAACTAGAGGGGGACATTGGGGGTTGCTGAACACCGCATTACCGCAAAAAAATTCGACAAATACCGCAATACCGCAAAATAAATCGGAAAATACCGCAATTTTATAGTAAGCCTGTATAGCTGGTGGATTCCTAGACGCAAGAGCAAAAATAGAGGCAAAAACGAGCGGTGGGACCGTGGAAACAATGCCACGGCCTTAAACGGGTTGTTAAAACAGTCAAATTGTAGATTAAAATGTGTGACAAAATAAGGCCGTTTCAGGGTGCTTCCGAAACGACCGAAAACGGCTATAAATGGCCGGAAAAAGTGAAGGATACGTTTTTATACCGAATATCGTCGACCAAAACGTAAAGAAAACGCATCCCGCAGCCGTTTTCGAGAATACCGCAATACCGCAATTCAAGATTAAAATTACCGAAATACCGCATGAAAAATTGGCCAATACCGCAATACCGCAAACCCCAATGTCCCCCTCGAACTACAAACACCAAGATCAAACAGGAAAACCATGCATGAATATAATGTAAAGCACAAAAGTCGGCAAGCAAACCCAGGTATGATACAAGCCATACTATCTATTTTTCGTTCGTGAAACGTGTGCTGGGAAATGGTACTTTTTGGCGAAACGCGGACTGCTCGGTGATTCGGTCTGATCCTACAGATCGAAGCGCGGAATATTCGGTCTGATTCTTTGAACGAAACGCATTATGTTAGGTGTGATACTTTAGAGCGAAGCGTGGAATATTCGGTCGGATTCTCTGAACGAAACGCGGAATATTCGGTCTGATACTTTTGAGCGAGGCGCGAAATATTCGGTTTGATTCTTTAGAGTGAAACGTGGAATATTCGTTTTCATTCTTTAGACTCAAACTCAAAGTATCAACCAAAAATATTACCGCTGAGAGGGAAAAACGCGTTAACGCTTTAAACCATTTTCTCCTTCGATTGCACACTTCTTTCTTCGAAAGAAGTCATGTTTCTTCGCGGTATACCTTAGGGCGGCCATTCTCGTGTTCTTTGTAAAAGAATCTTCTTCTCATCACTAATTCTTTATTCCAATAGTTGCACTTCCTTTCAACAAATTTTCGGCTTCTTTATCATTTATAGGAGGATCCTTTGTCAAACTTTTTCATTGTTCAATAACCTATAGCTTTTGTTTGTTTATCTCATCTGAACACAGGCAACAACCAGCCCGTAAGTTAATCTAAAATCTTTTCCTAGTCTTTCGGTCAGTTACTGCGTTCCATGGCGTCGTTGTCCTCACAGAAATGAACATTGTAAAGATAACATATGAAATTAGAAGATCGAGACTAAAAAGTGCCGCACACGCTCGTCGAGTAAATGTTTGTCTATCATTAATAGGTGAGATCTTTTCACAACTTTCTTTTGTTTGAACGCGTCGGTTTATTTACATGGAACTTCTATAAACGTTTCTTATTATTTGTTGCGGATGTTGACTTACTGTGTTTCTGAGAGAAAAAAAAACATACCTACCACGCTCTCAACATGAAATTTTGATTATCGTGGTTGCGTTTTCGGGAATTTAAGTTGTGACCAGATGATTGGGTGTGACATTTTCGCACATAATACTACCATTAAGTGAGCGATTGAATGGAAAGTACACTCTTTTTTATAACAATATATTTTATAAGAATATCCCTTGTTCCTTAAAAATGACGCGCTAGCGCTTATCGGAAGAAAAAAAAAACCCATGCAGCACAAATGAAATAGAAAAAAATTTCTTTGCACTGTTGCTAAGCTATTTCATCATTCCAGGGGGCCGTAACAAAATCCCAGAACAACTGCAACCATTCTTCCCTTGCTCCCTTTAAACTCTGGATTTAGTGATGCTTTAGAATGTGCAATGCATTGTTAGCTTAGGGTCCGGATAGTGACGATAATCTGCGAGCCAGCGAGCCACTTCGGTTAGCCTATATTACACTCTGGTTAGCCTAAACAACACTCCGGTTAGCCTACGTTATTAGCTTAGGTAGACGTTAGGTAGCTTGCGGTTAGCCCTTATAATGGAATAAAGGATTTCTGGCTTGCACGGTTCACAAGGCTCGTGAGTCATAGGAATAATGCAAGCCATTACGGTTAGCCTAAATTACACATTGGCTAGACTAGTTAGCACTGCAGGTAGCCTACAGTTTCTTAGGTAGCTTGCGGCCAGCCTTTTTATTGGGATTAGGGATTTCTGGCCCACTCAGGCTCGTACTAAAATTAAACTCGTTAGCTTATCACAAGCAGTAATGGAGGTAAATTTTTCTATTTATTTCAAGCAGCATTAACCATGTTTAGAAGTGGACTGAAAAAAGGCTGAGAATAATTGTAAGGGCTATTTTTCAAAAAAGACCATGATCAACTAATTTCAATTCTGCTTTCACATTTGTTTTGGAGATTTTAGTCCTCTTTTTAATCTTGGCTTATGATTCTAGCAGTAATTACCATGCTAGGACCATTTCTGAACTGCTTTTTGCGATTTTGGGCTATTTAATTAAAAAAGAATCTAACCATTGTCAAATCTACCTGTGGAGGATCACTTTATGATATGAGAATATTATTATGTCGTAATATTAAGTGAGTCTAAAGAATGACTTTTTGAAAACATGTAGCTATACAAGAATAATTTTGTATAACTTACAACATTTTAAGGCTTTACAGCTCCATATTAGAACTATTACTGCAATAACCACAGTGCAAATGTAAATACATTCTGTAAATGTAAACACATATATGACACTTTTTTGAGGAAAAAAAAACCTGCAGAAAAATGAGGAGGGAAAAAAATATCCTGCAGAGCATTTAGATGGGAAAATAATATTCTGGCCACCAGGTTGCTAGAAAAAAAACGTGCTGCCCAAACCCCCCCCCCCCCCCCCCCAAGAGTTAAATGGTCGGCCCCTTAGAGCACTGAAACTGTTAGCAAGCATAATTAGCTGCGGATGGCATAGATGGACCTGGATTGCAACTTGAATAATTAAGGCTAAACTTTTCGAGTTGTTTCCAAGCGTCGTCATGCAAAAAAATCAATATTTATAGCTTTAATTTGATTTCTATCCGCAAATTGAGGTCGTGGCTTCCTTTAGATGTTCAAAGATGATGTTTTTCATGGATCAAGTTCCCTACCACTTATTTCAGAACAATTTAGACCAAAAATCTGCGAAATCCCCGTGACGTAGCCTCTTTAAACTGAAATTGACGACTGCAATTTATTGGGTTCCTCGCGTACGCACGTAGGCGCACACAACAAATCTTAGTAAAACTATTTACAGCGTTTACTGTACACTGATTAATACACCTCTATGAGTTCTTCAATGTAAAAAGGACCTTGACCTTGTTTTGATTTACTACAAAACAGTCAGGGCAAAAAAATAAAAATAATATAATAAAAAAAAACAGCTTAAGGCAAAAACAAAATAAAGAAGAACAAAAAAAAAGAACTGGCTGCTATTAAAACACGGAACACAAAATGAACTCACGCCACGGCAAACTGATTCCGTGCTTTCACAAGAGAGGTTTACTAAGGTTTCTGTAACAAAAACAAAGTAAACACCTCTCGTGAAAACCCGGGGTGAGAAAATCACGGCGGCAAAACAAACTCTGCAAATTGGTGGTGCCAGACATTTTAAAGCGGATTTTGTATCAGAATTGTGACACTTTGTGATTTGGGAAGTGTTGCACGCTAACTTTTGAACCGCTCTCTTTTCGTTGCGGTTTGGTTGCACGATTAACTAACTGTTTTTTTTTTATTAACTGTTTTATTGTACGCATTTCTAAATACCTCAGCAGGGGCGTACCTACGGAAATCTAAAAAAGATATATTTATATACATTTTGGGGCGGCGAAAAGCGTCTTTTATAATTAAATCGGCTGGTTTGACAGAGTTTCTCTAATTACGTTGCTGCAATTTTTTTGATACCATTTATGAAATACAGAATGAAAGCTTTGCGAATATAAAAAACGCTATTCAGGGCAATACGGAAGTTCAAAACCCAGTCATCACTACGGCAATTAGAATAACAAAATGAATAAACAAAAACAAAATAAATCAAAATCTACCAATCGCAACACACAGACTTGACCTTTTTGAATCCCTTGGAGTATTTTTCTGAGAGGTCATTCAGGCCCGGTTCAAACGACGAACTTTTCATGACCCGAACTTAATACCTATTTGGGTCGACCCAAATAATTAAGTTCGGCTGGTTGATTCAAACGTCAAACTGTTCATGTGCCGAACTCATTCGGCGGCTAGAGGAAAGCAATGACTTCTCCAGTTGCACACTTTTAATGCAAAGAATAAGACTGACACTGTTTTTGAAGTCCATGGACTATACAATTAGGCGATTTTTATACTGTGCCACGTACGTCGTGACATTTTCTACTGCGCCGGAATTTCCCCGTTGCGTGACACCGCTCTCTCTGTCGTTTTCCATGTAAACTAGCGGAAATCATCAGTTCAGATCAGTTGATTTATGATATACGTTGAGTATCGTTAGGAGTGATAAGTTACCAGAAATTACTTCAAAAATACAGGCAGAGCGCGTAAACTTTTAATTTATGGTGGCTACACGCGAAATTGTTACATTCAAAATGAGCTTACAATGGATTCCTCGCCAAAAGGCTAAAATGTCTACGAATAACAAAATATGGCACGTTCAAAGAATCGATAAACCAATTTTGATCCTTAGTCAACCCACTCTTTGCTGACAATTTGGAAGCAATATTGCCACTGTGTGAAATGAATTACCTTGAATTGCATGACAATGTTCACGCTTCTTTGTTTAGGATGTTTATCTTCATCGTACAATTCAAGCAATTTCCACTGTTTTCAACACGGCGACGTTCAGCCGCTGATTGAAACTCGGCTCCCCTGGATAATATGCCTGTAATACTCTTCATGTCATTTTCGGTATCATTTTATTTTTTGGCACACTTCAGCCATTTATTAACTTCAAGGAAGAAATGTTTCCTGCGATCACATGCGACGGCCATTTTTTTTTACCCGATACCACCTTGCGCGCTTGCTGGAAAATTACCCGAGACGACCGTGCGCGCCTAGTTTTGTGAAATCGAGATCGCTTCGCCCATATTACAAACACATTTCTTACTTGAAACTTGGAGATGATCTTTTTCAACAATGACACGAGCATGGGACAAAGAAAAATTCTGACTCCCCGACGGGAATCGAACCCATGGCCTCCCCAGAGTACCGGTTGCACGCTCTAACCACTGCTAGGCTAAGTGACAAGTGGGATATTCCATATTAGTATCACCCAACTAGTGGACTAATGCAAATCCTGCATTTTGATTGGCTACGCTACTAGAGGACTATTAGTAATAGTCATCGAGTAGCGAAATTCGTGACGCTTTCTTTCGTTTTATTCCCAAATAAATCTTTCTTCAATTTGCATTTGCTAACTTTATTACTGTCCGACTAGTTGGGTGATACTAAAACAATTAGACCCTTCGCCCTCAAGGGCCACGGGTCAATAGCCCATTCGGCTTCGCCTCATGGGCTATTGACCCGTAGCCCTTGCGGGCTACGGGTCTAATTGTTAAGTATACCACGAGAAAGTGTTGTGTAGGCTATTTTATACCATGCCATACAAAATACGCTGACTAAATTTCGTGGAGAGTAAACCCGCAGCGCACGATGGGAAGGTTGGGTTGAATACCGTCGAATATACAACGGCTTTCCTGTATTCTGATTGGCTGTATTTTCTATGGTATGGTATAAAACTTCATATAATAGCGATGCAACTTTGCAGGCCTCTAAATTATTACAGAAAATGACTATAAAATCGACTATATAATTCATTGACAAGCTTAAGGAAAACTTAAGCTACGGATCCTGTTAGCAATGAAATTTTAAATCTTGTTTCAGTAGCGGCTTTCGAAATCCCTCTAAATTTTTGCGTATTGTGGACAACCTGACCCACGACGGAAATTTTTTTGGTTTTTATATTTGGAATAGAACGCTCAGCAATAGCTCAGCAATTAAATGTGACACAGTTAATTGCGACGTTTAAAACCAATTGCCGAATTTTTTAATTCGAGTGTACTCGAATTAGTATTGTATTTGGCGCATGTAAACTGCGACGTTTAAACCAGGCCTAATTTACAAACAAGCAATAAAACTCGCTCTTGCGCTTTTTGTGAAAATCTTTCTATTTCAACTTAACAACTTTTAACAAAGCCTATATACTACAAACAAAACACTTCTTACGCTGTAAAAGTCAAGAAAATTGCTCTTTGTTTTATCGGCAAAGCGAAAGCTAATTAGAGGGAGAGGAAATCTATTGTGTAAAGTTTACAAAAACAAAAAGAAAACCATGTAATTAGAGTCCAGTAGTAATCTTATTGTCCTGTATCTTTTCAGGTTTTGTAAATTCCCTCAATCAAACATTTATTCTAATAAACTACCTTGACCATTAGGGACTTATTAGCCCAACTTGTTTTATAAATTTAGTTCTGCACTTTAGGCTCGGGTCAAAAAAAATGACACTTGATTCTCGTTTGGAAAACGTTGCTTCGGGATGTTGACAAAAAACAAATTTTGCATTGGACATGCATGCTGTGTTTGGTAAACACCGGGGCGTACCTTCTCTGTTTCCTCTTTTCAATGTCCATGAAATATTCGTATTGACATTAAATCATCTTTTGTTTTATTCGTTTACGTCTCCAGGAGTACGAAAGTAAAGTATGATCACTATTGTTGGGGGATCCAAATTCGCGAACAGCACAGTGAAGTGTTTTGAGATTTTGAAAACGTTGATCATAGAATAAAGTATCAAACTCAAAGAAAATGTATTTGATGTAAGCTAATTCAAATATTAACCAATTTTTATCTTATCTGTGTCCCGAAGACTGAAGCCGGCCAATTTGTTTTGTTAAAAAACACGTTCGGTACACCAGTGACTCTGGTTATGTACGTGAGGCATTATAAGTGTCACAAACAACTAACGGCGTTACATGAACATATTGACATGCATATTGCAAGGAAATCGAGTCAGAAATGGTCAAGTTATTAGAGATTTTTGATAAACACACAGCACGTTTTCTTTTTACGCTAAGTCTCTCGCGACTAGATATAGACTTCCAATAAGTCGAGTCGACTTTTTGCGATACGAGTCGTGACGACTCGAGTCGACTCGAGTCGATTCCCCGACATTTCTTACCCTTCCACATAACCTTACTGCATTTTACGCTAAGTCCCTCGCGACTAGACACCCAATAAGTCGAGTTCACTTTTAGCGAGACGGGTCGTGACGACTCGAGTCGAGTCGCCCACTTTTGCTTACTCTCCTCCCCACATAGCCTTACTGTGTTTTACGCTAAGTCGAGTTGACTTCTAGCGAGACGAGTCGTAACGACTCGAGTCGACTGGAGTCGAGTCGCCGACTTTTTCTACCCTCCCTCATAACCTTACTGTGTTTTACGCTAAGTCTCTTGCGACTAGACTTCCAATAAGTCGAGTCGACTTTTACCCTGACGAGTCGTGACGACCCGAGTCGTCTCGAATCGAGTTGCCGACTTTTACTACCCCCCTTATAGCCTTACTGTGTTTTACGCTAAGTCTCTCGCGACTAGACTCGCAATAAGTCCAGTCGACTCTTAGCGAAACGAGTCGTGACGACTCGAGTCGACTCGAGTCGAGTTGCCGACTTTTACTACCCTCCCACATAACCTTACTGTGTTTTACGCTAAGTCTCTCGCGACTAGACTTCCGGTAACTCGAGTCGACTTTTACCCTGACGAGTCGTGACGACTCGAGTCGACTCGAGTCGAGTTGCCGACTTTTACTACCCTCCCTTATAGCCTTACTGTGTTTTACGCTAAGTCTCTCGCGACTAGACTTCCGGTAAGTCGAGTCGACTTTTACCCTGACGAGTCGTGACGACTCGAGTCGACTCGAGTCGAGTTGCCGACTTTTACTACCCTCCCACATAACCTTACTGTGTTTTACGCTAAGTCTCTCGCGACTAGACTTCCGGTAAGTCGAGTCGATACGTAGCTTAGACGACCCGACTCTATGCGGGTATATTGGACAACCCTCAAGATCTGGGGATGGAGACGGGAACATTTTCTAAGTGTACTCCTCGAAGGTTACGAAGTAATGAGGACGAGCCTATGTTCACCGTTCTCTTTGTACAGCACAGATCAAACCGCGAAATTCGAGGCGTTTAACTTGATTCTTACCGCATATTTCCAGCCTTCAGAAAAGCCACATGGTAATTAAGGTAAGGTTTGTTATATACAAACCTACATAAATGATATTATGGAGGTGTCCATAATCTCGTGTTTTTTATCGAGCAGCTGTTTCGATACGTCGACAATATTTTAATAACACTTTTTTTCAGTTAAAATAAACATAAAATTGGAAACCAACCTATTTAACCTACGTATACACACTCAATTTGAAACATTTTAGCATAAAGCATGTATTGCTAATTGCATACCATGTTGTTATTTTAGAAATATCATTACATTTAAAACGCTTTTACAATATAATCTTCCAACTATATCATCCAGACGTTTTGGAATGTCTTCTTCGATCCGCTGTGAGATTTAACTTTTGTTTTGTTTCTTGGTTTCTGAGTTGGGTTATTCGATATTCAAATTATTGGGAAGAGCAAAATAAACGAAACTGTCAGACACCGAATCTGTCAGTGTTATGACGTAACTTACCATCAATAAAAAAGGAAAACCTAGTTCCCAGGCCTGTTACCTTTTCCTCCCCTACGACGTTTTTATTATATGTGACCCTCCACGGGAAAACAGGGAATAAGGTGAACGCACGCGCACGGCACGGAAGCAATACGTTCGCACGGTCCTAACTCGACACGCTTATCGTGCGATTATGCAAATTAAAACAATTGATTTCCAGCAACGTGCTCGTGGCCTTTGTTTTCATCTGGCTAACACGGTAGAGCTTTGTTTTATAACACGGTAGATTGACACGGTTATTTTCAACACGGTAGATTTCTTAACACGCTAAGCTTCTTAACACGGTAGATTTCTTAACACGCTAGACTTCTTAACACGGAAGATCTTAACACGCTAGACTACTCAACACTCTTTCTTCCTCAACCGAGTACATTCAAAAAGTAGATCTGGAAATCCTTTTTATAGCGAAACATTACGAAAAGAAATTGTTTGACGAACTAAGTGTTTAGCAAAGGTTGTAGACTGCAAGCAGTCCCTCTTTCGCTTAGTCCGGTAAGCAAAAAGCTTAAAAAGTCAAGATCGATTTTTTCTTCGCTCGATAGACTGAGTCAAAGATGAACTGCTCAAGGTAAACAAGGTTTGACTCGCAACGGCACTGCGAACGCTTATAAGTTTTCACGGCAAGATCGGTAATGAAATTATACTTGCCTGAATTTGCGAAGCATGAAAATGACAAGGCGTCGTTATCCGACCGAAGGATCTCGGGGTCGAAAAAATTGTTTCGTGTTGTAAGTTTCATGCCTGGAACAGCCGCTTGGAGCGAGTGGGTGATTGTTCAAGCTCGAACGATTTGACTTCTAAACTTCAACCAAAAAATTCTGGATTGAGTATTCAAAACAAGAATTTAAATTCCTGGAAACTAAAGAAGGTCGCGTCTCAGTCATGCCTCGTCGTAGCCTGTGTGCCGCCGTCACATTCTAGCTTTGTCGTACACGAATGCTGGTTTTAGATAGCTTTACCACCAAAATCATAAACCGTCCATGGTTTTGACTAGCAAAGTGAATAAACGGGAAATTTCTGGTGTAAAATATCAGAATATCCGAGCTTTCTCTTATGGAATTGGAAACAACTAAGCTTCCCCGGTAAGTACAAAGAAAAGTGATGAAATTGCTCGATCATTTCCCTCCCCGGGGAAGCTATATGGTTTGTTGACACGGCCATCGTGCAGGCATTGACACGGTGACCGTGTCAGGATGCCGGACCGTGTTAAGAAGACCGTGTCACCGAAACACGATTAACGTGTCTTAACACGCTGCTTTGTTTTAAGCGTGCGAGGAAAAACAATAGCTTTGCTACTAATGAGGAAAATGACTTACACGGTGCTACCGTGTGGAGACACGCATCTTTTGTTCAAACGTGCGAACGTGCCGTGCGCATGCGTTCACCTTATTCCCTGTTTTCCCGTGGAGGGTCACATATATGTTAATTGTGTCCCCAAATTAGTATGGGATTTTCCCAGGCTATGTGGCCTTGACACATTAATAAAGTTTATCTATCTGTCTAAAAAGGAAAGCGACATTAGCGTAAGACGTCATAGGTTGTTCCGGTTTAAGTGGGGAAGGTGCCCACGCAGCTTCAATTACACTTTGCTGAATTTGACAAGCACAGAGTATTAAGGAGCTTCAATATTTCTCAATTTTTCAGCGATCATCCTTGAAAATAGAGCTCTACGGAAAGGACGGTTGAATTTACAAATCATTTTTCCCTTCTTATTCAACTATTCAGATACCAACACACAGTCACCAATAACGAGCAACAGTTCGGTATCGAGCATGAATGCTACAACAGTGCTTAGCGAACACGTCTGTAAACGTTACCAAAGCGATACAACCACAAGCAAAGAAGTAAAAGTATTCTGCTACTGTGTTCTGCTGCTGCTTTCAGTCCTTGGAAATTCTTTGCTCATTGCTATCATTATGAGGAACAAGCGCATGCAAACCGTTACCAATTATCTCATCGCCAATGTGGCGGTTTCGGATATACTAATAACAGTGGTAGCTGTACCGCGGAAGATAACAGAAATATTGCTTGGACCTCGGAGATGGTTAATTGACGGACTGCTGGGTTCAGCTCTGTGTAAAAGTGTTTTCTTCCTTCAAGACATCACAATTGGCGTCTCAATTCTTAGTCTTGTAGCCATGTCTATTGACAGATACAGAGGAATTGTGTTTCCTTTGCGTCAACAGTACATGAAGCCCGGTAAACTTTGTAAATTCATCATACCATTAATATGGTTCGTGTCGATGGGTCTGCATGCAGTTTACTTCTATGTTTTCCAGATACTAACAGACGGTAACAAAACTATTTGCGCGCCAAGCTGGGTTCACAGGTTTGATGGAAGAAAGTCTCAAGAAGTGTATTTTGTTATAATATTCGTTTGCTTAGTCGCTATTCCGACATGTGTCGTTACATTGCTGTATTCTGTCGTAATCCTGAATCTCAAAAGAAATGGAAATGCAAGACGCACGGGTCCTTCAAGATGTTTGACATCAAGAAGATTAAAAGAGGACACGAAAGTTGTAAGAAACATCATTGCTATACTTCTTGCGTTTATTGTATGCATAATCCCAATCAGCGTGTATGGCATTCTGTTTTATTTCGTTTGGGATTGGAGTATGCCTTGTGGCATGGGGAACTTTGGTTTTGTAGCCTTTTTTGTTTTGTATTCAAACGCGTCGATTAATCCATGTATTTATTTTAGTTTGAATGATAAATACCGCAAGGGTTTACTTGATATTCTAAAGGTGTTTAATGTCGTCGGAAGGATGGCATCAAAATCGACAGAATCTTTGACGCTGGCGAGATTCAGCCAACAGCGCATGAAATAATCAGCTTATTTATGCGACATGAGGGAGGATTTAATGCTAAAAGTAAGACATTTTATAAAGCCAACTTTATATGCAATATAAATTAAAGTTAATGTGATAACCATGAAAGGGAGATCAGATAACCTACTAGCCCTTTACTTCAAAACAGATCTGTCACGCAATACTCTGGCAAGAATAACACTCTTGCATTACACTCAAAGGTCAAAGTTACTTCTCGTACAGGCATGACGTGCTATTCGGGTCCGGCCAATCATATATCTGCTTTCTTAATGTCAATCAAGACCATGCGGTCTTATCTATACATCAGTGGTTTCACATCTAAGTTCTGTGAACCCTCAAAATGGTTGTCACAAAAATTCCCACCCTCCCAACCCCTTTGTTTGTTTTTCTTTAAGCATAGTACTTGTACTTGTAAACATTTAGGTAGAGAAAATAAGAATCGTTTAGGTTATAGTTCTTCACACAGTTACACTGTTATGTACATGTAAAAGGTTTCTCTTCCAAATGTTGAACATGTAGCTGCCCAGCTAAGAGCTGATGGACTTAAGCAGCCTGTCTGCTTATTGATCATGAGACATTGTCATAATTGTATCCCTTAGTGCAAAGCTAGCATTATGCTAACTCAAGTATTTCTTACTGTATCTCTTCTAAGTCTCATTTTCCAGAACTAAATAAACAACGGGAGGGGATGAAGTGCTCCGTACAGGTCGCCCTTTTGCCCCATAGACTCACATGGTCAGCTTTCCTGGGAGAGTGGGACCCCCAGTGTTGTAGTTGTTGTTGTGATTGTTCCCAAAGGCCAGCATAGCCTGGGAACCAGGGCACATTGTTGTGTTTGTTCCCAAAGGCCCTGGGGATTAGGACCCCAGCACAGCCTCGGAACCAAGGGATGTTGTTTTGTTTGTTCCCAAAGGCCCTGGGGATTAGGACCCCAGCATAGCCTCGGAACCAAGGAATGTTGATTTGTTTGTTCCCAAAGGCCCTGGGGATTAGGACCCCAGCATAGCCTCGGAACCAAGGGATGTTGTTTTGTTTGTTCCCAAAGGCCTTGGGGATTAGGACCCCAGCATAGCCTCGGAACCAAGAGATGTTGATTTGTTTGTTCCCAAAGGCCCTGGGCATTAGGACCCCAGTATAGGGCATGTTGTTGTGTTTGTTCCCAAGGGCCCTGAGGGAGAGGACTTAAACCTCTCGTTGCCAACCAACTGACCTGTGTGTTATCCTGCATGATGCCTATTGGCAACTCGAGCACTTCATCCCCTACCCCTTTTCTCCCATTGAACTTGTGTCCTGTTGTTTTGCTTTCATGGGTTGGGAGCATTAAAATGCGAATAAGGAAAATTTCTTTGAAAATACATGGCAAAAGTTTACGGGTATGAGTATATTTTTCATAGTCAAGAATGGCGCTGGGTAGTGTTAACTGTACTAACTAAAACTCAGTATTCCAGTACTTCATATATTTCGTCTTTTGTAAATATAGCATGTCCATGTATCACAGCACCTCCGTGTAGGCTAGAGATAACCTTTAATGTTATTGTATGTATTGAAAGCCCTTGAAGTATCAATAAATAGCGTAAAACATCGACAAACAAGCGAGTGTTGAAATCATACGTGTATTAGTGAAACTGACGTTAATAACAAAAGCCATCGAAATAAACCCGGCAATGTATGACTTCTTGAATAATGTAAATAGAGGTAGAAAAAAGATTGGTCCGAATATTACAAGCGTTTGGCAATATCCCCTTTAAGGGAGACAGTTGCAAATTTGCATTAAAAATGCTGAATAAAACAATTTTAGGTTCTTAAACTTTGTTTGCATTATCAACTCGTCTAACACCTTTGGTTGTATTGTGATGCAAATTTGCAATTATCTCCGCAAAATCTGTTTCAGGAAAAAAGCTTTTTAGCATTTTCCTAAAGGGAATAGTTCGCTATGAGAACCTGATAAAACCATATGTAAATCAAACTAGGTGGCAATTTGAACCCCCTTTTTGATAGGCTAACGAAGGGCTTGAAAATAATGGTTTGAGTGAAATTAAACAGATTGTACATACGCACACTGCTTAAAAATAGGAAGAGGAACACACAGTATTAGCATTAGAGTTATAACAGTTCTTGGTTTAACTTTGGGGGGAAATCGTTAGCAAAATAGCTGAAAGCGAAGGTAGGTGTCAGTTGTCAAATAAATAATATTAGTCTTTTTGTAAGTAATACTCGCTACGGGAACAGTACCTGTACTTTAAAAGGACTTCATGGAGTGTTTTTGAAGTTTTAGTAAACGCTCCCTGCTGGGACGGATATAATACTTACAGTTTCGATCACTCACTTCTTTTTTGCATCCGCACTTTCGAATAAAATGGTCGCAAGAAAATAAAACAAAAAAAAAAAAAAACGAAGAAACAAAACAAAACAAAACAACAAAACAAAACAAAAAAAAAAAGAGAAAATGAACAACAACTCGCGCCTAGGTTTTTCTTTTTTTATCAACAGCAACTTCGGGGCTTCAACCAATCTGAGATCATCATCTATGCAAATTTTAGCAGAATCTGTCTAAACATAGCCTCCCGATACTATTTTAACATGATAAATGCGTTTTTAAGACCTTGTATGTTGTTTCTTAAGTTGTTAATAAAAAAAAAATCCCTACTCCCTGAGGCAGAAAGCTCTGTTGTTTCAAATCTCATAAAACGATTATTTTCTTGAAACACCTGCTCAACGAGCCATGCACGTATACCGAGGAAGACTAAAAATATAATTTTATGACTCATGTGAAGTTCAATCTTTAGCGGAAAATTCTAAATTTTTAAGACGGAGAAATTATATTTGTGAAATTTTTTTTAGCATTCTTTACAAATGGCAGGAACATTCAAAGGGGTATGAACAAAGCAGCGGTTGACCTTGCTCGCGCGTGTCTTTTGTGGTGTCAGCAGTAAAAGCAGTAAAATTTATTATTCTTATTTTTTTAGCAAAGAAGAAGTTGTTCTTTAACCGCCTGGATTTAACTCAATGCTGTACGATCGAATTACAGTCAAAATTAGCCTTTGACCTCCTTTATTTTTTTTTTTCTCAGCTGGGATTTAGAATTGAGATAAAAGCCATACCTCATTTGAAAGAATATGAAATGGGCTTCCAGCCAAAAAAAAAAATTGTCCGAAAAAACCATAAATTTGCATAAATTTGCAAAAAATAATGCACAAAAATGAACAAACTTAAAAATGGTAAAAGTTTGTAAGAAAAGTTTAAAAACAAAAATGTTTCATATTATATTGGCAAAATATGCAGCAATTTTGGTTAAAAAATATTATTACTGAAATTTTTGGCATTTTTTTTAATTTACGTAGGTGAAACGTGATAAATGAAATTCGAGCGAGTTTTTGTTGACACAGAGCTTCAACTCAAATTATGTTTTGATCTGTTGTCCTAAAAACCCTTTTCCTCCGAAAATATCGATCTTACAAAGCTCAAATATAACCAAGACATTTATTTCAAAGTATCAGCAAGGGTTCGAACGTAAAAAGTGAACTATATAAAGCATATCATTGCGTTTCCGATTATGGAATTCGAGTTATTTGTTTATATGACGCCGTGCATAAATTACACTCAATTATCTTCACATCTGTTGCCCTAAAACCCCTTTTCCTCCAAAAATATCGATCTCACAAAGCTCAAACATAACCAAGACATTTATTTCAAAGTATCAACAAGGTTTCGAATGTAAGAAGTCGACTAAATACAGCGTTTCGTCGCGTATCAGACCACTCGTGTGGTTTCACTCAGTTTCACTTCGCGTAATGTTTTCCCAACTCTTACCCCGATTCGGCTGACGATCCAAATCACTTTCTTCATCACTTGAAATGCCATCGTTGGTGTAATCTTTTTGTTCCAGGAGCTAGAGAACTCTCTCTGGGCTAGTAGCAATCGATCGCGGCCGATCGCAGCCCTCCGCGTGTTGAAATTGAAATTGACTGACTGATATTTAAATGGCCGGACGGGAAGGCCGGACGGGAAGAAGTTAAGGTCATTCCCCCGAAATAGAACTGAACATAGATTTTCAACCAAACTTTGCCTACTGGTTGTATAACCTTAAGGAAACTTAAATTTTGAAATAGAAAAGGGGGGTCCCCACATTCGTTCAGGAGCAGGACGACCTTGTATATACCACATAATTCCTTAATAATTCCTTTTCGAGTACTGGCAAAGTACACGTTTCCGGTGATAAACTTTTTTTGAAACATAGAAATTGATCTGTATTCATTTTATAGAAAGAATTTGATAGTTACACCCAAAATACGTGAAAAAATTGATAGGTCACCATACTCGTTTACGAGAAAGCGACGATTTATTTCTCTCACGGGCTAAGTTGCATAGAAAAAAAAGTCGCCATTTTGTTTATGTGCGCGCGCTAATTACGCGTAAAATTCTGCGCAGTGAGGATGCGCAATGCAATACAGGGCAATGACCTTAAGCTTCGTCGAGCTTCTTGTTTGGTCAACAAATAAAGGTTCAAGGATGATTAATGCAGTATAGGTGAATAGTTTATAGATTTTAGTAGTATTTAACTAAGCGAAGTGATGTCAACTCGATTATCGTCGCGGGTCACGGACACATTTTACTGTGAACTTTGTTCGTGACTATCGATAAGCCTCGTGTTTTTTCTGTTGCTGTATTTATGCGTTTTCTTTCGTCATATTTGTCCGTTTTCTTGGACGCAATGTCTTCTAGATAATACAACAGTCCAGGTTGCAAGACTCTAAAATCCAGTCACCAGCTTGGCTCATTGTGCCTTTGTCACGGATGTAACCATTGCTGTCTCTGCACTGTCCTTGGTGTTGATTGCAGCAGATAGATTTGAAGGCGTTGTATTTCCAACAAGTCACCATCGAATCAATGTCAAAATCTGACGGGTTCTGATCTTTTCTACTTGGATCGTAGTGATGGCAGGTCATTCTCCATACTTCTATACTTTTCGTTTGAATACTACAAATGGCGAAACGCTGTGCATTTCAAATCGGGAGCCGGCATTTGATCACGAGTCAACACATACCCGCTACTACACTGCGTTACTGGTGACTGTTTTGATTGTGCCACTTGTGGCAGTGTGTATACAGCTATTTCGAGAAAGGTTCTCGGAAAAAAAAAAAAAAAAACATCAAAGTGTACGCGACAAGACCGAAAGGTGTTCTGCGTATTCACTAGAATTTGCATATTGGCCTAAAGGCAGCAGATAGTGCACGTGGAAGATTTGTTTTTCATGTCTGGAGCCTATATTTGTAGCTTAACTTTTACTGTTGCATGTCTTTGAGTGAGGAAAATTCTTCTAAAGTTCAGAGGGGCTAAACGTACTTTGTTTCTACATGTCTGAAAAGAGAGAAAACCTTAAATTCGCGCTTATTTTGTTGTTATATCTCATTAGTATTCAACACGTGCAGTAGCTCAATGCGTCTACCCATACTATCTTTCGGGATTGGCTTGTGCAGTTTTGTGTTTTTTTTCCGACAACGTTTCTCGAAATAGCTGTATACTACAGACTATAATCTTGGTGAAGCTGCGAAGTGACAAAATGGCGCCTTTTCGTTCTTCCATCGCCACGAAACGATTAACAAAAAGGAACAAAAAGGAACAAAGTGTCCGTAGTGATCGTTTTGGCATTTTCATTGTGCTGGTTGCCCTTTCTTGCCGTTCAGTTTCTTCCCCTTTATTTTGCAAGTTCAATTCCACGCTGTAGTCTAGGGTTTACAATATTTATTCAATTTATCGTCCTATTTTCGTTGTGCCATCGTATAGCGAATCCATGTATCATCTTCACTTTTATGCGCCGTGCTCGGATTGTTCTCAAACTTTCTACACAGAAGAAGAGTTCCACTTTTGTTGAAAGTAGATTATGACAATTTATTTTTTTCTGAAGCATCTCAGTGGTCCGGAATCCTAAATCCTCGAATCTGATTGGCTAATTCCACGCGCTCCAGCGGTCAGGATTTTCCCATCCGGACCCCGCGTACGGACCGCTCCGAGTTTTCCAGGACTGTTTTTCATTTCGTAGCGAGACGAACGAAGAACCCATGAAAGTTTTGCTCTCCAAATCAGCAAAATTAATGTAGATGCTCACCATCCGTTGTAAATGCGAAAGGAAAAATTAGCAGTGGAATTAAAGGCCTTGAAGTTCTCCAAAAGGCGAGTACTCATTCTCTTTATTGACAAAATCAAATTGTTCTAGTTTTATGGCAGTAGTTTGTCGATCGTTGTTTGTGCATTCGCACTGATTTTCACGCCATTTATACACTTAACTGCAAGTCGCCGGCTTACATACCCGATTGATTCTTTCAAAAGCTAAATTAGTAACGGAATTAAAGGCCTTGAAGTTCTCCAATAGGCGGGTATTCTTTGTATTTATTGACAAAATCAAGTTATAGTTTAATAGCCGTAGTTTGTCGATCGTTGTTTGTGCATTCGCACTGATTTTCACGCCGTAATTCGGTTTTCTGCAAGTCGCTGGTTTACAGACTCGATTTATCCTTTCAAACGCTTTGCCTTTCTTCCACTTTTTCCCAAAACCGAATACTGCTTATCACCATTCAAGAAAATGAGATGTTTTGATAAAAAAAAAAAACAAAAAAAAAAACAGTCAATTCTCGCAAAATTGTGCAGTGTGCAGGCGACCAAACTACACACTCAGTTCAGTCAGTTCAGCTTCATTCAATTTCACCGTCGTGACTCGCGATTTTTTTATGCTCTCTTTTGCTGCTACATTGTGCTTTTTTATTATAAAGTTACTTTTCTCTTTTTTTTTTTTCTGATGACCTTTTCCGTGAGTACTGTTCACTTTAGCGAATTTATTTTGTTTGGCGTACACAAATCATTCTTGCCTTAGCTTAGCGATCGATTCAACATTGGATGCGCGCGTATAATACAAACACATTTTGCAAGATAATCTTTTTAGTTTCTTTTTTACCAAGTAGGAAAAAAATAAACGAGTTATTTACCGGCTTTGGGTCGGTCCGTATCGTGAAAAACTGTGACCTCGGCCTTGAAAATGCTGCCCTCGGCCTGCGGCCTCGGGCAGCATTTTCAAGACCTTGGTCACAGTTTTTCACGATACGGACCTCCCAGCCGGCAAATAACATATATGTACACAACAAGCGCAACATTTATTTTTCCGACAAACGAGATCTTGGTTCATCTCACATGTCGATAGTGTCCACAGTGATCGTTTTGGCATTTGCATTGTGCTGGTTACTCTTTCTTGCCGTATGGTTTCTTCTTTATTTAAGGTCAATTCAACACTGTAGTCTAGGGTTGACAATATTTATTCAGTTTATCATTCTATTCTTTGTGTAATTGCATAGGAAATCCATGTATTACCCTTACTTTTGTGGCCGTGTTCAGATTGTTCTAAAACTTTTTACACAGAGGAAGAGTTCCACTTTTATTGAAATAAGATTATGACAATGTACACAACAAGCAGAACATTTATTGTTCCGACAAACGAAATCGTGGTACATATCACATGTCGAATATGATTCATGGGTGATGGCTTCAAAGACAGCTTTAAATCCTTCCTGTAGAAGACATCGCATAGGGAGCGATTAAAGCTAAAGCAGGATAGGTTTTAGAAAAGTTCAATTAAAGTTACAAATCTTGCTTACACATCAAATCAACCTGAAATAAACATAATTGACCTCGTAGGCATGATTTATGAGAAAAAATAATAAAAAAGTGAAAAAAAAGATAATCGCACCGTTTGAGTTTGTGGATATGTCTGTTTTGATCCCTCATTACCGTTCGTTTTTTTTTTTTTGTTAAAACAAGGGACTTGATGAAACTCGATGGCATAAATGGTTGCGTTAAAGGAACAAATCAATTTTGTTTGATGGTTTTGAATGCTTCGTGTTTTGTGCGTTTTTTTTTAAATTTTAATACTAATTTACCAAAGCCCATGCAACCTATACCTGCGAAACACAAGCGCGCCGCTCCAACGAGCACACCCTTCTCGAGCCTGGGAGAAACGTTTATGGCATGAAAAACGTACACAGAAGGCAAAAAGAGTAATTTTAATTCCCAACTGCCAAGCAATTGATAGGTGTAAATTGATTCGCGATCAATGTATTAAACTACCTGGTGTACCTGTATAAAAGCACTAAATTGCCTTCGGTTTATTTTTGTTTTTAATCTTTTAGTTAGCTGTTTTATAGTTCTCGATATTCAGACCAGAAAATTGAAGTAGAGGAAGGGGAAAGGTTGTGGTGGTTTGGATATTACCCTACCGTGATTTTTCCAAATTTTAAAAGAGGATTTACTCTTTGTTGGCAAAACTTGCAGTAGCTGCTAATTAATCACTTGCCGAAATTTCGGTGAGTCAAATGAGAATCTATTTCTTTTTAAATTGCCATGGCAACCGCATTTTGAAATAGAGTTTTGGCCAAAGTTTCAGTTTTTTCCTTCAGCAAAATTGAAACTGTTGATTCCCTTACATCGTCCCAGGAGCTTAAGATTATTAACACGTTAAACAGCTGGTTTTATTAAACAAATGTGAAAATTTGCACGTGAAAAGGAGTTATTGCACAAAGAAAGTACTTATAAATGTAGAGTTTTTTTTCCACAACTTCCGTTTATGCAAGATTCTGCAATTTCATTCATCAGTAAAACTAATTAATGGCGTAAAAGAGAAACGAGCACAAGTTATGGTATTACACATGATCCGAGCACTTTAAGAACAGCTTGCAAGCTAAGAGTTTAATTTCAGATTCAGACTTCTGGAGCCACACGTTTTTCAGTTGTCACATTAAGTGTTTTTTTGAGCCTATCTGTTGGTAAAGCACTTTCCGTCTAGTCCTCTTGTCTAATTGTTTCAGACTACATATGAACTAAAGTTAAAAAATACACATTTTGCGGATCAATAGAACTGGCTTCTATTCGCAGTTTGCTATTTTCGATTATGACGTTCGCCAAAAAACAGCTGAATGTTTTCAGTGCTAACGAATTCATTGTAACAATGGCGAAAAATGGAACATTTATGTTTAACGCTGCGTTTTAGTATACGTTGCATGCATGTCTTGTGCTTATGCAAAGAGTACGCTCTGCATTTTGTATGTATCAATAATCCAAAGTGGCCTATCCCTTGCTAAGCAAACGTGCAGCTCAGTTTCAACTTGAACAGGTGTAGAATTGAAAATGCGGAAATCCGATAATATAAAAGGAGAACCATTAAGCCATTAAGCTCAGCCACATAACCATCATTGACCCATCCGGGAGGTATTAAGGTTTTTTAAAGGGTGCACCTTTCAAAACCACAACTGACCATCCAAGGTTTAGTAAATGTACATTACTAGCGAGAAAGTGATAGCGGGCTTAGCAGCATACTTAACTCAAGATGACTGTGCGTTATCCTTTATTTTCAAACTCCAAGTTTCCTTAAAAGAAAACAAGAGCTGAAAAAAAAACCTAGATGGTAACAACTGGAACCCAAATCTGTATTTGAATTGTTTTGTTATGGAAATATGAAGATTTAAATATGAGAAGGCTAGTGACAGCCACTTAGTGTACCTTCACGGAAACACGGGAACACAAAAAACGAAGGAAGATACCGCCGCCCATTAAATTACAATTTTTGTTTCTAAACACCTCCTATCTTACGTTTATGATACTATCTTACGGGAGAGATACTGCACAAAAAGGGAAAAAAATTGAAGAACTTTCCATCACTGAAACTATAGCTTTCAGAAAGGGGTAATTTATAATTGCCAATCAGTCTTTATCGATGCCATATACTTGTAGTGTATTAGACACATTGTTATCTGAACTATCTAATGCTACAGCTTTTAATCTGTCTAATTAAATCGAGACGCATTAAGTATCCAACTGAATATCAGGCTACATATCAAGCGGACATTTAAACGCCTCCTTTGTTACAATTTCTCTTTTATTCGCAGGTTGCCGCGTTCAATTATGATGTTCACCAACAACAGCTCTTATAATGCTGACGGGTTTCAAGACCAGAGAAACGAAAATGAAACATGTTTGCTGCGCATTGATTTTGTGGCTGTCATGATAAGCTATTCTACTATATACAGTCTCCTTATGGTTGCTTCACTCGTAGGGAATTCTCTACTTATCTACACCTCTCCAAAATCGAATGTTATATTAGCCAACATAGCTGCATCAGATCTCTTGTTCTCGATAGTTCATTTCCCTCGGGAAATCATTGTTCAAATCAAAGGCTCGACAACTTTTCTTGTCCACGGATGGATTGGATCGCTCCTTTGCAAGATCTGTGCCTTCGTAACGGATGTAACCATTGCTGTGTCCACGCTGTCCTTGGTGTTGATTGCTGCAGATAGATTAGTCGCCGTTGCATTTCCAATAAAATACCATCAAATCACAGTCAATAAAAGACGGTTTCTAATCATTTTAACTTGGATCTTAGCAATGGCAATTCATTCCCCATATTTCTACACCTTCCGCTTGGATTCAAAAACTGGCGAAACATTGTGCATTTCAAATTGGGAGCCGGCATTTGATCACGAGTCAACACATACCCGCTACTACACTGCGTTACTGGTTTCTGTTTTGATTGTGCCACTAGTGGCGGTATCTATTCTGCAGACTATAACACTGGTCAAGCTGCGAAACGACAAAATGGCGCCTTTTCGTGGTTCCACCGCCAATGAACGACTCACAAAAAGGAATAAAAAGCTGCTAAAGATGTCTGTAGTTATAGTCTTGGCATTTGCATTGTGCTGGTTACCTTTTCTCGCCGTTCATTTTTTTCTTCTTTATTTTCCAAGCTCAATTCCACGTTGTAGCTTGGGGTTTCAAATATTTATGCAATTTGTCATTCTTTTTTCCTTGTGCCATTGTACAGTGAACCCGTGTATTTGCTTCATTTTTATGCGCCGTGTTCGCCTTATACTCAAACCTGGTAATAGAATGTCACAGGGGAAGAGTTCCACCTCTTTAGAAACAAGATTATGACATTTAACACAAGAATAACACAACGCCCAAAGGAATTTAAAATAACAGCTATCGTAGGTATCATTGTAAGCAAATACTTAAATTTATTATTAATTCATTTAAATTAGGAATGTGCTTTCATCGTTGGCTGCTTCTTGTTTCCCTCCATCTCGATCGATCGTTGATGGATTAATCGGAGGTCGGTCGTTGGGTCGGTCGTTGGTGAAAAGAAGTCTTCCATGTTTTTTTTCTTTCAAGACTTTTTAGGTTATAGCTAAATTCACTTTTAACACCCTCAATGTTCAAATACATCATCGAGCTGTTCTGTTTATATCCCTCGACTTGACGGGCTCTATAGGTCTTAAGATGTATTTATTTATTTTATTTTTTATTGATACATTTATTTAGATTTTGATACACTTATTTATACACGGTAAAAATACGTCAGGTACTGTCTGTCGCTGACTAATATCAAACGTTTTAAACAACGTTTTGAAACTCTTTAAAGACCACAGGACGAAATCACATGTTTCCGTATTTCTGAAACATGACGGAAACATGCAACTCCATGTTTCCGTTACGTTTCGGTCTTGCGGAAACGTGCAAATTCAAGTCTACGTGATTCCGTCACGTTTCCGGAACGGAAATGCCAAAAAGTGGTACGGTTCCGGTGTGAGCGCAGCAACGGAGACGTGAGTAAACGTCACGAAACCGCTAACGGAAACACAGGTTATCCGTCGTGTTTCCGGATCGGTTTCACATGTTTCTGTTTCGTTTCGGCCTAGGATCTTCGGCCTTCGTCGGTTTTGCAAAAGCCAACGGCTTATAAAGGTTACATTATGCGCGTGTGGAGGTTGACAAAGGCAAATAAACAGCCGTAACGTGTTTTGTACATTCGCTGCGGCTAGTGAGGCAAGTGTTCCGACTTGCCCGCCGAGGCAGCACAACAGTTCCTTTAGGAACTAATAACTTTATTTTTGGGAGGGCTAACACACTGCATTTATACCGAGGGGGGGGGGGGGGGGGGGGGGGGGGGTGTATCAATTCCGTTTTTCTTCTCTTGTGCAAATACGAATACTAGATTGATGCTCCCAACCCATGAGAAACAACAATACAACAATGATATTATGTGGGGTAATGGGGTTGGGAATGAGGTACTCCACCAATAGGCCATATCGGGGGGGGGAGGGGGGGTGCGGGCTGGTCACAAATCACGATCCCCTGCGAGAGGTCCTTACTCCTCTTCAAGGCTGCCAAAAGTGGGGGCAAAAGTAACCTGTATGGGAGCACTTCATCCCAACCCAAAGTTTATTTGTTTATTACAATTTGAACATAATTTCAGAAATAATCAGATCTGAACATAAGATCAACTCCCTACTTAAAGTATGTAAATCTTGAGATTAGACAGAACTAATCAGTTCGTAAAGTGTCTTTGATGCAGATAAACTGCATGAGTCCAAGCAGCACGGGCTGCTAACTGTAACATGTTATATAAGGAGCTCCCAGTAGCTACTGTGGGATACTCAAAATATCAAAAGAATGGATACATGGACATTAACTATGCATAGTCAAAGTAACTACATGTATAAGAGCTAACCAAAGGCCCAACTGAATACATGTAATAAGGTAAATTACTGTTTATTTACAAATCATTTTATGTACCATCGTGGGTGGCATGCGTAAGCTGTAGGGAGGGAGGGTGGGAAAATCAGTGTCGTAGAACAAAGCGAGAAACAGTTTGCTAGCTAGCAGTGAAGCAACGAGTGAAAGTACAGGACTCGTGTTGAATACCTACGAATTGATTAACATTCAAATGTAAAGCAATTCTGATTGCTCAGTCTACAGTTGCGTTACTAACACATGTGATCACCACCGGACTTTGCACCGTGACACCCTACTCCCTATCTTACTGCATGTCACACAACCCAAAGATAATTACTCATGGCTGTCCCATTAACTAAAATTTGTGTGGACATAAATTAGTCTAAGTGGTAAAACTCTCTCATGGAATGTTTCATATCACGTTTAATTAAGAGCTATTTTTTAAAGGAATATTTTGTTCAAGCATTATTAATTCTGTAGAACACGATGACGTAACATTTATTATTTTCATCGTAACTTATTATTCGTTACGTAACCAATTCTGTAGAATATTTATTTTTCTAACCAGCTATTTTTACCGCCTACGAGCTAGCTGAGTTGGTAGGGCGCGGGTTCGAGACCCAGACCGGACCAATACTCAAAAGAAGCCTTTAATTTGCAATGGCATCTTCAAATGGTTAGCTGCTCTAGTCTTATTAGTCTCGCTTATAGTGCTTATAATGCCATGCCATGCCATGCCATGCTGTACCGTACCGTACCGTACCGTACCATACCATACCATTTTGTAAATAAGTAGTATGACTTAAATACCGTAGATTACATAAAAAAGCATTTTCGAATTGTAACAAAAAAGGATGTGGTGTACAGAGAAAGCGTTGTAATGAAGGAGGGAGAGTTACGAAAAAACTGGAAGAAGCAAAGTCACTGCTGAGAAGTCATTTAGCAAAGTCGGCTTAAATTCACAACAAAACTTTGTTCGTCGTGAAAGGTTGCAGAATGAGAAGTAAAATAATTTGCTTTGCGTAAGAGAAAATCAGTAAACTGGAGTTTGGATCAATAAAGAGTAACATTGTCTGGAAGTCTAGTGGTATGTTATGTGTGGTTGGAACGTTGCATGTGGTACAATTTCAATTAATAGAGCAAGGAAAAGGGCAAGGTGAACCCTTCAAAAAGTCTGATTTGAACTGAAAAAAAAAAAAAAAAAAAACCCGCGTGATTGTAGAACCGCTTGATTGTTGAACAAAACTTTGTAAGATGAACGTAGCCTTGTAAGTAGAGTTAATAGTGTACAGCTTGTAATCATATTGCAAAATAGTTGTTGCCTGCAATAAGAAAAGGAAAGAACTTTGTAAATTTATTTATATTCAATATTTAGTGTGCAGTGCATTTAGTAGATTTTGTTTTTTTAGCACATTTAGAACATTTACATCAATCATTTATTCTAGTTATCACTTTTGTTGTCGTTAGAGGAATACAGTATAAGTCATAGTGTTGTTTTAGTGCTATTATTGAAGTAAAGTTTAAAGACTTATTGACTGAAAGACTTATTCTTACGTATTTTGGTTCGTTCTTTTGTCCGTCGGTTCGTCGTTCCGTCGGTCCTTCGGTCCGTCCGTCCGTCCGTCCGTCCGTCCGTCCGTCCGTCCGTCCGTCCGTCTCTCCGTCCGTCCGTTCGTTCGTTCGTTCATACGTTCGTTCGTTCGTTCGTTCGTTCGTTCGTTCGTTCGTTCGTTCGTTCGTTCGTTCGTTCGTTCGTTCGTTCGTTCGTTCGTTCGTTCGTTCGTTCGTTCGTTCGTTCGTTCGTTCGTTCGTTCGTTCGTTCGTTCGTTCGTTCGTCCGTCCGTTCCTTGGTTGGCTGGTTGGTTAGTTAGTAGTCTCATCGTAGTACGAGTCAGGATCAAGTCGCTAGTAAAGTTCGAGTCAAGTTAATTATTTTTGTTGCTGTTTGTTTTAGTCCACTGGTTTCAATTGCTGTGTGAAAATGATGTACCAGACTTACAAGAACAGCATGTTTTGACTCGTTTTCACTGCCGTTTGGCACAAGTAATTCCTGCATTGGTTCGCGGCTGCTTTTCAAAGAGGTAAACAATCCTACCTGTGTTAATTACACAAAACTGAGGAAGAGGTTCCATTTCATGGACACAAAAATCATATTTAAAAAAAAAAGTACTCAGGCTTGCTGGATTTGGGATACCTATTTAGGAGGCAGCGTGGCCTAGTGGTTAGGGCGCTGGACTTGTAATCCGGAGGTCCCGGGTTCAAATCCTCCTCCCTGCCACTAATAAGATGGATTTGTCTTCTGTCGTCGCGAATTCAACTCTCCACGCTTTGTAAATAGCCAGCTGGTCAGCCTCCTACCAGTTGGGATTGTTAACAAATTTCTGTTCTATTTGTAATATTTATTTGCTTATTTACAGTGTCCACAGTTAGTACAACAGTGCTAAATACCCTGACACTTAAATAAAGTGATCTATTTTTATTTCTTTCTTTTTTATTCTCCTTCCAAAAAGCGTCCCCTTCCAAATTAGCCCTCACCCCCCCCCCCCCCCCTTGAGCGCCCATATTCCAGTTAGCGCGTCCATTTGAATAACCGCCCCAATTATTATGAGCGCCCCTTAATCTAATAAGCGCCCCTATTTATAATATTCTTACAGTTTGATTAACAGCAAAGGCAGATAAAACGGAATTGAAGCTTTTTATCATCTTTCCCGCTGCTAAGAGAGAAACCAAATTACTCAATGAAGATTTCAGGGCTAAATGTGTTGTAGCATCATCTTCTAATGGGTGGATGAACGAAAAACTGACCCTTGGCTGGGTAAAAAGTGTTCACGTTGCACGAACAATCTTGACGTGGGATTCGTCCAAGTGCCAGGTGATGGAAAGAATCAAACAAGAACTACGCACGTCAAATATAGATCCTTAAATCATCCCCCGGGGTTGTACGAAATACATTCAAGCGCCCGACGTGGTTTGGAATAAGCCTTTTCAAGCAGATGTCAAAGAGAAATGTGATGAATTGATGGCTAGTTGAGCATGTGTGCTCCACCCCGGATAGATTGCTAAATGGATCCTTGCGGCGTGGGACCGGCTTGGACAAAACAATGATCACAGAATCCGACGTCGAGGATACGGCGCTAGATAGCTTGATAATTGAAGCAAGTGACACTGAAGTCATCGACGTCGTATAGATAACTCATGAACATTCACCGTACCGTACATTTATATTTCTTACTTACTTCTAAAATGAAGAATTATTTTAAAAGTAACTGAACTTTCAACAATTTGTTACTGTCGCAGTTTCTGTTATTGCTTTTTATTTTAATATTTAGCAAAGTTTTGTTTTGAACTATACCCACTATACCCCTTCTCCGTCAGACTTGGTCGTTAACCAAAATGGTGGCGTTTTACGTATTTTAACAAGGCAGAGAAAATCGAGGATTCAACCAAATAAAAACGTTTTCATGCAGAAATATTCACAAAAATATAGGCATTTCCTTTATCGATAAAAATGGGGTTAGGTGCACTTTTTTAAGGCTTCCATTTGGACTGATCGTTGGGCAGCTGTAATTTGCAAAATTACTTTACGAAATACATTAAAATGCCCGGATATGACACAAACATTTATATTGATTTCGCGTTTCCATGGTAATTAATTGTATGCGAATTTTATTAAGTAGTATAGCGATCCTTTAATAGTTTTGCTTACGAGACAACATTTCGACATTTCGTGGTATTGCCGTCTCACTTTTCAGGCTTGTGATTGACACACTAACTTTGACATTGTCGTACTGAATTGGTTTCCGGGGGAGGGGAGGGGGGTTTAGCTTGCAAGAATTTTTTCTCGACCCATTGCCCGCGCATGACTATGCAAACAAGTAGATGTAACCAAGGGCTTTAAAATCCAAAAGTAAAATTGAGGGTAGCCACGCAATTTTTCGAGATAATTAGGTTTGAAATCTTAAAAAAGGGCTGACGTGGCATTTCCAAAAAAGTAAAACGAAATAAAATTTCCTTACAAATTCCCTTTGAATTTGGTTTTAAATAAACAAAATCAAAATTGAATGTTGCAATCTTAAAAATAACTAACAAATACTATCTTTGAAACTGCGTGATCTACGTTTTTATTAACAAAGTGATTGCATCTTAGCCATTTTTTGCTCTAACAGCTCTATGTTGCACGGCCAGAAAGACAGCCTATTTTTTGTAACTTATGATAAATTAAACCTGTGTTCTATAGGCTTACCATTTCCACCTCGGGGTCACCTCGCGTTTTCAAAAGTTATACGAGTTGTTTCGAAGTTCTATGGAATCACTTTTGGGTCTGTTACATTTTTCCTATACCCTTCCGGGCGAGTTAATACTTTCGTCTCGCGCAATTTTTCATGCGTGTGCTACGCCATGGGTAGTTAGCAGTTTGCAGGTTACGTTTGAGCGATTTGTTTCAGACTGTTAAATGTGAGCCGTTTTTATCGGTTATTGTTTTTATCGGTTAGCGTTTAATAGTTACTTATATGTTGCTCTTTCGCTGTTTCTGGTTGAGTACATGTCCATTGATAAACTGGATTTCAACGCAACAGAAATTTTCTCTAGCTCGCGACTAATGCAATCGATGCCTTGCGTATTACGCAGAACGTGTGCGTAGTAACCAAAGCAGGCACCATCCTTAAAATGGGCCAAAGGCTCATTTCCGTAGTAGTAAGGGGGTCCGGGAGCAGTTTGTAACACTTTTCGAGAAGAATTGCAATTCTGGTGATTCTTGTAATTCTAGTGAACGGGCGGCGAAACTCACTGATATTTCATACTGCATATTGCTTTATTGTTTGTGTGGTTGCATTTGTACGAAATATAAACAGCCGTCGGAAATTCGCGCCGAAATAACCAGGACTTTATTAATGTCTGCCGATCAAAGAAATGTCGTTACAAATAGAACAGGATTTAAAATAATTTTGCGATACTGATTCATCAAATGTTTTTTTATCGCGTCATTTTGGTTTTATTCAAACGTGATCTTCTAACCCTGGAAATTTAATATATTCCATTGTGATAAGTAAGTGCAGCTTTCGGCAAAGAGGCGGAGATGATTGACATCCACCAAGAGACTGGACTTTTCGTCAAGACGTTTTTTTTTTTTTTTTTAAAGAGCACCACTTTTCGACCTCCAGTTCGAAACTTAACTGTGCGACGGACTTCCCGGCGTTTTGATTGCATTGTGTATCATCGGAAGTCATACGTTGAGAGTAAAAATAGATTTTATCATACACATTTAAATTACTATGCGCTGCGTGAATAAATTCGCAGTTGAAAGGAAGTATAGAAGGAGGCACGCACCGAGACGAACTCTGATGGAAACTGAACCAGTCGTCACTCGGTCGATTTAGATAAGTCCTGTTCATTTTTCCGAGTTTTTTTTTATAACTTCCTCATCGATATAGGAACAAGAGCACAAACCGTCGATGTTGCTGGACATTTCCATTCAACATCGAGACTTCACTCAGATATTATTCTAAACGCGGCAGCGACGAACAACAATTTGCTTTGGAGTATGGACTTTCTGCTTCCCAGAAGACAAGTTTAATAACCACCCAGCTCTTAATGGATATCACTACAGATTCATCGACAGCGAAATCATTTCGGAATGTGAGCAGTACAAGTGCTACAGCACAGCTCAGGGAATACAGCTGTGAGCCGTACCGAAGTGATACAGACTTAATCAAAGGAGTGAAAATTTTATTTTACTGTGTCCTGCTGCTGCTTTCAGTGCTTGGAAACTCTTTGCTTATTGTTGTCATTAAGAAGAACAGGCGAATGCAAACACTTACCAATTATCTCATCGTCAATATGGCGGTTTCAGATATGCTAATAACATTGCTTGCTGTACCGCGACAGATAACAGAAATATTCTCTGGACCTCGCAGTTGGCTAATTGACGGTCTGTTGGGCTCAGTTCTCTGTAAAAGTGTTTCCTTCTTTCAAGACATCACAACTGCGGTGTCAATCTTGAGTCTCGTAGTCATAGCCATTGACAGGTACGCAGCAATTGTGTTTCCTTTGCGCAAAAACTTGAAGGCCATAAAGCCGACCAATGTCTGTAAAATTATTATTCTTCTTATATGGATGATATCGATGGCTTTTCACTCAGTGTACTTTTACATCCTTCGGACAAAAACACATGACGGTAAAACGTACTGCATAATAAGCTGGGCTCCCAAATTTGATGAGAGAAGTTCAATGGAAACTTACTTTATCATAGTACTGGTTTGTGAGATCGCTGTTCCAACATGTGTTGTTACAGTTCTGTATTCTACCATCATCCTGAATCTCAAGAGGAGCGGAATTGCAAGACGCAATGGCCCTTCAAGTTGTTTGACATCACGGAGGTTGAGAGAGGACACGAAAGTTGTGAGAATGATAATTGCAGTACTTATTAGTTTCGTGGTCTGTGTCCTCCCGATCAGCGTTTTCGGCATCCTGTTTTATTTCGTTTGGGATTGGATCATGCCTTGTGGCATTGAAAACGTTGTCTTTGCAGCCCATTTCATTCTATATTCAAACGCGTCAGTGAACCCATGTATATATTTTATTTTAAATGATAAATATCGTCGAGGTTTATTGGATATTTTAAGGAGTTTCCATCTAGTTAGATACAGGGCGACAGTGAAAGACGAAGGAATAGAACTTATGACAGTAAAGCAGGAAGCTCGTTAATTGGCCTCCTTGTGTCTTAAACAATTGTGCTTTCTCGTCATGTATTAATAATTCTAAAACAATCGCTTCAATGAATTTGGTATCGTAGTCAATTTCAATTTAAGTAATATTAAAAAGCTTTGTGGAATCAGTGTTCAATGCAGTACTATAGGCTTTCATATGATACTTAAAAGCGGGGAAGTATGAATCAGCGAACTGAAGCGACATCCATATACCGGTTAGAGGTTTAAGAACAAAACGGGTTTACATTTATTGCCCTCGGGTTGTCAAGTAAATCTAAGAGAGTGACTGTGATGCATTTAGCATGAAATAATTGTATTACCTTCTTCAGTAATTTAGCTTTGCTTAAACATTCGGCAAAGGAAAATTCCAGACGTTCGTTTTTCCACGGATATTGAATGTATATATTTTATTATTTTTACAGGTGTTTTTGTCTTTTGTTAAAAGTGAAACTTGAATAATAAGGTCGATGGGAGTCGACGGCTGGAAATTTAAATAAAATTGATGTTATAAATATATCTAACTGATGTTGTGCATGACATTTTAGCTTTATAAGGTGCAGTCGTTATTCGGTCTCTCCAAATTATCCCAGCACATTTAATTTTTTCTCGAGTTTCTTAGCTTTCTCTTCCATTCTCGAGTATCATCAAAACGGAAGAAAAGTATAAACCGTAGACGTGGCCTTTCAGTTTGATGACTTCAAAGATATCAATATGAAACAACGACGACGAATGGCACCGAATAAATGAATGAATGAATGAAATACTTTATTATTATAGTGTCAGTGGTATTTAGCTTTTAAAAACTGATTGGGGACACTATTTACATTAAAATGTTTCTAATCTACATAAAGTTAAATATAATAAAAACTCAGTCTGTAGCAGGGACTTTCTACCCAGAACATAAGATCAATATCGGCCAGTTTTTGTTTTATTTCGTTTGAAAACTAATGGATACCACTACACATTCATCGGCAGCTAAATCATTTGGGAATGTGAATTATTAGTACAAGCGCTACAACGCAGCTTTACACCTGTAAGCCCTACCAATAGATAAAGATTTAAACGAAGGAGTGAAAATATTATTTTAGTGTGTCCTGCTGCTGCTTTCAGTTCTGGAAAACTCTTTGCTAATTGCTATCGTTAAGAAGAACAGGCGAATATAAACACTTACCCATTACCTTATCGTATATAAAAACTGACATTAACGTGATAAGTGATCGTCGCAGTGAATTTTCTCAGTACCGCGGCAGATAACAGAAATATTGCTGAAACCTCGTAGGTGGTTAATTGATGGGCATTTTGGTTCTGTTCTGTGTAAAATTCTTAATTCCTTTTTTCAAGACTTATGAACCTAGAAAATTAACCCCAGTGGATAGAGCACCCAACGGGCATGGGTTCGATTCCCCGTCGGGGACTCATTTCAATATCCCGCATCCTGAGTGACGCTCGTGACAGATGAACATATCATTTTCATCAATACTGCATTCTACTATCATCCTGTATCTCAAGAGGACCGGAATTTTCAAGACGCAAGGGCCCTTCAAGTTGTGTGACATCACGAAGGTTGAGAGAGGACAGGAACTGAGTTTGAGTATCATAATATCAATACTATTACTTTCGTGGTCTATCCAATCCCGATCAGAGATATTGGCATTCTATATCATTTCGTTTGAGATTGGATCATTCCTTGTGACATCGAAGACGTTGTCATTGCAGCTCATTTTATTCTTTATTATGAACTAACCTCAGATACTACGCGCACTCTGATTGGTCAATAAGGTCAAAAACCTATGTTCTATTGTACCAGTAAACTCCCGCTCCCCGACAAGGCAGCACTACGCTCGACCCGTAAGGACGAATAATTAACGTTAGTTTAGGATTTTGATCTATCTGATGATTTAAGCAGAGGATGCGATTCTCATAAATGATCAAAATGAATATTTATGGTGATTGCTGTTATCTACCATGAATTTTGCCGCCTAGTTGGAGCAAAAGAACTAAGCGTATAGCTAGAGAAAAATAAAACAAAACAAAACGCAGAAAAAATCATATGAAAAGGAACACAATAAACAGTTATGCTTTCACTGCGCTGGAATAAAATTAATGAACTAAAAAAAGGATATATTTTCATTCAACATTCACTCGAAAACCTTACTTGAAAGAAAAAAAAAACTACCTCAAATTGATCGTGATGAAAGCTTACTTTGATTGAATTATCCTCATGACACAAACACACGCTGTGAGTCTGTCATTCGGCGAAAACGAAAAAATTACGTAACAAATAAGTTCGAAATAAAATTTCCCAAGCAGAGTTTCTGAAACTAACCTTTATTCTAAATAACTTCGGCAGTCTGACGAGTTTTGTGAACTTGCAAACTTTCCGTGCAGTCGTTTGCTTAGCGATGAATGACTCCTGCCACAGTTTGCTGCATGTCTTCGTCAAAACAACTTCAAATCTTTGAATGCATTTTCTTCCGTTAACCGTTTGCCTTTTCTCTTTCCTTTCTTATGACATTTACAGCTTTAAACGGACTTTAAAATGTTTTCGTCGCGTCGGTTCGTGGATTTTGGTGTGAACGGTCGGTGAAGCTGAACCTGTCTTTTATTCTTTCAGCCGCTGTGATTGGTTTAGCACTTAATTCGATAAACATGTTGAGAGTAAGACACTTGATCACGAAATATAAAACAGATTCCCATTTTTTAAAAATCGTTTTCAATAGTTACTTCATAAAAGCAATAGACATAACTTTCTAGGGGTTTACTGGCGCAATAACCCCCCCCCCCCCCCCTCCCCTTGGGATGTTGGGAGAGCACGAGAAAAGCTTGTAAATCACGAGCCGTTTGGCGAGTGATTTACAAGCGTCTCTAGAATTGTATTTTAACGGAGCAGATAATTACTGATTTTTGTCAAATTAAGGTTACGGAACAGGTTCGCGGGAGCGTTGCGCAAAACCATCCTCACGGGCGCGTAATTTTAGGAAAATGCGTAAACCTATACATCATTTTAAAGCTTATAGAACCAAGATTGATGACAAAATGTTTTTAACTTGCGAAATTCATTATTAAATGAGATGCAATCAGTTAAGTGCAAGTAGAATGATGTTTAAAAATGCGGCAAACTCTCGTCGGATTTTGGCCTTACGGAGAAAACAACGACTGCATGACACTCAGTAGATGTTTGTCTTCAAAACTATGTCGGGGATTCTTGAGATCAGCTTTCAAAACAAAGTTATTATAATTTAAAGTTCGGTTACGTCCTTTTTCACGGATGAACAGAAGACAGCGTTAGGACTTATATCTTTAAAACGAAAAACAAATCGGCTTTTGCCCGGCACGCTTTTGGAGAGGAGGGTTTCGTGTACCGTTGGGCGAAATTTCATGGTTATACGATAAATTCCTATACGCAAAGTATCCTCTCGAAGATGGCAAAATTCAAAAAAAATTTAGCCGAGAAATACGGCTTAGAAGTTTAACACGCCCCCCTGGGAGTGGTTTTCAGGATTGTTACAGTCATACACCAATCATGACCAATCTCCTGCTCTGTGCCGAAACTCGCGCGAAAATTGCGGTGGATATTATTTGAAGATCAAAGTTTCCTTTGCCGACAGCCCGGTCGACAGTTAAGAAACGCGAAGTTATCTCGGGAATTTCTGTCCATTGCATACTTTCGATATGAGCTTTCGAGCTTGTTATTTTTTTTCCCAAATAGCGGCGGTAAATTTTTCTTTCTCGCGATCATTCGATGGCTGTAACAATACCACGACCATTTGTCACTAGAATTATGTCAGCCGAGTGAGTGAAGAAGCGAGCAACGCAAGCAATGCAATGTTGTGGTTACGTGCTATATGAAGCCACTCTCCCAGCAGGTTCAGCCGTGTTGACAACTCAACGCCTTTGTACTGTGACGTAATGAGTCACGCAAAAAAGGAAATTTGCGATATCTATGGAACGAAAAGATATTTGGAATCAATTTTTTCCGCTGAAATTCTGGACCACATAGTTTATGTATACCAAAAATCTAAATTTTGTAAAAAATTGACCCGCGAACCTGTTCCGTAACCTTAAATAAAGTTACGCATCATTACTCAAGCCTTGTCTGAAAATTGCCAACAATCTTTTTGCGCGGGCACTAAGTGGGATATGTCGAAAACGACGCTCGCTAGAACGTTTTTAATGGTGGATAAGAAACAAATGGCACGAAAAAGTTGTGGCCCAGCAATTAAAAAAAAAAACAAAAAAAACAAAAACAGATAGATTTAAACTAACATATGAATGTTGATCATAGGAAGTTCAGTTACAGCCATATATCCCTTAAAGTGCCTATAACCCCAAAAAATGTTTTGCGCTTAATTAAATCTCTGTACGGAATTGGGAAAAATGTCGCAAAATTTTTTTAATTCGGTTTAAACCTCGATTTTTTATGATTTTTTAAAGATCGGAAAAATGGCACTTTTTCAAAACACGACCGAGTCACAGAGTCACTGAAAAGGGTCTGGGTATAGGGAAATTTGTGACGTCATTCCAGGCCATCGATCGCTTTCTTGTTTGGAACCGCGTTTGCTTCGCTTCGGAAGGTTAGAAATCTTGAAAATGCCAGATAAATGCGTTGTTTTCGGCTGTAATAATAAGCCAGGTAAGGCAGAAGGTATTTCGCTTCATCCCATACCTTTTGAAGGGGCTGATGAACCGCAGAAGCGAAAAAGAAGAAAGCAATGGGTTGACTTTGTAAAATCTAAGCGTGCTCATTGGGAGCCCACGAAGTACTCTGATTTCCTCTGATCCACTTAATCGGTTTTGAAGCTTCTTCTCTAGTTCTTCCTCCGTTTTTCTTTCCTCTTCGTATTGAGCCAGCCATTCCTCGTCTGCCATCGGCTCATTCGCATAGGCATCTGGTTCATCATCTAAGGTTTCGTGTTCGCTCGGGTTTGATGAACCCTCGACTTCTAAGTCGTACTCGACCTCAACCTCTGCGGCCTCAGAGTCCGAGCTAGAGTCATAGCTAGAATCGCTGGACGACATTATAATTACGTTTGAATATTCGAACTTTTGTTGAGTCAAATAAAAGTTCTTTTGACGAAAAACTAACCCTCAGACAGTACTCTATCCCACACACAAAACAACGTGAGAGTTACTAGAGCGACGCTGGCAATGGCCTGGAATGACGTCACTAGTCCCATTCTCCCGAATGCTCGGTCGTGCTCTTAACAGCGCCAACTTTAAAAATTCGTAAAAAATTCGGGTTTTACCCGAATTCAAAAATTTTTGCGACATTTTTCCCAATTCCATACAGAGATTTGATCAGGCGAAAACATTTTTTTGGGGTTATAGGCACTTTAAAGACCAAGCACAAGGCCCTCAGTAAAGGCCGCGACGAATTTATAGAAGGTAAACTTGAAAAAGGCAGCTGGCCAGGCGTTTTGTGTGAGTATGCTAATGCTTTCCCTTTTCCTCTAGCGAACAGACGTATTTTTGGATAAATGATAAATCATATGCTAACGTACTTGATACATTAAGCTATACACCATTCAGGGACGATACACGGCAGAATATATTATCAGCTCTACATATTCTTAATGCTGTCCTCTGTTGGGAATACATTGTTGCTGGCCAGCACTGTTATATGCTGGCTGCTGGCTGTTATATGCTGCACGTGGGGGTCTAAACGACTTGCATGTTTAAATTTCAAAAATGAACGTTAAGTTAAACCTTTAAATTGAGGCTTTCAAATAACAATTAAGTTTAACTTTACAACAGAAAGTAAATGGGAAATAAGCATTATCTATGTACCGGTTAGATGTAAAAAAAAAAAAAAGAGGAAAAAAGTAAAAGGAAGGCAGTTGCATTTCTCGCCCTCAGGTTGTTATTCTAAGCTTAATGAACTAGAGGGGGAACTGTCGTACTCAAGACCATCATGATCAACTTTAATGGTGGTGCAATTGACATAACCTTATTGCATTTCACTAATTAAGCTTTGTTTAAACATCTGACAAAAAAAAAACAATAACCGCGATATGTGTCTTTTTCCCATGGAGATTGAATGGTAGTTTTTGCGGGTGTTTTTACGTCTTCTTTGTCAAATGTTAAATTTGAACAATAAGGTCAACGGGAGTCGGTAGCTGAGAATTTGAATGTACTTGTTTTTATCATTACAAAAGATATGATTGAATCTGTGTTGCGCATAAATAAATTTGTAGCGGAAAAGAGGTTTCAGAAGGAACCATATAACAGAACGATCTCGGATCAAAGCTGCTATTGTCGCTATTCGTTCGCTACAAATAAGCTCTGCACATATCTTAAAACGACAACGACTAACGGTAACTCAGGCAATCTGGGGTACGGACTTTTGTCCCAGAAGATAAGACACGTATACGCCCAGTTGGTCCAGTTCGTTATTTATTTTGAAACCCAATGGAAATCGGTACAGATTCATCGACAGCGAAATCATTTGGGAATGTGAGTAGTACAAGTGCTACAGCACAGCTCAAGGAGTACAGCTGCAAACCGTACCAAAGCGATACAGACTTAACCAAAGGAGTGAAAATTTTCTTTTACTGTGTCCTGCTGCTGCTTTCAGTGCTTGGAAACTCTTTGCTTATTGTTGTCATTAAGAAGAACAGGCGAATGCAAACACTTACCAATTATCTCATCGTCAATATGGCGGTTTCAGATATGCTAATAACATTGCTTGCTGTACCGCGACAGATAACAGAAATATTCTCTGGACCTCGCAGGTGGCTAATTGACGGTCTGTTGGGTTCAGTTCTCTGTAAAAGTGTTTCCTTCTTTCAAGACATCACAACTGCGGTGTCAATCTTGAGTCTCGTAGTCATAGCCATTGACAGGTACGCAGTAATTGTGTTTCCTTTGCGCAAAAACTTGAAGGCCATAAAGCCGGCCAATGTCTGCAAAATTATTATTCCTCTTATATGGATGATATCGATGGCTTTACACGCAGTGTACTTTTACATCTTGCGGACAACAACACATGACGGTAAAACGTACTGCATAATAAGCTGGGCTCCCAAGTTTGATGAGAGAACTTCAATGGAAACTTACTTTATCATAGTACTGGTTTGTGAGATCGCTGTTCCAACATGTGTTGTTACAATTCTGTATTCTACCATCATCCTGAATCTCAAGAGGAGCGGAATTGCAAGACGCAATGGCCCTTCAAGTTGTGTCACATCACGAAGATTGAGAGAGGACACGAAAGTTGTGAGAATGATAATTGCAATACTTATTAGTTTCGTGGTCTGTGTCTTCCCGATCAGCGTTTTCGGCATCCTGTTTTATTTCGTTTGGGATTGGATCATGCCTTGTGGCATTGAAAACGTTGCCTTTGCAGTCCATTTCATTCTATATTCAAACGCGTCAGTGAACCCATGTATTTATTTTATTTTAAACGAGAAATATCGTCGAGGTTTAATGGATATTTTAAGGGGTTTTCATGTTGTCAGAAACAGGGCGCCGACAGAACACAACACAACAGCAGGAACAGCGCTTGTGACAGTGAAAACAAAAGTTAAGTGTGTACGAAACTATTAGTTTTCTTGCTTATACTAGGCCCACGCATTATTTAAAGGAACCAATTTTAATTTAATATTCAAATGAGATTGGGAGTCAATGCTTTTATTTGAAATTGGATGCTTCAAGCGCATAAACGTTTCCTCCATATGATTTAAGTGGCAATATCAATTACAAAATCGATAGGATGTGTAACATTATTGGCATTGTACACAGTCAACTCTCAGGCAAGTTTGTCTCTTTGAATGCTTTGAAAGTTTCTCAAAGAAACAATAGCAAAAGACACGCCCGAGGGCATTTCGAGTTATATAAGCCATGTCGCCAATGGAACTACTATGGCTTCTGTTCATGCGACAAAGCCAATTAAGAATCTTTCAATGCCTTCCACAATTGCCGGGTTTCTCCACCCTATGCTACATTGTCCAAAGGGAGGAAACCCAATTCCATAACTAACATCACAGATTTCTGCGGACAGCGATCATCCCACTTTATCGACCTCGTATCCGAGCGGGCTCAATCACCGCCATTACCCTGCTGTCAACTGTAAATCAACCGTTTGTAACTCCTGTCATCCAACACATTATTACACCACACCACACCACACTACACCACACCACACCACACCACACCACACCACACCACACCACACCACACCACACCACACCACACCGTGGCGTGGTGTGGCGTTAAAGCGTCTCACCATTGTCCGAGATCGTATCTGGTTTGTAGGATCGGATTATCAATATGTCCAGGGGTCCTTTTTAACTACCGATTTAGAGCAGTTGCTAAGGGATTGCTGTAGACGATTTTTGGTGGGAAGCCATTTTGCAGCGTTTTGTATTGCTAAATAGTGAATCTTTTAGAGGGGGAACACCTGTTTTGAAAAATCGACATTGCGCGCCCGTAACTATTGCCAGTCCCAAACCACTCGTTAGAATTTAAAATTTTTGCAAGAGTCAGAGATAACAGAGCCTTCTTTACAATTCTACATATGGAATTACCATTTACACTCAAGAAGGAACGCTACTGAAGAAATTCTGGAAATATGGGTGTTTATCACGTCATATTTTTATAATAATGCGAATTTCATAAAATCCATACGAAGCATTAAACATGTGGACGTTCTTTATCTGTTGGCACTAATTTTAATTTTCAGATCTATATGCCCTTTCAGTTTTAGGGTTTTTTCTACCCTGGTCACCTTGACCTCCACTAAAAACCGAATGTGCGAGCATTTCGAGCAGAAGCCTAAGTTTTCACTGCAAACTTTTGAGGGACCATTCATGACCCCTAGTATTTGTGATATTTCTTCTCGCTGTTGTATGATTCAGATCGAGAAAGAGGAGGTGAATATGGCTAATCAAGTAAACAGATGATACGTTTTATAAGAGAATCTTACAGAGGGTATTTTGTGTCATTAATTTTTACGGGAACTTCTTCTCGCGAGTCTATAATTCTGCTCTCGAATTTCCTGATTCTTTCTTTTCAAGAACGTCACTTATATAAATCTCATTTTCATGGAACAGATCGGCTGGAAAACTACTTCCGGCTTTAGCAAAAGTTAAGCCGAATCAAAATATATTCAAGACTCATCTAAAACTTGGCAATATTAATGTCACCAGTACAACACTCTCTGAGTCAGAGTGATGTTTCTGCGTCGTCCACAGGCGCCACAGGCGCCATAGGCGGGATAACGGGTCGCGAGGTAGATGGTTACAGTCCCACAACACCAAGCGAACCGCCCACCACCAATCCCATAGTGCAAAGCACCGCGCGCTACCAAGGAGCGAGACCTGGGGACGAGGCAGGTGATGTTTGATGAAGATATATTTCGCCATGTCACCCAATGACTCATCTGAAGGAAAGTTATCCAATATCTTTGCCATTTGTGTAACAGGCAATGTTTTCCTTTCTTTTTATTTTCGTCGTGTAAGCTTTTAACTTTGAGCCTAGAATTTAAAATAGCGACGCGCGATAAGCTCTCACTTGCAGAGATATTTCAAATAACAAAGTGCTTGAACTCGTTTCTTTTCTCAGTATAGAATGAACACCATATAATTTTATATGTGCCGTCTTAATCCAGAATTTAGTTTTGTTTTGGCGTTGATGATCTACAACAAGGCGTAATAATGCGAATAAAAATAATAAAGCGATAATATTCATAAAATTTTGCGTGCCACAAAACATAAACATATTTATACCGTGAATATTCAGACACAGCGGTCACAAACGTAATAATTAGGTTATGCATTACCTAAGTTTCCTTTAAACTTCTTTGACAGCTATTTTTTTTTAATAAAGACAGTTCTCCGATTTTCAAAACAATAGCCAGCAGAATAAATGATAAATTAGTCTATCAAAGTGTCGGTGCTGAAAGAAAATTCTTTACTTGCATGCTTGGTAAAATTTCGCTTTTTATTTAATTCTTCTTTATGTCGAGTGTGTGGTGGCGCAAGAAAAAAGCGAAAACAATCTGTCTGAATGCGGGAAAAAATTCCAAATGATGCGTGACACTTCAAAATAGTAATATAAACAAAAAAGATTATAAAAAGGCGTTGAGCGTCATTTTGTGTAGTTCAAAAACATAAACTCTTCGGGCATAGCCCTTGTTTAGCGTGAAACCCTGAACTACACAAAATGACACTAAACGACAATTCTTTAGTTTTTTTTTGTTTATATTAAAAAAAAAAAAATTATCAATCGCTGAAAATTGTGAATATCAACGAAGACTAACACTCACGTGCTAAGTAGAATCCACATTGCCTAGGATGTTTTGCGAAAAATGTAATGAGCGTTTTAAATTGTAGATACAAATTTGGTAGCCGAAAACTGATCTCAAAACAATTCGCTTAAAGCTATCACGGCATCTACGGCAAAAGCTTGTCAGCCGATTGATATATCATAATATGGGCGCTAAATTAATATATCTGACGCTCATTCTCTACTTGACCACGATAATATCAAGTCAGTGATGTGTCTAGAGTGACTCCTGAAGCCATCTGCTCCGTACAACAATTCATTTGGATGCAGCAATATATCCCTAGACTTTATCTTAGATCTTAAGCTCCTTGAATACACCATTTACGTATACGTTGCTGGTTCCAATATGGCAGTTGCATTGTATAAACGTTGGGCAGGAGTAATTAAGATAATGGCTACGTGATTCATGAAAAAGGAAAAAAAATCGAAAGTGGGCTTTGCAATTCGCTTGTGCAAATTTTAATTAAGTAAAATTAACATAATATATAACACGAATAGACATCTGCCGCTAATGAAATAAAACTTGACGTTCAGGTCGTTGAGCGTTTTGCGCGGGTGCCTTTGTTTTCTTTACGTTTCCATATTTATGTTAGTATGCTTAATATCCTGACAGTGAAGATCCTCTTTTAGATAAAGCGCACGAATTTATAGCTACGCACGAAATTTTCAAATATCACAGATATATATAGTTCTAAAAAGGGAAGAAAACCTCTTAATAGTTTTCGGACCAAGTAGTACAAGGCCCTCAAAGAAGTACTGCAACGAATTTATAGAAGCTAAGCTTGGAAAAGGCAGCTGACGTTGTGTGTGTATGCACTATTTTTTGTTTGGTTCCCTGTGCTACAAAGCTAATACCTCTAAGGAAAAAGCATTATATTTTAAATTATGGATAATTCAAGTTCTCCCGTGCTTGAAGCATTCATCTGTATACCATTTAGGGGTGAATCAGCAATAATCAGAGGAGTTAAGATATTATTTTACATTTTCTTGTTGCTTTCTTCTATTTTGGGAAACTCTTCACTGCTGGTTATTTTCACCAGAAACAAGCGTATGCAAACTATCACGAACTACCTTATCGTCAACATGGCGGTTTCAGACCTATTAATGACAGTGCTGGTTGTACCACGACAGATTACAAACGTATTACTCGGCCCTCGGCGATGGCTAGTTGGTGGATTATTGGGTTCAGCTCTCTGCAAAAGCCTCTCCTTCTTTCAAGACATTTCAACAGCTGTGTCAGCTCTAAGTCTTCTGTTCATTGCCATTGACAGGTACAGAGGAATAGTGTTCCCATTTCATAAACAAATCAAGAAAACGAAACTCTTTAAATGTATCATCCCCTCTATATGGACGGTTTCCATGCTCCTTCACGCTTGTTATTTCTATATTTTTCGAGTCACTGTAATGGAAGGTAACACGTATTGCATGCCAAGCTGGGCTCCCATGTTCGATGCCAGAAGCGCAGCCGAGTCTCATTACCTGGTTATACTTGTATTTGTGACTGTTATTCCAGTGTGCGGTGTAATCATTCTCTATTCCGTTATAGTCATGAATCTTAAACGAGGAATTGCACGATGCAACGCTTGTTCCAGCCAAGGGTCTATGACAGCGCGTAGGCTGAAGGAAGACAGCAAGGTTGTCAAGAACTTGTTAGCCATAATGATCGCATTCATAGTCTGTATCGCCCCCATCAATGTGTTTGCCATCTTATTCTATTTTGTTTGGGGTTGGAAAACACCTTGTAACACTGAAAACATTGGTTTTGCTGCTCATTTTATGCTTTATTTTAACGCCTCGATTAATCCGTGCATATACCTTGCTTTTAATGATAAATTTCGTCAAGGACTGTTAGATATATTTAAGCGTGTCGCCCCGTTGATGGCTCGGAGGAGAAATTTGTCACAACCGGTCAAACTACAAAGGTGGAAAACGTTTACTGTTTAATGCATTTTTACTTTAGGGGAGCACATTTAATTTCGTCCGTTTAGTATGCTTCCATGGAGTACGTTTTTCGTGGCAGATATGTTTTGATTTGGGCTGCAAAGCGATACTAGTATAGTTTTATTATTATTACTATTATTGTTATTATTATTATGACTTTGTGTAGTTTTATTTTTTTTAGCTAGTCAGCTACAAGTATTGAAGAAGTATTTTACTTTACTTTACTTTGCAAACCTTCGGCTAAGCCACCATAGATAATCTAAAAAAAGGTTTTCGTTGTTAATTGACCTTGTAGGTGTTTTCACCTTCACGTTCACCTATCCCCTGGCGCCAAGCTGGTGCATAGGGCCTCTTGTAGGTGTTTTAGAAGTACAATAATCCAGGAAGCTTTTGTTAAATTGTAAAACGGAAGGAATAATACGAAGACCGAGAAGCATTAAAATGATATAAATATATAGATTAAGCCCTGCCTAAATTAGCGGGTCGACGACAGTTGTTTATTCCTCAAGTTGAGCGCGAGATAAACGACAATAAATTTAAGCTCTTGAATTATCGCGGAGTAAATGCTCATTTCCTCTTTTATTTCACTTTTAAATCTACTCTACCCTGTTTCTTTTTTTTTTAACCTATTGAATCGTGCCTTCGCTTGGGAAGCAATGCAAGCGCGAAGACAAAATACGATAAAACAGACTGGGTCAGAGATATTTCAAATAACAAAGTGGTTGAACTCGTTTCTGTTCTCATTAAAGAATGGACGCCATATAATTTTATATGTGCTGTTTTAAATCTAGAATTTAGTGTTGTTTTGGTCTCGATGGTCTACAAGAAAGCATAATAATGCGAATTAAATAACAAAGAGACAATACACATAAAACATTGCGTGCCACAAAACAGAAACATAATTATACCGTGATTATTCAGAAACAGCGGATATATAGCGGCTAGGTTTTGCATAACCTAAGTTCACATTTAACTTCTTTGACAGCTATTTTTTTTAATATAGACAGTTTTCTTATTTTCAAAACAATAGCCAGCAGAATAAATAATAAAGTAGTCTATCAAAGTGTCCGTGGTGAAAGAAAATTCTTCACCTGCATGCTTGGTAAAATTCCGTCTTTTATCTAATTCTTCTTTATGTCGAGTATGTGGTGGCGCAAGAAACAAGCGAAAAAAAAAAAAACTCTGACTGAATGCGGGAAAAAAATTCTAAATGATGCGTGACATTTCAAAATAGTAATATTAACAAAAAACTAAAGTGTCATTTTGTGTAGTTGAAAACCAAAAAAATTTTCGGGCCAAGGCCTTAGACGAGCTATGTCAACGCAATTTTAATTTTATATATGTATATATGAAAAATAAAAATTACTGTGAATATCACAAAGGCTAGTACTCGTGTAATAAGTAGAATCCACATTGCCTAGGATGATTTACGAAAAATGTTATAAAAGTTTTAAATTGTAGATACAAATATGGTAGCCGAAAACTGAATTCAGAACAATTTACAGCAAAAGCTTGTCAGCCGATGGATATATCATAGCAATTAAACAATATATATGGTCTATTTGGGCGCTAAATGAATATTTCTGACGCTCATTCTCTACGTGACCACGATAATATCAAGTATAATGTGTCTAGAGTGACTCCTGAAGCCACCTGCTCCGTGCAACAATTCATTTGGATGCAGCAATATATCCCTAGACATTATCTAAGATCTTTAGCTCCTTGAATAGTTTACTAACATTTACTTTACTGGTTCCAATGTGGCAGTTGCAGTAATTAAGATATTGGCTACGTGATCCATGAAAAAGGAAAAAAATACAAACCGGGCTTTGTAACTCACTTGTGCAAATTTTACTCACGTAAAATTAATATGATAAATAACACGAATAGACAACTGCCGCTAATGAAAACTTCAAGTTCAGGTGGTTGAGTGTTTTGCGCGGGTGCTTTTGTTTTCTTTATGCTTCCATATTTATGTAAGTATGCTTAATTACCCGACAATGAAGATCCTCTTTTATATAAAGCAAACGAATTTATGGCTACGAACGATATAGCTTTAACAAGGGAAGAAAACCTATTAATAGTTTTGGGACCAAGTAGTACAAGGCCCTCAAAGAAATACTGCAACGAATTTATAGAAGCTAAGCTTGGAAAAGACAGCTGACATTGTGTGTGTATATGCACCATCTTTTGTTTGTTCCCTGTGCTACAAAGCTAACGCCTCTAAGGAAAAAGAACTATATTTTAAATATATAATGGATAATTCAAGTTCTCCCGTGCTTGAAGCATTCATCTGTATACCATTTAGGGGTGAATCAGCAATAATCAAAGGAATTAAGATATTATCTTACATTTTCTTGTTGCTTTCTTCTATTTTGGGAAACTCTTCGCTGCTGGTTATTTTCACCAGAAACAAGCGTATGCAAACTATCACGAACTACCTTATCGTCAACATGGCGGTTTCAGACCTATTAATGACAGTGCTGGTTGTACCACGACAGATTACAAACGTATTACTCGGCCCTCGGCGATGGCTAGTTGGTGGATTATTGGGTTCAGCTCTCTGCAAAAGCCTATCCTTCTTTCAAGACATTTCAACGGCTGTGTCAGCTCTAAGTCTTTTGTTCATTGCCATTGACAGGTACAGAGGAATAGTGTTCCCATTTCATAAACAAATCAAGAAAACGAAACTCTTTAAATGTATCATCCCCTCTATATGGACGGTTTCCATGCTCCTTCACGCTTGTTATTTCTATATTTTTCGAGTAACTGTAATGGAAGGTAACACGTATTGCATGCCAAGCTGGGCTCCCATGTTCGATGCCAGAAGCGCAGCCGAGTCTCATTACCTGGTTATACTTGTATTTGTGACTGTTATTCCTGTGTGCGGTGTAATCCTTCTCTATTCCGTTATAGTCATGAATCTTAAACGAGGAATTGCACGATGCAACGCTTGTTCCAGCCAAGGGTCTATGAGAGCGCGTAGGCTGAAGGAAGACGGCAAGGTTGTCAAGAACTTGTTAGCAATAATGATCGCATTCATAGTTTGTATCGTTCCCATCAATTTCTTTGCCATTTTTTTCTATTTTGTTTGGGATTGGAAAACACCTTGTAACACTGAAAACATTGGTTTTGCTGCTCATTTTATGCTTTATTTTAACGCCTCTATTACTCCGTGCGTATACCTTGCTTTTAATGATAAATTTCGTCAAGGCCTGTTGGATATATTTAGGCGTGTTGTCCCGTGGAAGGCTAGGAGGAGAAATTTGTCACAACCGGTCAAACTACAAAGGTGGAAAACGTTTACTGTTTAGTGCATTTTTACTTTAGGGGAGCACATTTAATTGCGTCCGTTTAGTATGCTTCCATGGAGTACGTTTGTCGTGGCAGATATGTTTTGATTTGGGCTGCAAAGCGATACTTTGTATAGTTTTATTATTATTATTATTATTATTATTATTATTATTATTATTATTATTATTATTATTATTATTATTAATAATCATTAATAATAATCATTACGGACGTGTCACGGACGGACGTGTCACGTCTTGCTCCGCTACTTCTTAACATCGTTTTTATTCCTTTTATCCTTTTTAAACGTTTAACCCTCAATATGTACCTACCGGAGAACTTATTAGATTTTATTGGGGGCTTTGGTCCAGAATACACAGAATAAGACTTGAGCCTAGGCGAAAATACCGCGAAGCATACAGCCATCACAAGATGTCCAGAAAACCGAAGGTGAAGTGGACGGACCAAATGAACGAGGACCTGCTTGAATGCAAAAGAAAGGCACAGGAGCTAATAACATCCAGCGGAGCCCCAGTTAATGGGAATGGAAGGAAAAAGGGATACATAGAGATTATGAAAAACCTATGGGACGCTAAAGGATATGGAGACCTTGGACTAAAACATCAAAATTTGCCGGACCAAGCATCAAGACTTGAAAAAATTCAAGAAAGGTCAGTGGACAACACCTCGGGTGACTCGAGGGCGATGTCAGGAATTGATGAATCTATGTTTGGCGTCGGAACTCAGTCTGCTTCTAATATTGATCATTCAGACAGCGCAGATTTATTTACCTTGGATTTTCAAGATGCTGGAAGTGATGAATCACGATATGCTAATTCACAAGAAATGGCGAGCAATTTGAATATGACCAGTACCAGTACGGAAATCCCAGGAGGCGCAGAGTTAATGAAGCAGATAGAGCAGAACGATCTAGACAATGTGAGTGTACTGGGGTGTCTGCCAGAGCACAATGTTGTTGATAAGCCATCAATGATCACTTGGGGCACGCGGAGTGATGGCAGTCTCATTGTCATACCAACCTCCATCATAACAGATGCTTACAATGAGATTGTTACATGGAGAAAGAATGTTTTTCTGGTGCCATATGGTAAAACCGGAAAGGAATTTATTGATCAGGTTACATCGCACATTAATGACTGGAATAGCAACTCTGATCAACAGCACATATCCTTGAAAGCAGCCTTTGTCCTTTTGGCTGTTGCACTTCAAAAGCCAAGCCCGAAATCTAAGACAAAAGACCATCAGGATTTCTTATCTAAGCGCCTTGCGCTCTGGAAGGAAGGGGAAATCAGCAAGTTGCTACGCGAAGGTAGAATGCTCCAGGGGCGTATTGGAAAGCTTAAGACATTTGATCAACCGGAAAAATCCAAGATATTTGCTAAGCTTGTGCTCGAAGGACAAATCAATTCAGCGCTGCGTTTCCTTAGCGAAACATCAACAGGGGGCGTACTGGAGCTAACGGATGACGTCATGGCCCAGTTGAAAGAGAAACATCCAAACCCACAACCAACAACGTTGGGCTCACTTCTCTTCGGGCCGATTAACGATGATATCCCCGAATCGGTGTACTCAGAGATAAATGGTGAGATGATAAGGGAGGCTGCGTTAAGAACAAAGGGATCAGGGGGACCATGCGGGGTTGACGCTAATGGTTTTAGAAGAATGATGGCTTGCAAATCCTTTAAACAGTCGTCTACAAAACTATGCGAGGCGATAGCCACAATGACAAGGACTCTATGTACAACTTATATCGACCCTGCAACCATAGAGCCTCTGGTGGCAAGCCGATTGATTCCCCTGGACAAAGGTGAAGGTGCAGTGAGGCCTATAGGGGTCGGCGAGGTGATACGAAGGATTATTGGAAAGTGTGTAATGAACGTTTCTAAGGGAGACGTGGTTGAGGCGAGTGGTTCACTCCAGCTATGCGCAGGTCAAAAGTCCGGCAGCGAGGCTACTATACATGCTATGCATGCCATATTTGAAGCAGATGACACAGACGCGGTACTGCTCATCGATGCTTCTAACGCATTCAATGCACTTAACAGAGCAACTTCACTGCATAATATCCGGGTTCTCTGCCCTATAATTGCAGCATACGCCATCAATACTTACAGGAAGTCGGCACGGCTGTTTATTACCGGCGGCAAAGAGATCACGTCAGCTGAAGGAACAACACAGGGTGACCCACTTGCTATGGCCCTCTACGCCTTAAGTGTGCAGCCGCTGATCACAAGCCTGCAGGCGGCGTCCAGTACTAAACAGTGCTGGTTTGCTGACGATGCCTGTGGAGCTGGCTCGGTACTGGAAATCAAGAAATGGTGGGATGTCCTCAACAGCCTTGGCCCAGCCTTTGGCTATTTTCCCAACCCCAAGAAATGTTGGATTATCTCAAAGCCAGATAAAGAGGCAAGCGTGAAAGAAGTGTTCAAGGACACGGCTGTCAATGTGACGGTAGAGGGACAAAAACATCTGGGTGCGGTGATAGGTTCACGGGAATATCTAGAGGAATACGTTAGCGAGAAGGTGACCAACTGGGTCAGCGAGATTACTAAGCTGGCAGAGTTTGCTCTTTCTCAGCCTCAAGCGTGTTATGCTGCTTACACCTTTGGCCTCAAGCATCGATGGACCTATTTTTTGAGAACTTTGCCTGATATTCAAGAATTATTGGAGCCTTTGGAGAATGCCATATCTAAGGTGCTCATCCCTGCAATTACGGAGCATAGGTGCACTCGGCTGGACAGGGACATCCTAGCACTGCCAGTCCGTCTAGGGGGGCTTGGGATGACAAACCCGTGTCTCGACGCAAATCTTGAGCAATCCTCCTCCGTCAAAGTTACCATCCCGCTGGTCCAACAGATCGTGGCTCAATCCCATCAGATGCCGGACGATTCTTTGGTCAAGCCACTACAACAGGCAATGAGGAGTGAGAGAGCAACGGTGCTCCAAGACAGGGCAGAGCATATCAGAGGAGTAGCCCCACAGAAAGTCCAACGGGCACTTGACCTTGCTGCGGAAAAAGGGTCATCTGTTTGGCTGACGGTACTCCCCCTTCGTGAAATGGGTTTCAATCTAAATAAGAGAGAGTTCCGCGATGCAATCAAACTGCGCTACGATTGGCCGGTTGATGAAATCCCTTCCACCTGTGTATGCGGTGATGCTTTTACAGTGGACCACGCAATGATATGCAAGAGAGGTGGGTTCGTTATCCAACGTCACAATGAGCTGAGGGACTTAGAAGCCGAACTCCTGAATATGGTTTGTACCGATGTTGAGATTGAGCCTGTCCTGCAAGATATCTCGGGTGAACAGCTGGGAAGAGGTTCTAATCGAGCTCCAGATGCGAGATTGGATATTCATGCGCGCGGGTTCTGGGAGAACCAACGATCAGCATTCTTTGACGTGAGGGTTTGTCACCCTAATGCTGATTCGTATAGGGACCTAGAGCTCCAACAGATATACCGCAATCATGAGAACGAGAAGAAGCGCCTTTACGCGAGGAGGGTTTTGGATATCGAACAAGGAACTTTTACACCCCTTATTTTCACGTCAACAGGCGGCATGGGAAACGAGTGCTTGCAATACCATTCCAGACTGGCGCAGCTGATCTCCATCAAGAAAGGAGAACATTATGCTAAAACAATCTCCTGGATAAGAGCAAGGACATCCTTCGCTTTACTAAGATCCGCACTAATCTGCCTAAGAGGTTCAAGAGCTAGAAGGAAAGCCTTTTGTGACTTTAAGAACATTGATATTGACGTTGAAACCCAGGAGGGAGCCATCATGTAAACACTGTTCAAATAGGTTTTAATAGTTTATTTCTTTTATTTATTTTATGACATTATCTCATGGGAAGAACGTCAGGAAAAACAAAATTTGTATATATATTTTTTTAACAGATACACCTAAGATTCAAGTTTGTATGAATAGAGCATGTAAAAGCTTTCAGAGTGTTATTATGTAGGAAGGCTATTGAAATTTTTACTGAAATTATCTCATGGAACAAACTTAGGGAAAAACAAAATTTGTATATTTTATTTTAAGCCACATACACCTAGGATTCAAGTTTGCATGGAAAGTTTTCAATAAAGTATTATTAAAAAAAAAAAAAAAAAAAAAAAAAAAAATTATTATTATTATTATTATTATTTTTATGATTACTATTATTATTATTATTATTATTATTATTATTATTATTATTATTATTATTATTATTATTACAAGTGAAACCGGTAAAAACAATATATAATTATATATCCAATAGAAAACATGTAAATTTGAAAATAGATTAGTGTGTATCAATCAGATCAATCTGCGGCTTATGCCTACATTGTGCGGTTCCAGAAAATATCCATACCCACCCCAAGGATAGTCATTGGAAATTCCGAGGGGGATGGGGGTCTCAATAACACAAATTTTTAAAAGAAGTATGAAGCTAAGCTCGAAATCCCAGGGGGTGGGATGGTCCAAACCAAAGAGCCATCCTTGGGGGAGGTATGGATACTTTTTGGAAAAACACCCTGTGGAACCAAGTCTTTGCTGCAAAAAAACTTGACACATTAACTTAACCTGGAGTAAAATCTATGGTCTGCGATAATAATTGATGATGTAAATTCTCTGTTATTTCATTATTTGTACATGTTTTTTGAACCCCAGAGTGGTTTTAAAATGTACATGTAATATTAAGCGTCAGTATTTATGTGTAGCCATATTGGGTTCTGGGATGTTCATATTATATAAATAGCTATAAATGTCACGTACGTATATTCAGGTTTAAGAGGACGTGTCACTAAGACCGTTCCACTCGATTTTGGACTCCAAAATAGTTTTCATTCATATTTCTGTCACAGGTAGTACTATCTATCCTTACTACTAAAATGCAGTTGAAATGATCAGCCATTTTTCACGAGTTCCAACACAGGATATTAAACGTTCGTTAAAAATACTTTGCGCCGATAAAACCCCCAAAATTTGTACACATCCAGTCAATTTTTATCAGTTCTCACTGCTGACATGTCATTTGGTTGCATTCTTGTTCAAAATCGGAGGAAAACTACGATATTTATAGAGCATCTTCAATAATTTATGCAAACATCGCGAAAATATGGTCCTAAATCTTGCCTTATTTTTCACTTGTGGCAAATAGACCAGGCCTAAATTACCATTCCAGTTTTAGATTAAGACCGTTTCTGTCGAATTGTGCAATAAAATTTGCGGCAAAACGCAATATTGAGAAATAAGTTCGAACGAATTCTTGGCTATTTTCACGGATTAAGTATTGCGTGACACACTTCAAATTCCAGTCCGAGTCTTGTTGCCTGACAATTTGATGCTTTGTTGATCAATATTTTCCGCCAAACGACAAGGGAAAATGCATTGAAATTGGCAGCTTGCTTTTCTTTGTTTCGGTCAGTTAACACCAAATACGGTGTTTCGTTTCCTGACCATTCAATAATGATAAGGTCGCTTCGTGTCCTTCGTGATTTCATTTACCACTCACCTTGTTGACCTTGTAGTTCCTGATGACACTGTGAGAATTTACCACTGAAACTTTCCTGGCTATCGTACACAAGCGAAAGTATGGTACTCGGTGGCTACAATTAAAATGACCCAGTAAGTCTGTCTTGAAAGGAGGGTCGATGACGAAAAGAGATTTGAATACATCTTCCTGTATGTAATCATTCAAGACTCGGGTTGCGTTACCGCCCGTGGTGGTGGAAGTGGGGGAGAGGGTGGGGGACTGGGGGACTGGGGTTACACCATAATTTGTCCTGCTACGGTTCTAAGATCTTGCGGCTATTGTCTCTGTATTGTAGGATAGAGGACATCATAACGAGCGGAGATCGGACATCAAAATACGGGCTGCACGATTTTGAGGTTTCTGAAGCTTTGATCACTTGACCCAAACAACATTGCAACAGTCAAAGCGGGGCTGGACTAGGCTATTATATTCTTAAATCATGAAGTGCAAGATTTTGTATTCGTTTAATTTAAGGAAAACCAGGATTACAACGCCAAAAGGAGCAAAAAGGATCCTCTTCTAAAGGATTGAGAACCTTACTTAACCGTATGCCGTGGCACATACCTGTACAAAGCAAAGCAAAGAGGGGAGGGGGGGGGGGGGGGGGGGATTTCAATAACCCAAGTTTTTAAAAGAAAATATGAAGTTATACTGGAAATTCCAGGGGGTAGGAGGGTCCAAAGCAAAGAACCATCCTTGGGGGAGGTATGGATATTATTTGGAATCACACATTTTCATTAGACTGCCATTAAATTTTCTTTGCACCCTTACTTTCAATAATCATTGCAGAAAAATGTCAGATTATTAAATTTTTTGGACCCTAAAGCTGAATTTTTGTAATCTGTTCATCTCAAAACATTACATTACAGAAATCTTTGTTTGGTTTTCTTGTAGAGCAAGTTGCCAACCGAAACTAAGCTAGAGTTTATTTAAATCAAATTTACAGCTACTACATGGCTAATTTCCGAAAGTAAAAAAAAAGAAAACTTGGGTCTTGACAAAGTGCAAGCCAACAAGACATCAGAGGCATTCCAGTTAATCTGAATAGCACACTGGTTTGCCTTAATAGCTTTCTGGTTAGCCTAAACAGTACTCCAGTAAGCCTGAGTATAGTTAGCTTATGTAGACTGCGAGCAGTCTCTCTTTTGCTGAGAAATCGACAAACGGTAAGCGGCGAAGCCGCGATCGGCAAACAGCGGGGGCGCCAGCCACAGCGAAAAGAGAGACTGCAATGGTTTCATATTAAACTTCTGATGCCCGGCACACTGGTGACAGAGTGATTTGATTGGTCGGGCTTTGATACGATGAGAGGAATCTGTCAATGACCTCATTTGGATACCTACAGCGCGCGCCAAATGTCAGTAAACAAATATGGCTGCTTCTGTCGAGGACGTTTTACAACGTGTATACACAGATAATTTGCGCGGAGTGAAGTTAAAAAAGGAACAGGAGCAAGCCGTACTCACTCTTATTGAGAAGAAAGATGTTTTCGCAATTTTGCCGACGGTATTTGGTAAAAGCCTCATTTACCAAAGCTATTGTGTTGCAAAAATGCTATCGATAGTGTGATGCCAGCCGTGATTGTCGTCGTCCCGCTTCGAAGTATTGCCCCCAATTGTCCCTCGATCAGCAAAAACTTCAAGCTGTGGCTTCTGGTGAAGTTCGAGTTTTATATGCGTCGGCTGAAGAAGTGCTTGATGATCGGTTCCTTGACGTTTTGAAGAAAGATAGCCCGTTCCGACAGAATCTGGTGTTGATTGTTGTGGATGAATCACACACAGTTTTCACTTGACACCGCAGTATCATGTTCCAAAGTGGGCGTAGGTGCCAATGATGTATCTGTCAAATCGCATCAGAAGTTTAATATGAAACCATTGCAGTCTCTCTTTTCGCTGTTTGCCGATCGCGGCTTCGCCGATCTCTCATCGCGGCTTCGCCGATCTCTCATCGCGGCTTCGCCGTTAACCGTTCGTCGATTTCTCAGCAAAAGAGAGACTGCTCGCAGTCTATAGCTTATGTGGCTTGAGGTTAGGCTATATATTTATTGGGTTAGGAATTTCTGGCTTGTATGGCACTTATGTGTCATGAAACATGCGAGCCATTCCAGTTAACCTACATAAGACTCCAGTTAGCCTAAATAGCACTCCAGTTAGCCTTGAAAACACTTTGCCTGTTGCCAAACAGTACATTATAACAGTTAAGAGATCAACAACTCCCAGAACTTGTTACAATCCACTCGGTCAATATTCTGACAAACATTTCCTCACGTCTAAATAATGAAATGATGCGATTCTTATTAATTTGAAGTAGCTTAAAATTCAGATGACAAGCATAAATACAAATTACATGCCATGACGAACTGACTGACACTCAAAATCTTTTTTTTTCCTTCGAGCTCAGCTTTAATTCCAGTTTGCACGATTTTATCGTTAGCACTTTTATATATGCTCACACATGATAAACGTCGAATACATAAGCTTAAACCAGTGTTCAAAATAAAATCGTTGTACAATGAGAAACGCTTACCTCAGGTCCCTGTAAGTTTCTGTAAGAAATGTTTGCGAAACGTTTCCCTCGCCGTGTCTCCTCATTACATATTCTTCGTTATCGGGAATACGAATAGAAGAAGAATACCCCGTGTTTGGAAACTCGTTGTGATCGCGTCAACAAGGAAAAACATCGGCAAAACTACCCTATATAACTCAAACTATATAACTCGTCGCCATTTTGAACATTTTCTTGTCGTGAGCCTGCAATACGGACTACCGGGAATCCCCTAGCAGCGAGCGGAGAGGGGGAGGGGCTGCTGTTAAACTTCTCCCCAGGCTCAACTCCTTTCGTCTGAAAGAAATAAAATCCATCCTGGCAAAAACCAATTAAAATGAGAAGAAACTGACAACGCCATCATAAAGAGCATACACTCCTGCCTTTGGCAAAATTTTCTTTTGTTTCTACCGCAAATGGTCGCTGAGCAGGAAGCCAACAAACTTTTCAATTGTACTTTTCACTGCCGTGCATTTTCAGGAAAAAGTAATCATGGCCATTTTTAAAGCACTATTTAAAAAACTACAACTTCGCTTTAAAATATCCTAAGAGAAAGATTCTAGTAAAGATTTCAAGCGAATTTAAAATTGTGGCCCTTTCTGGTCACGTGACCGATGACATCACCCTATGTCTCATATGAGAAGTAGTTTATGGTAAGAGTTATTTGTATACGACATAGTAGTACTGCAGGCTTCAAACTGACCAAGTTATTTGGCATTTACGATTTTTCAGTTGAAAAGGATTCTGGGAAGGTTCTTATTATAATTATATATTGTTTTTATAATTATTTTAGCTAGTCAGCTACAAGTACATTGTATTGAACAAGTACTTTACTTTACTTTACTTTACTTTGCGAACTTTCTAGGCCACTATATAGATAATCTAAAAAAGGTTTTCGTTCTTAATTGACCTTTTAGGTGTTTTAGAAGTACAATAATCCAGGAAGCTTTTGTTAAATTGTAAAACGAAAGGAATAATACGAAGACCGAGGAGTATTAAAATGATATAAATATATAGATTAAGCCCTGCCTAAATTAGCGGGTCGACGACAGTTGTTTACATACATACATACATACATACATACTTTATTGTATAGCTCCCCCTTGGGGGCTCTTCCGCCATACAGAAATTAAAAAGATAAAAGATTAAAATATTTACAATAAAGAAGAAGAAGAAAAAAAAAAAGAAATCGGAAAAGGGGGGAAGGTTGAAATAATATTCAAAATAAAAACTATGTACATTACATTTATAAAAGATTATTTACAAATTTAAAATATGTTTAAAAATTATCTTTTTAAAAAGGTTCAAGTCATCTGTCTCTCTTATGTTCTTGGGCAAGTCATTAAATATCTTGGGCCCACGGTAGGCAAAAGATCTCTGTCCTGTTTTTAGTCTACACTTCGGCAACTCAAGATTGTTTTTTTGCCTGGTGTTACGTTGGTGTATAATTGACCGTCGCTGAAATCGAAGATAGCTTGGAGTGAAATTATTTAAACATTTCTTGACCATTACTAGGTCGTTAAAAAGCAGTTTATCTTTAACGCTAAGCCATTTAAGAGATTTGAGGGCTCCTGAGATATGATCGAACTTCCTCAAGCCGGTTACGATCCTGCAAGCATAATTCTGAACTGACTGGAGTTTTCCCACATTCTCTTTGCTAGTGTTACTCCAAACCGTCGAACAATAGAACAACTTGCTAAAGACAAAGGCATTTATGAGAAAGATTAGGGTTTTCTGGTCCAAAAGGTGCTTTATCCTATTGACTCTAGTTAGTTTATGGATGCAGTCGGAAGCGGTTTTAGTGACATGCTCATTATAATTCAGATGGGAGTCAATATGCACTCCTAAATCCTTTGCAACAGTTACTGGCTTGATTTCTGTTCCTAGTAATGTCCACTGCATGAAATAACAAATATAAGGAGGTATAATGAGTCCGTATACATAACGTATACGGAAAGAAATACTGACGTATAAGGACATCGACGTATAAGGACTGAGTAATGAACAGTATACGTTTGATTCCTTATTCTTATGTATACTAGTTATTACACATAACCGTACACTAAGTGTTAGGGAATCCGTATATTCGTTATTTCTCCAAGTATTCCAAAGCTTAAAACTTACTCATGAAAAACCACTGAAGAACGTTTTATCCAAAAAAGGGAACTTAACATCAATTTTAAAGGTAAGGTGCCTTTTCGGACAACTTTAGACTAACAGGACACACATGTATACTGTTTTGTATACTGATAATTACATTTAGAAAACAGTCCAAAGAAAATATGCGCGCTGATTGGTTAAAAATCGTGTTTCTATAAGTCGATAGAAACACAGAACTAGCACGAGCTGTTGACGTAATGATGGCGCGAGCAAAGAGAATTTACATTTTGATAATCAAAGTTAACAAGTTGTTTTCGTTTTTTTTTTGTTGCAGTGTTCTCTAAAAGAAATAGAAAACATGTTTTCCGTGTTTCTACTCGTGAGAGTTTGGGAGAACTCGAAAAAGCTGTGGAAACACTCGCCTGCGGCTCGTGTTCCCACAGCATTTCTCGTTCTCCCAAACTTCCACTCGTGTTTCTACAACTCGATAGAAACACGGTACATGTTTTCTATTTCTTAAATAACCGTACACTAAGACTTAGGGCATCGTATATTAATCATTTCACCAACTAAAAACGGTCCTCAAAAAAAAAGTGTCTCCCCGAAGTTTGTCAAAATTTCACTGGTATTGATCGCCACCTCCAATTTTTTCACCGCCAGTTGTTGTCTTGGAGTCTTTATTTCTTTTAAAACCTCTACGTAGCCGCTATAAAAAGAAGATCTGCATATGAGGACACGATCTCGTTCACCAAATTAATTATAAGAGACACAGCATGAAAACATGAAAACTTTACTATGGTGTAAAGCTGAAGTAAGGCTGGCGTAAATTTGGAGTTTAATCAGCTTTACGCTACCTTTACATTTTTTTAAAGCTGACCTTTAAATCAGCTTTACACTCATGTTTCAAAGCTTGCTTAAAGAGGCTGAAACATTTAAGCCACATTTAAGCCAGGTTTACGCACGGTAGCGTAAATGTCAGGTTTAACGACCTTTAACAACCTTTAATTGATAGCGTAAAGTTGGATGACCAGCTTTAAGCAGATTTAAGCCACCTTTAATTTTCTGTAAATCTCCATTTTCGTGCTGTGAGATAGTCTTACTAGTCTCGCAGTCGTTTATCCAAGTTATCGAACTTTCACTGTGTACTTAAAACATAGAATCGGCCCAACGACTTGTCCCTAAGAGGGGCGCAACTCACCAATTGCAAAGCTTTAGCCCGAGTTTAGCCCTTACGCCTCAGCTTGACGTAAGCTTACAGACTCTGGGATCAGTTGCATGTGGGGTCTTGTACCTGGTACAAACCGACGACGCTGCCGCGTATGGATACGAACCTTGAATTCTCTGGCTGATCTTAATGTAAGGAAATTTATACAAATCATCTTTATTTGGTTTGACATGTAAGTTCTTTCACTTGTGGTAACTACAGAATCCGATATTCAGATGATAATGCGTAAACGATCCTTTATACGCTATGTGTACGCTTCTTTACGCACCTTTATGATTCTTTACACATTGCGTAAGCACTGTATTTTACACCCTTAGAGAAATGAAACTACACTTTTTCAACGTTCGCTTCTCGTTACCCATTCCGGTATTTAATGATCTATTCGCTGGTAACAACTCGTCTGCTGTCAAACTGAAGACGAGAAAACAGGATTTCCCTTTTGGCTTTATAATAATAATAATAATAATAATCCTCATCGCGCCTAAGAGGCACATAAGGCTGCGACCAGAGATTTCCATTGCTCCCTTTCCATGGCTGCCTTCTCAAGTTCTTTCCACGTCTTCCCAGCTGTTTTCATTTCTGCCTCGATCGTCCTCCTCCAAGTCTCTCGTGGACGTCCTCTCTTCCTTCTTCCACTATCCGGTGTCCACCTTAATGCTGTTCGTGTTATGCTATCTCGGTCTTTCCTGATAACATGCCCAAGCCATCTCCATCTTCTTTGCTTTACTGCCGTGGTGATGTCCCGTTGTCCTGTCCTTTGATAGAGTTCCTTGTTTGTGATCTTCTGGGGCCAGTATATCCTGCTTTATACAATACTAAAACTGTCAGCGGTTTTGCTTCTAAAAAGACTAAGTATGTACTCATACATGAAGTGTCTAACCTAATCCTTTGATTTTCGCCGACTTACCGCCATTTATTTGAAAGGTGTGAAGTCGAAGAGTTCGTTGAAGATGTTGAAACGTTTCATCTGAATTTTCGAAGCACAGGTATCTTTTCGTTGCGTTAGTTTTCGAGACAGCGTCCTCTGTAATTTGGAAAATGGTTAGAAGTAGAATTTGATGTTGCATCAACGAAGGAAACTCGACTGAGCGAATTCACGGGTGTAAACAGCCATCGATTTGAACTGCTCGCGCTGTGTGGAAGGAACTGCATGTGTAAACTGCTTCATGCTGTTGTTCAGGTGAGGTAAGCTGAAGAAAGCTCTTATTTACATGTACAGTGTGTAAGCTTCATAAAATTGATGTCTTTGTTTGCACTCCACTGTATACTTATTACTTACCGAGCGTATGGAAAGGAAATCAGATAGTTTAGGATCCACAACTATAAACCGTTCTGGATCAGTAAACTACATGGACATGTAAGACTTAGAAAGAGAAATATAAGCCCTATAGGTGTAAGAAGTAAAATCTATTAAAGTAAAATCTATTCCAAAACACCTACATTACAATCCCCAAAAATGCTACATGTATTCTTTAAGGGTGCCTGTAAGCTTACACTAAGTCACACCATGTTAAAATAGTTTGTTTCATCTGTCCAAGAAGGACTGAGCACAACTGGAACTGGTTCTAGTTGTGCTCAGTCCTTCTTGGACAGATGAAATAAACTTTTTTAACATGATCTGACTACGGCTGTCGCCATTTTGTTTTGTTATGCTTCGAAAATTATGACACAGAAGCGGTTATCTCACTTTTTCTCAAGCGTTTCAAAACTATCAAGAAATGAGAATGACGATAAAACTGTGGAACAGCTTGAATTAGATCAGAAAGAGAAGCAAGATTTAACTAACCCAAGATTAAGCCTAATCATCAATTAAAATCTCTGATGCCAGGTTAGCTAATTGATGGATTTGAGAACGTTGTTAAAAGCCCAGTTAGGGGCACGATTAGTTAATTGTCGATTAATGGTTAGCAGGTAAAAGGTTATGCCTGCATACGAGCCAAGTGGCCCATCAGGCTGGGGCTTGTCCTGGTTTATGTACATGTACATGTAGCATGAAGTGACTAGGAGTATCTCGCCCTGGATGGGATGCTACAGTTGTCCATCACAAGGTTACCCCCAGCGGTAAATTTCATCACCATAATTAGTCCTTACATGTATAGCCCCAGTGGGGCATGGGGCCGCCAGCATTAAATTTGCCGGTACTCATTTAAACACCTGGGTGAACAGAGGCACTATGAGAGTAAATTGTCTTGCCCAAGAACATAACACAGTGTCCCGGCCAGGGCTCGAACCCGGCCAGTTATGGAGTTAATCTTCCTCCAGTCGTTTGTTAAATTTAACCCACTGATTAGTAATGTAGAGCATGTACCACTTCTTGAGCCCATACAGTACCGCTCAAAGTACAGCTTTATGATATCATCAGTAAGCATTAGTTAAATTCTGGTTGAGTACAGTACTCTGTACCATACTGGACTCCAGTTATATTACTTTTTAATCCCTTGTGAGTGAAACAGTTTTAGGTTTTGTTTAGTAATAAGGTTATTGAAAAAACCGTTAAGAAACCAGAGATTTTGCTTTTGATAGGCACTTACTTTGGCTTCGATCCAAAGGAAAAAGTCTGCGTATTGACAAACAAATGGTTGGTAAGTTAACATTGTCAAGTTCCTGTTACTTTAATACTTAAACATTTTTATGTTGACCAGCCCTAATTCACTATAATTTTTGTAAACAAATAATTTGTATTTGACTAAGAATGAAAATTAATTCAGGTTTTGCTTATCAATTACAGTCAAACTGTATGTGAAATAATAATCACACATTGATAAACTTGTAAACTGCTTGGATTGGGATTTTACTATCTTTATTAACATGTACAATCATGTACTGGCAAATTGATTTATACTGTATAGCTTTTAAAGTGCCCCTGTGATCAAATTTTCGATTCGTATTTTTTTACATGTTCGTGTACAACTAGACGTCCTTATTCATCTTGCCAAATTTCAATCCATTACGAACATCAGAAGTCATTTTATTTTAACATTTAATTCCGAAAATTTACGGCCGCCATTACAAAACCCTGTTCCAAGGTTTGGTTGCAAATGAGAGAAAGTGACGTCAAAGGCTCAAACATACCTCACGGGTTGAAATTTTAATAACAATCAGCATAGAAAATTGCACGAAGAACACGTCCAAAGTTTTTGTTCCTTTTCGCGTGATTTTGAACACTTATTGTTATTCTCATTTCAACCTGTGAGGTATTTTTGAGCCTTTGACGTCACTTTCTCTCATTTGCAACCAAGGCTGTGTTGTAAGCCAGAACTACATTATTGCTTATACATGTAGGTAAGTAATGTTCTGTAAATTAAATTTGTGAAGGAGCTCGTGTTTGATGACCAGTGGAAACATTTCAGTTCATTTTCTCCTACAGTGTTATCTCAAATTTTAAAGTTACAGTGAAATACATTTAGGGCGCGTTCTTTTGGGATCAATCCGGAATAAGAATAATTGGAATAATGCAAGTTAGCGTTCGTTTGGCTGCTCTTCCTATTCTGGAATACTTGGATTTCCATTCTGCTCCCAGGAGCAGAATAGCCGGAATATATTCCAGAATATATTCTTATTCCAGAATATTCCCAAACGAACGCGCCCTTAAAATACATATAGGTTTGTGTGCTTTTCTTAATCCATTTCATGTATTTCCCTTTTTACCATCAGATTTCACTGATAGCTGACATTTTTTTTTGGATGGAACTGTCTGGAGTACATGTACATGTATATACATGTATATGACAAGTACATGTAACTGAGTTCAGCAAGTGCAATACCAAGGTAGCTGGTAAGTTTAATTTAACTGATATGAAGTTAAAGTACATGTTAATCCATAAAGGAGCCCAGAGAGAGTTAGTAATTAGAGTAAATTAAAGTGTCTTTTCCAGGAACACGATACATTGTCCCTTGCCAGGTAGCCTGTTCCAGGCGTCCGGTTAGTGGTGAGCAGCACCAAAAGCAGCGAGCGAAAAATGAGGGTAGGGGTGTGTCTCCTTGCCATTTTTCCGCCTCACATAATCCTGAATTTTGCGCTGCTCCCCACTAACCGAACGCCTGGAACAGGCTACTCGCCAGGGCTCAAATCCGGAGAACAATCAGCTGCTGTGCCTCCCATGCTGTTCATTACTGATCAATCATTTCTATCCACATAGGCCAGCACCAAGAACCACCACCTCAAGCTGGTTCCTATTGGAAAGTCTCTGAGTCACAGACTTCCACTTTATTCTGATCAAAGGATACCGTATTGAAAATGGGTACATGTACTTCTTGCAATTCTTGGTGCTGACCTAAGTGATCACAGCCTCTGAGGAAAAGAATGCTGATCAGTATAAGAAAAGGAACAGCTGTAGGTTCATATTTCCATGTAGGTGCCTGACCCAACATGGTAAACTTCAATTTGTATTGCTACATGTACATGACAAAATGTTTTTATAAATATTTTGTGCAAGTGTAAGGACTGAGTGTCAGACAAAGGGTAGTCCTGAAAATGAAATGTTGGTGGCACATTGGCTGATATTTCCTCAACCTACATGTAACCTCCAGGAACAATCAGGTCAATAACCAGAATTTAATGTTATCAGCTTCAGGACTCTGAAAATAAGTTTCGCTCAGTGGGTTTGTATCAACATCAGTCAGTTTCACCAACTACATGTATAATTTTCCTAGATGACCACACTAGATAGATAGTGTAGATAGATAATGGAGACTCCTGGGTATTTTACTTTTCAAGTGCAGTCCAGTTCTATTTTGATAAAACTTGTTTTTTTCCTTTTGAGATAGACATACTGGTGCAGGCCATGTCCAGGGAAAGACCAATAACATTGATTGACTGCAGTAACAGCAAGGAATTAAAGTCAGCAAGAATAAAAAAAAAGGTGTACCATGCACATACAGTTTGATCTTTTTTAACTAAATCAGTTGAAAGTGATACATGATAAGTTTTATGACTAAAAAGAATAAATGAATATTGGATCAGAATCCAGTGTGTTTACTTGTTGCGAGGACAAATATATGTGGGACTAGAAGGAGAAAAGTACTGAAAATTGGCGTACAGCGTCATTTTAGTAAAAGGCCAGGCGAGGTACTACTGAAATTTCGCGAAATTCTACCGCGAGTGTAAAAATCCTTATACGTACCTTCCAGGCGAAGTTCGTGTTTTTCATGCTTCTTGCAGTATACATGAAATATACGGACTTGTGTAATGAGATATAAGAAATCCTTTCGAGAGCGTAAGAATCAGTATACCCACCTTCTACGCAAAATCAGTACATATCATGCTGCTTCTTGCAGTATACATGAAATATACGGAATTGTGTAATGGGAAATAAGGAATCCTACCCACGGTATAAGAATCCGTATACCCACCTTCTACGCAACATCAGTACACTTCATGTTTCGTTCAGTATACACGATGTACACTGACATGTTTACTGACGTATAAGGAATCCTGATACAAGTGTATAAGATCCTGCTACTTTCTAAGCATAGCCTGACGTATACTGATCCTTAAACGGTACCGTATACATCATGTCACGTCCTTATATGATCCGTACACGACTTTGTGTACTGACTGTATAAGACCTAAGTACGGGACAGTATTCGTATTGTTTTACGCAGTGGTCGCGGATGGTAGAGTGCCAGGTAAAGTCCTCATGAGTTGTGGGACTCCCACATACAGAAGTTTTGTTTTATCGGGGTTAATGAGCAGGGAATTTCTACAGCACCAACTCGAAATTTCTTTAAGATCTTCATTAACAGCAGAGATGATTTCGCAAAGTTGGTTGGAGGGGAAACCAAGAAAGAGTTTGGTATCATCCACATAGCCGAGTGCTTTGCAATGTTTTGGGACCTGAAGGAGGTCATTTACATATAATGTAAACAGTACCGGGCCCAAGATGGATCCTTGCGGTACCCCTACCGTTACAGGTAAGGGGTGGGATAAGGTATTCTGGATCTTGACTACTTGTGTACGTTGTGACAAATAACTTTCAAACCAGGCACACGCAGTTTCAGATACACCAGCTTTGCGAAGTTTACACAACATTAAGTCATGCTGAATACTATCAAAAGCTTTGGACAGGTCCAAAAGAACAATGACAGATATCTTCCTTTGATCCATGTTATTAAGTAATTCATCAGTAAAGTGAAGTAACGCAGATTCAGTCGAATGAAATTTCCTATTTCCACTCTGCAGATGATGTATGATATCATTCGAGCTGAGGAAATTAACAAGTTGTGAGTGCGCTGCCCTTTCGCACACTTTAGATAATATAGGTAGTAACGAAATAGGTCTCGTGTTCATATGGTGCCTGTAAACTTGATGCAAGCAACCTCCGCCATGTTTGCGACAAAAAACGGTTGGAAGGTACGTCAAAGTAGGTTTCAGTCACCCTCAAGTGGAAAAATTGCCGGTAGTTCGCGTCTAAATTCGAGCAAGTTCAAAGTAGCGGCGATTTCGTGGGGACAAATCGCCACGAAATCGCCGCTAGTTTACACGCGCGATGTGGAATCGCCGCAAAAATCGCCACAAAAATCGCCAGTGAAAAAGGGCCTTTAGATACGGATAAAATGAACCGCACAACGATTTCGTCATGAAGAATATCATAATAGATGAATTCTCTGCGGTGGCCCAGATAATATGGATGAAGAACAATTTCAATTTATTAACGGCGCCGAAGACGTGACTATGGACTTGCAAATGAGAAATCCTAACAAAAAGTTTCATCATTCCTCTGCCAAGTGTATGGGAAAATGAAATAAAGTTGTACCCTTGACAGTTCCTTGAACTGTCTTACAAAGATAAACATCAGTTTTCTAGATAGCGGGTAGTCGAAAAGATCAAACATGGTTGTTTTTATTTTATTTATTTATTTATTTATTTTTTTTTGCGGGGGGGGGGGGGGGGGGGAGGGGTGCGGAAACTCTAACTCAATTCTATGGAAAAAATATCCCTACAAACACAGAAGTACGATAAATCCAAGTACTAATTCACCGTAGAGAAACAGTGCATACTCTGTGACTCTTTATATGTAAAGGCCTCGCCACTTTTCCGTTTCTTGATAACATAGTTAAAGTCAACAGTGAAATATGATGCACAATCCTCGCGCAGAGAGTAACTTATTGAGCAAATACCTTGACCGACAGTTTTTAAGAGCACGTGTCCACAAAAATCAGACATTGAGTGGCAAACTTCAAAATTTCAAAATCGCTCAAACTTTGGCTGTCAGTTTGCCATAATGAGTTATTCATCGCCATGCAATTCATTTGTCAAATAACTTTTTCTTTCGGCAGGAAATGGCGATCATAAATTTCAAGGCCAGACACGGGAAAATTCGACTTGAAAATTAGCGGTTTTTAAGCAAACCACTTGCCTCTATAAAACCTGAAGACATCCACTTGTTATCAGCTTATTCTACATCTTTTCCAGATTTTATTCTATAATTTCTATGAAGTTTAAATAAATTCATGACACTAAGAGAGATCTTAAAGAAATCCCACTCTTTCTCTATCGAAATGACGAGGTAAATTTACCATACTACCTTTATATCAAATAAACTGATATTTTGGAAATAAAGTCGGGAAGAAATGGTCTTTCAATTGATGTCACTTTTTGTCTGGGGAAATTAAATCGTTCTCTCTGAGAAAGCGCTAAAAATCACGAAATCAAGCAAATAATAGATTGCGTGACAGACGTGACAAAGTTGGAAATTGCGATTTTCAAATATTTTGGCCTTATAAACTACATAAAAATAAAAAGATGTTATTGCTACACATGAATTTGCCATTCATTAACTTTCTGTGAAAAAAAAAATATATATATATATTAGCGTTTGATTTTTATTAAAGCTTTCCCTCCGTTTTGCGTGCAAAGGGTACCCAGTTTATATCATTTCTTTCACTTGGATGTTGTGTTATGTGGATGCCTTTGTGAGCTAATAAGTAATTTATTAATGCTATCACTAATTTTAGAAAGTTGCTAATTCTAGTCGCTAGTTCTTAATATATATTTATTACTAAAACTGAACAACTTGTCATCGTTGTTATGGTTACTAATTCTAAACAAGTTTCCCTCCTGATTTTTGGATTTTCCCACCGCCTTGCCGCATATCTCACGCGCTGTGTAATGACTACAATGGGGTTATTGTGCTCTTTTCAGAGTATAATGAAAACAGAATGCTCCTGTAATAGGTAAGATAAAAGCTAGAGTCTTTAAGACTTAAAGCTTCTGCCGCTACGATTTCTGCCCGGTTTTATTCGTTTCGCCCACAATAACTGCCCCTGGGTCCCCGAGGATGGAATGGAGGAAGCTGCTTGTCCAACCTCCGCTTAATTCTTCACATCCATTATGATACGTAGACATGGTATACCTAGTAGACTGTTTTTAAACAAAGGCTCGCTTGCGGCGTAGCGACGTAGCCAACGTACAGGCCAGTACAAAAATTAGCCATGGTAGGCCGGCAATATTTTCGGCAACGTAGTTTTAAAATGTGCAAGTAAAACAATTCAGGTTCAGCACTTTTAAGAAAGATGAAATGGAAATCAATTCAATTTTAAAGTATCACTTACCGGTAATATATCTCGCAAGTACCCTTTCAAGGCTTATCTCACGGGTGAAAACGCTAGAGCCAAGTGACTGCCGTCAAATGCACAATGGTTCATTAATTTAGGAATGAGTGAGAATTAGTGCCATTCTCTATTGTGAAATGTTTGAATTTAGGTGATGTCAAAATACAATTAAAATCGACAAAAGTGAAGGAAAACAGTCACTTTTTCAACGGTCTTTATCCGAAGAAAAAAAAAAACCTTCCCCGAGGAAGCATACTCCCGGATCCCCGAAAGGAGGCTCGGTTAAACAGGGCTACAACTCTTGAAAACGCTGGCTATGTAACGCCCCTGATAGCATCTTGCGTGTCACTCATAACATGAATAAATTATAAATAAACTAATCTTTGAGTATTTCGCGTGTCACTTGGGTAACATTAATAAATTAATAAGCAAATGTTTGATCCACAACTGTTTGGTCCAGTTTGAGTGAAAACGATCCTACGTCAGGCAAAAACCACTGAATACTTTTCAGTGAGAATCATATTGATCAGTTAGAAACCAAAGATAACACAACACGCAGGGGCTTCCCAGAAATTCTTACATAAAACCCAAGAAGTTTATTTAAACTACCATTAAGGGGGCTTTGGCAGATTGGAAGTTGATTTCATTTTTGCAGGTTTGGGATAAATCTGCCATATCAAAAGATGTCTCATAATTACAGTCAGATGGAAAAATCCATCTTTGCTCTCAAATTTCAGCTGTAGGGTTTTCTCTACCATATGAATCGATATATATATATAGTCGGTGGCTCCCTCGTTACACCCTTAATGTGCATGAAAAGTGGGTCCTAGCTGAAAGATTGTTTAACTGACCATGAATGGTAGAAAACAACGAAACTACGTAAGTTTACCATTACATGCAAATAGAAAGGATATCCAAAGAATTTCGTGCTGCTCCCCAGCTTATCGAACGCCTGGAACAGGCTTAAGATGTATAACTACCGGTATATTACAAAGTGTAATGAACCATTTTCTTGTCTCACGCCACCAGTAACAAAGGGACGGCCGCTTCTTTGAGCTTGTTTTTAAATTTGGAAAGGATACTTTGTTTGTTCGCTAAAACTTCCATTCGCTATTTATCAGTCCACCAGTGGACATTTAAATGTCTTGACTGAGTGTACATAAATGCTACCACCACTGTGGAGTATGAATTTGCTTATACATGGGTACGGTCGGTAGATTGATATAAGAAGCAAAAAACGTAGATTCTCAAAAGAAAATGATGTTGTTTCATGAACAGCAATGAAATCAGTTTATTTTTATCGAGTTTTGGCTAAAATATCCGAAAATCACAATTTCCACCTTTGTCACGGCGTCTGTCACGCAATCTCGTATTTGCTCGATTTCGTGATTTTTAGCGCTTTCTCAGAGAGAACGATTTAATTTCCCCAGACAAAAAGTGACATCAATTGAAAGACCATTTCTTCCTGACTTTATTTCCAAAATATCGGTTTATTTGATATAAAGGTAGTATGGTAAATAATTTCTTAAATTTACCTTGTCATTTCCATAGAGAAAGAGCGGGTTATAGAATAAATTCTGGAAAAGATGTAGAATGAGCTGATAACAAGTGGATGTCTTCAGGTTTTATAGTAAAGACAAGTGGTTTGCTTAAAAACCGCTAATTTTCAAGTCGAATTTTCCCGTGTCTGGCCGTGAAATTTATGATCGCCATTTCCTGCGGAAAGAAAAAGTTATTTGACAAATGAATTGCATGGCGATGAATAACTCATTATGGACTACTAACAGTCAACGTTTGAGCAATTTTGAGTTTTCACACTTTTGCCGCTATTTTCCGATTTTGTTTGATTCTTGCAGACATTCGCTCTTAAGCGACTGAAGTTAATTAAAAATGCGTCTTTTTTACAAACCTTCGATGTGAAATTTCTGTATACGGTTGTTTATTTGTGAAAATAACTGCATTTAACCACAAGTCTGATGCATAGCCGTTTATATGTAGCACATAACTGAGACGAAATTAAATTCCCAATTCATTCATTTCGTTTATTTGGTCAGGTGCTCGGATAGTGTTTTGGTTTTTCATTTGCATGCGGGAAGAAACAATTACGGAAACTTAATATCTCTGTATTAATTCGCGCACCTTCTTGCTACAACAATATTGTCAACCGTGCGAATTAAGATGCCACAAATTACGCGCTTCGGCCTACACTTGGTGAAGAAAATTGTTATTATTATAATTTTTACTACTGTACTGTTGAATCGATGTTTCCCAGAGGAAATCGATCCGGTCCCACCCAATAATATCGTTATCAATGGAGCGTTCATAACTCTTCATGGATATGGCTCTAAAGGTCCTATGCTTGGACGCCATAGTTGTTGGAGTATGCTTCGATGCGCCCATCTATGCTTGAAACATCCTAAATGCTCGTCCTTCAATTACCAAGTTTTAGAAGCTCGTAACGGATTGTGTGAACTAAGTGAACAGAGCCTCGCTTCAAAAGAAGAGCGCACCAAGCTGAACAAGATGCCTGGCTTTTTCTTTGTACAAATAGTGAGAAAAGATCTGGTAAGGTTTCGTTTTGCTCGCTTTAGGTTTATATATTTTTTTTTCTGTGTCGTACCTATAAATGTTCCTTTTTGCTCATTTTATACCTGATCGTTTTTTTAATACGCTTCGGCCCAGCATGGCGAGTTCAATCGAGCAAGTTCGTATGAACGAGCATGATCGATATGCTGCCCAAGCATATCAATAAGATACGAGATTTTTTACACGTAGTTATTATGCATAAACAAACTCGGCCAAATAGCTATTGGTAATCACGACAGTATTGGTTGATTGGTGGATTGCGAATTTGGGTACAATAAAAGCACTGATGAGAGCACTGATGAAATAAAGCTCGCGATTTCTACTTCTTAGCACGTTTGAAAAAAAAAAATAATACAAAACCACAGTCCAACAATGAAAATGTATTTGCAAAGCAAAAAGGGTTGGGTTTTGAAGGAAAGTTTTGACGACTTGTCTAAAATATTTACATAAGATTTTCAATATTGCGAGCAGCTGCTAGATGACTTCCATTGATTAGTATTTCAATTACTGAGATTGAACATAACAGAAATCAACAACAAATACGAAAAAGTAAATAATCGTGATGCAAGTAGAACATTAAATAACCGGCGGGTAAAAAACATATCTTACTTTTCTTTACTTTTTGAAATACTTATTTCGCAGAAGCCAAAAAGTTGCCTTGATCAGTTGCGGACAGGAGCACGATACTCGGGATATTACAGGATTTATGACAACGCAGGACATTCATTTCCAGTGTATTGTGATTTAACATCCGATACCAGCGCAGCATGGACCCTTTTTATGTCTGAGAAAACACCCGGGTTAAACGTCTTTAAAGCGCAACCACTCTATGTCGACAAACCCACGAGCGAAGATAATCCAAATTGGGATCTTTATAGGTTGTCCCTCGACAAGATGAAACAATTGCGCTTTCGTTCATCTCATTGGAGAGTGACCTGCAGCTTTCAAACAGATGGTGTCGTCTACAGAGATTACGTTCGTGCAAAGATTGCCGATTTCGATCCTATCGATTTTGTCGGATTAAAACAGTGCAAAAGGGTCGAGTACATAAATGTCAGAGGGCATAACTGCACCGACTGTGACGTAGCATGGTGGCAGGATAACAGACGGATGTTACATCATGATAGTTCTGCTGCAAATTGCGGGTTTGACGCGAGTTCTGGAGCAGTAGATTCCGAAGACAACTTTGGCTTTTATAGTTCTTCCAACCCAAGCTTTCGTTGTAATCAGTTGCCTGGTTCGACTACAAACTACTGGTTTGGTTCTTACTTGAAATAATTTATTGTGAAGATGCATGAAGATTCAAAGTGAGAACGACAAACTTTCGCAAGAGACAAAGCCTCTATGAAGCTGTAGTACGAAAACGCTATAGTTCTCAGGAGGAAAAAAAATAATGTCACCGTTTTTACAAATTAAAGTCTACAAAAGTATTTCTCCATCAAGCGAAACGTAAGGGCTAGGCATTTGTTGACGATCGACATTTCATTTCAGCTCATTCGGGTATACTCATTGATACATGTTTGGAACCTGCATAATGTTTTCAAGAGCAAGATAAAATGGTTACCATTCTGATCGACAAAAAGGACATACATGAAACTCCTATACGCAAGATAATATCCCCCGGAGGGGGGGGGGGGGGGGACTCCCATATGGAAGGGACGGGGATGCTTGTCGGAAATTTTGAATTGAACCCCTAAAAGAGACCAATCTGGGTGTGGCCGAACGTTATGCAGACCCCTAAAAGAGTAAAAATAACGAATCAAAATTCTTTCTTTTGTGTTATTTCTTCACGTGCAACCCTAAACGAGACCTTGACGGCTAAAAACAAAGACATTTTGCCCAAAACACCCCAAGCGAGACCAAAATCCGAAATTTACACCCCTAAGCGAGAGGACGAGCATCCCTGTCCCCCCCCCCCCCCCCCCCCCCGGGATAATATCTGGCAATTAATTTTTGTGATTGCCGGTTTTGTTAAATTTATCAAATTTTGTACCCATTGGTCTTTAGCTTTGAATCGCGAGCTTTTCTACCTTGAAACCATCATGCGTTTTCTACAAACTCAGAAACTAGTGTCCCTGCAACAAAATTCGAACAACGAAGCTTACATTTCAAGGAGGCCATATTACTTTAAGGTTCTATCTCTACTTTCTGTTTAATCTAACTATTACGTATATCAATAATCACAGGATTTCGAAGATGATAATTGATTTATAATTAATAAAACACTTTCGTATCGAAGGAGGGACACATGGAGGACACTGTCACACGGCAGAGAAAAATAAACTATAACGGAATATTCCATTTTACATTACTTTCCACTTAAGGTAATATAATGCGATGCTTGCATTAACAAACAAAAAGTCGAGCAACTATGTTTATATAAATTCAAGGATGAAAGTATACTGAAATAATTTGTTGTAAACGTCGACGTCCTCAAGTTTTTGTATATTGTAGTCGTAATAGTTACCTCAATTAGTTAATTAATTTAGCTAAGGGCTTAAAATGAATTATGTTTATAGCATAAAGCAGAAATATAGAAATGTGTTATAAAATATGTAGATTAGTTAAACGATACCCCTAAACATATTGATAATAACACTATTCACCTTGGGTGGCCATTTCGAAACATGTTTCATGCCTGTAAATATAGCCTGAAGAAATAGAACTGGATCACTCTGTCCTTTAATTTCACTTGTTAAGCACTTCGTGTGCTCGCTTTCTTCCCCTTCTCGGTCGATTCTCGGCCACCATGTTTCATATCGCCTGATATGAACACTCTTCATGCCAAAACAGGTTAACGGGTGTGTAGATGTATAACAGAATCCTAGTACCAGTTGTCGAAGTGGATATAAAAGAGAAAAGGTTGTTAGAGTTAGAGGAACACACCGCATAACAATAATCTTGTCTAATCTAATAGCTTCATATCCTGGTCAAGTAGAGGCGGAGTTCTATCAACATGATATATGTATTTTTACTGCCCTCTAACTGCATGTTTTGGCAAACTATTTCATAAAGCCTCAGGAACAAAAAAAAAAAAATACGTCGATGAAGTGTTACATTTTCAAGATTATAAAAATAGGTTATAAAATATATAGATTATTCGAAATTAATGATTTCTTTAAATTGAATACATGGGAGAGATGGGATGAGAAAAATGGAATAACTAGCCGTAGATTTATTATACGCCCTGGTGGAGAAAAGAAATGTTCTACGTACACCTGTATAAACTCTGAAAACTTGTTTCCGTACCAAACAGTGAATGGAACACGCCAAAAGTGTCAGTTGCAGCGCCAAGGCTGCTTCCGTCCGAAAAAAAGTTAAAAAGTAGGTGTAATAATTGTAAAATCACTTCTTAAACATTTTCGCCAAAATTCAGATTTCACTTTGAAATTTCGTTCCTTTTGCAATTATTACATTTATCGACACTCAATTTTATATAGAAGAAAACATTTTTCACTGGTAAATTCATGTTAATTGCTTGGTTATTACCAAGACAAAGGACTGCTGGTCGGGTAAAGTGGTAGACTGGGTAGAAATAAGAACGTCCAGGGGAAAACAATAAAACTCATAGTCATCTAGGCATCCCATTCAGCTACTAAAAGTTACCCAAAAATTGTTGTCTGAGAATATATTTTTTTTTATTTCATACACTTCTCTGTTCGGTTACGATTAAATGCTTTTTGTTTGCAAGTAACAAAAGAAATGTTCAACAAAAAGAAGCAAAGATATCGATTTGTTTAAAATCACTGTCCGTGTGCTTTTAAAACAGTATTTGTTACAGTTACGGACTGCGATAATTTTTTTAGGAGCGCTACGTGACGCAACCGCCTCTAAGCAGGCCACCCGATTCCCGGGCGGATCCTACGGGGGAACCCTGCTTGAAGTAACAGCTTTGATAACACTCGCCATGCTAGAATACAGCATTACAAGGCATTTCAGAGCCGCCCTTTATTCCCCCTGTATACCTTGATAGCTGTTAAAAACTATTTAGAAAACAAATTCATGTTTTACAGCCCCTTTAGCACTTTTTCGTTGCAAAAAAATAACAAACCAAATTGCAGCGGGACTGAAGAAATTGAAACCCCAGAGAGTAACACGATGGGCCTATGGAGTATAAAGAACAGCGGCGTTGTCTATTAATTTAGAAACTGTTCCATGTAAACAATTCGAACTGACCATGTTTATCTAAAGGAGCCTATACTAGGTAAAATAAAATGTTGGTAATGGTTAAATTTTCATGATTTACCGTGTTTATATTTCAATGTCGGTTCCATATCAGTAGTATATCAATATTTGGTCATTATCCTAGTGTGTGCTTATTCATCTTCGTTAACCTTTCATCTCATAGATATATTTTTTGGGGGGTTGACCCGAATTAAGCCATAAAACATGTTAGTTTTAATTGTAAGGTGAAATGATTTCATGTCAAAGTGACGAGAGATTTAAATAAATCAAATGAATTTAGACGTAGATAACCTTTTCAAAAACAATCGTGCTCTGGAGAAAATTTAATGATCAGTTATAATCATCTTTCTCGCGAGTAGCAAGATACAACAAAAGATTATAACCGTAAGACGTGACTGATACCGCATTAATGCAACACAAACATTCTTCTCGGAAATGATGGTTATAAAGAACTGAAGGTCTATCATAAATGTGGCTAATTTTATTGTTAACCTGATTCAGCATTGGTTTTTAATTTTGTTTTGTTTGAAAACATCCTTTCTAATTTATCTCCTAGAACAATCACACCGCTCATTAAATAAGATTAGCTCCGCTTAAAAACGTTCAAAAAGAAAAGAAGAGCCCCCAGTTAATTTAAATTTTCATAGCTTTGTCTTCACAGTTTAATGTTCTAGACACTAGGTATGATACAGAAATTTATCGTGCTATGAGAGCCAGGGGAACCCTCATGAAACATTTATTTTAACTTGGTTATTATAACTCCTTATTGGATAACAAAAGACAAGTTTATTTCAAAACCGAATTAAATCAGTGTCATGCAGAGTCGTGTGGGTTTTAATCATTACGTTCAGGTAAAAGTAATCGCCTTGCTCAAAATGGATTTATCATGAAACCTGCAATGAAAGAAACTACAATTGTGGTAAGATTCGCTTTTCATTTTTAAGGTAATCGTTCACATTCCGGACAAAAATGATTACTAACTTATATATTCTTTTGGCAGATTTTTACCACCAGTCTTCTTGGAATTGTTCTAGTGAGAGGGACGACAGAGACAAATGGTGAATACTCTTTAAAAATACATTGTAAAGTCTCACTTTGCTAGTTTATAATTTACATCTTTGGACGTTTCTAAGGATGGTTTTTAAGTTAAATTCGAAAACTAAAAACTTCCGAAAAAAGCATAGACACAAGATATAATAATTGGTGACCTCAAACCTTTTAACCTATATCACATAAGTTTAAATAGCTTTGAACTTTCTGAAATAGTTAGAAGTGCTTCCTTTTGAAGTTTCAGGAAATAATTTAATGAAATTCCAGATTCTTGTTATATTCAATAAAACACGTCAAACACGGAATAAGAGGAGACCACGAATTTTCGCTTTGTAATGAAAAATGCGCTTATTCTCTGGTTATTTTAAAAGAAATATTACCTACTCCAAAAAAAAAAAACACTTTTGTTTTTAAACGGACTCGAGTTAACGGATTTAAGAGAAAAAAGACAATTTAACAAAATCAATTGATCCTGCTATCCTAACAATTTCTGAGGTCTTATTTGTAAGGTCTAGCAAAACTAGGTCATAGTAATCGCAACAAATTAAAGCGGGGTCCAAATAAATATTTATTGTTTGTGTAATTATTTTTAATTTTTCCTCAACTTTTGTTTCCTGTAGATTAACAGGAAAAAGAAAACGCGTTGATAATTGTTTCAACATCGATAATTCTATCCGTCTACGAGATGTATCTGTCTGATTTCCAATTTTTGATATCTAAGGGCGAGATTTATATTCGAAAAAATGTTTTGCACACCGCAGAAAATGTCGCTAAGAAATGGATGAAAACGATTGGATAACATATTCAAAACCATGCCTCTTAGTCTGTTCTGTTGCTCTAGGAGCGTTGTGATGCGTAGTAATAATAAAAGAAAGAAACCAAATACAACAACAATTATTCCCTCCGGGGGTTTATCCTCAAACACTTGTCCTACGTTTATCACGATCAGCAAGTAAAAACGTATCTTTAATGTTACGTAACCTTTCTTTGTAGATATATCCTTAATTTTACACCCCTGATTTATGAGTATCTTCTCTTTTTCCCTCAAATGGAAACGCAAAAATAATCTTGAAGATAATTGCTCGCTGAGCTGAATACGCATATTGTGTTTATATGAATTCGGTGTTTTGTATTCGGTGTTACCACATGGAGACAATGTTCTGAAACATATGACCTGCATTTAGCCCAATTCGACGTATGCCGACAATTTTAGCATTGAAATCGTATTGCGCCGCCAACATCAAAGAGCTAAGCCATAGAATTCGGAACGAGAAAGTCTGTCTTCTTGTTTCAACCAAAGTACCGATTTTTTAACCTTGTGCAGGTGTACAATTAACTAAGTATTTCATCTTCGCACCGGACATTAATGGCACCTCATTTAGACCTTGATATCGGTCGCCAAAACAATTCAATTAAAAAACCTCGAAAAAAAAAACATATAAACTATATGAATGACAGGATTATCTTTCTTGGTTATATTAAAAGAATAAAACAAGAATTATGAGCTGATTGTTGCGTCGCCAAATCCGATTTAATAGAAACGAACTCTGCCTAATGTAAAAGGTAACGTCGGAGATTTAAGTGCACGCGCATTTTTATCACTGAAAAAATGACCATCTATGCACGGATGGACTGTAGTCCAGTTCTGGCCCTCTCTCTCTGCCATGCAACGTTTCGAGAGTGCTCAGGCCGGTTCAGGAAATTGTCACCTATGTCTGATCTCCTCTTCTGTTGTTAATAGCTTTCCATCCTGGTCTCTCACCATGTTCATTTTTTGATGTCGGACGTTGTATAACGTTTGTCCTCTCAAACTTCTCTTCACTTCCTTTTCTTTTCATTGTAATCTATTTTCCTTATTTCTCTTATTCTTTCTGATCTTGTGTCTTCGATCTTCTTCTTCAAATTCCTTCTTTCGTCAATTTTGCTCCCAACTTTTTGCACTTATCCAAGTCTTACTCGTCCTTTCTCTATGACCAAGAACTGACTTAGCTGTAGCGCTTTATGCTTTCTTGATGTTCGACCATTAATCTTCAACGTTTTCCACAATTTGGGTGTCATCATTTCCTTTTTCCTCTGACTCAGTTTCTGCAAGCAGCTAAATTTGCTCTTAAGCTCTAAGACAAACATTTATTTAATCTCAGGCACCTTTAGCTTGCTCATCTTCGTGCAGTCGTTTCGCCTTTCTTTCTAACCATCCTGCTTTTCATCAACCAATTTGTGATCACTTCCTTCGTCGGCTCCTCTGAAAGCCCTGACGTACTGAATCGATCTCTTGAATATTCCATTTACATGGAATATTGTCGATGGTCGATTTGATTCCTTGTTCTTCGATCTGGAGAGGTGCAAATGTACTTTTGGATGTCTTTGTGAGGGAACATGGTCCTTGTGATGGCCATGCCGTTGGCCGCACAAAATTCTATGGGTCTGTCACCATTATCAGATCGGTGGCTTTCTAAACCGTGCTCAGCAACCACTCCGTTTACGCCCTCCATTTGGTGCCCCAACCTTGCATTCCAGTCGCCCATAGTTATCATGACGTCATGTCGAGGTGTCCTGCCATACACCTGTTGCAGTAGTTCATAGAACCTGTATTTTTCTTTGGAGTCAGCGTCATTGGGCGGTGCTTAGACTTGAATAATAGTTGCAGAGCCTTTTTGAGACGGTATACATTTATCTGCGCTTTCGAGAGCTACCTAGTTGTAAAAGTAGCTCTCACCGGGACCTTTTACCAGCCTTTTGATCCCCGACAGCATCATATCGCGATTTAAACAAAGGTTATTATTTTTTTTTTTAAAGATATTTTTGTTCGAATGCTGCAAAATAAAGACTCATTTATGTAATCTCGTACCCAGATACTTACTCATATCGTAAGAAACATCTGGTGAAGTACACTGCGTTAGTTAATCTGATTGTTAATGAACTGCGCTACCATTTGTGCGTGGATGAAATAAAGTTAGTCTTTTACGCGCGTGCGTACGTGAGCTAATAGAAAAATTTAAAAGCGGCTTTCAAATCCTCTATAATAACTACTAAGTGAGCTTCCAACCCACTTAAATTGCTGATCATGCGCAGTCGCGTAATGGGTCAGATTTCTGACACAATTGACTTGAGCAAAAATGGCTTTTATCAGATGTCCTGTACGAGGGTTAAGAATAACTTGGTACGAGATTAGTATTTTAGGTACTGCTGTTTATGCATGTGCAGAAACAGCAAAACCTTTCGTTCCTTTCATAATTTTAATTCCTGTCAAATTAAGTCTTTATTGTAAGATCAAAGTTTATTTTGTTGAACGGCTATAATATTTTAATGCAAGAAATGATTTTTTTTTTCTAGAAGTGACTGTTCCCAATTCGGATTTCTACGCCAAAAATAAACCTCGTGAGTCATATATTTACTATAATGGCCATCCACGTTGCACAAAAACGAGCACGGTGACCACCATTTTGTATTTATTTTTTTTTTTTGGAATGCTCATAACATAATTATGAATTATTTCTTTTTCAGTGAAACGACAGTAAGAAAACATTACTTTTCCTCCTAGAATGCCCTCGTCCAGTTCCTTTTGCCGTGGACCCAAGACATTTGGAAGCTTCGAGTTCTCTAGACGGCTTTTCAGCAAAACACGGTTTAAAAACTGAGTATGATGTCACTACTGCTTGGTGTGCTGCTGAGAGAAATGATGAACAATGGCTGGAGGTTGACTTGCAAGAGGACAAAGACGTCATGGCTGTTGCTTTACAAGGCCGATATGAACACTCTTGGGTTACGACGTTCTACATCCAGTACAGCAGTAACAGGAGCAAGTGGTACTGCTATGGCTCGGACAGTGGTCACAAGGTAATATATTGCCCGATTCATACCAACAAACATGTTTAGTTAAACCAGGTTTAACAAAAACGAAAATCAGCAACAGAAAACTGAAAAGCTAAATTTTGCATAGGGTTCCAGTAAGCGCTAACTGGTGCTTTCACTGTGCTACACTTGAAGTGGACAAACATCAGTTAGCAAATTTCATAAAGAAAACAATTTTAAAACATGTTTAACTAAACAGTCTTTAAACATGTTTAAGCATTGGTGTGAATGGGGTATATCATGATGTACCTTGATAAAATAGTTGGTAATTATGATATGGAGACCGGAATATATTCCGGCACAAGCACAAGCTGGAAAACAAAACAACAGCAGAAAGCAAACAAGCAATGTTCTGCAACAGGTAAATGAGACTCAGGGTAAAAGTGACTTTTCTTGTCCCTCGACCCCTCAACATCTACATTAAGGGCGAATTCAAGGGGAAGGTTCCCAGTCATTTTTGAGTCAGTCATTACCCTCCAACTGAAAATAAACACTTTGTAGTCTTAATTCACCACTTATTTTTTTCCTTCGTGCTACAGTGATTATTATCATTGAAAGTAGCATGAAGTTATTCATTGAAATTGTTAACACCGAGAGCTATGAATTTCCACTAAGATAAATCCTTCTTTGAGTCGAACGATATACTTCAACTCTGCTCCTGAGAACGAACGAAGCAATGAACAAATGATTTAATAGCGTTTGCCCTCAACTTTGAACTGCAAATTGCTTTTTCCGCGGTTTCGAGAAAACCTTATCATTATTATTTGGGATCTATTTGGCCACTGACACAGCCGTTTACTTTCATAGCAATCACTAAAAGATCGCATTGCAAAGACATACAATGTATTATCCCAGCTAGGATGAGGGGGAACCGCCATACCACTGCTAAGTGGTATGGCACGTGAAATCAGGGTGCGGATGAGAGAGGGGAAATTTGTCTTAAGTTGTTGAAGACGTCCGTTACAGAGGATAAAACATACTTTTCTCGATTGTAAGAACCCATGAAGTAAATTCCTGGAAGGGAGGAAGCTCCCCCAGCCGTATGCTGGGAGATGAATACGACATAAGTTACATAAAATAATTTATTTATAAGAATGTATATATCATTTCGGGATTAAGTCAAAAGTGTTCATGTCATTAGATGAATGATCGATAACGCCTCACTTTAATCCAATAACATTTTTTTTCTCCTAGCTGTACACTGGAAACCAGAACAGTGAAACAGCAAAAATATACGTCCTTCATATGGATTCAATTTTTGCACGGTACATTCGGATTAATCCACGATCCTGGAACAATAGCATTTGTTTACGTACTGAAATCTACGGATGCCCACGTGACCCAGACAAAGGTATCCAAACGACTTCATGGCTGATCTTTATTTTAATTAATCCTATCATTATCAATTATTCTGATTGTAATATTAATTATTCTCATATAATTGATAACTTTGTCACATTAGGGACGGCTGACTAATTGCGGTGCCCTAATAGATTTTGTTCGCTTGTGTAGTTTGTTTTTCCATTACAGACCCCCTGATATACTCTCTAGAGATTTGTGTTTTGTATCCATCTAAAATTCAATCATTCATATGCACGCGACTATCTGAAAATTTAAAAGGAAGAATCCTCAAGAGTATCACCACATGGTCTGTAATGGGCAACATCTCGCTCAAGGGAGTAGCAGTCAGAACTCCAGATCGAGAGATCCGGGCTCATTGTGCTATACTCTTGGGCAAGACACTTTACTCTCACAGTGCCCTTCTTCCTGCAAACGCAACGCTCCAAACTTGGGGGAGGTGGGTTGGAAACCTTCAGTTACTTCATGCTACCTAAACCGCGCATTAGCCCCCGACAAGATGGCCACTACTGTATTCTCTTTAAAGGAGCTCTGTCACGAGGACTTCGCAGATTTTTGGTCTAAACTGTTCTGAAATTAGTCGTAGGCAACTTAACCCATGAAAAACATTATCTTTGGACATCTAACGGAAGATATAACCTTAACACGTGGATAGAAATCAAACTACGGCTATAAATATCGATTTTTTTTTAAGACGCGCGGAAACAACTTGAAAAGTGTAGCTAAACTTTTCAAGTTGTCATCCATTTCCATCGTAGCCATCTCCAGTTAAACACACTTGTAAACAGTTTCAGTGCTCTAATATAGCAATTGTTAATAAGAATGGACTGTTATGTTTTGTTTTCCTTCGACACAAATATAGATTTTGGCTGTTCAAAAATCTGTTAAAATCCACGACAAAGCCCCTTTAATAATATGCATGAAAAAATTACTCGATTCTGATTGGGTGAGAGCAGTGCAGTTCAGATGTAACACCAATACAAAAAGTGTAACACCAGTGCAAATTACAAATAGACGCGGACGAAAACAACGACCGGGGTTTTCGCTAGGTAAACAACAGTAAAACACCTAAAACATAGTTCTAAGAAACCAAATACAATTATTAGCACCTCATTCTGGCTAAATGTACGGAAAACGTCTTGCGGAGAGAAAAAAAAATATCCCAACAAAATAGCTAGAGGAAAAAGAGCAAGCCGAACTAAAGGTTCTGCCCTAAAGTAAAAGGACAAAATAGTGACGACTTGTCTTGGAACCAGACAGCTTACAGAATGATAATAGCTACACTCGGCAGGCATATAAATAAACAAGGATACAAATTTTTCAATCCGGCAAGTAAGTTCTTCGCCAATTTTTTCGCCGGTCTGTCATGGGAAAACGTCCAAATATAAAAGCGCGCAGTTCAACCGAAGAAGAAGTGGACGTGCTATGACAGTAGGAATTTTTTGGTGCCAAAACGCCAGAAGCACTTACATATCTGTAGTTTGTGGTGGCTTTTTGCATTTATCAACTGCCAGGTTTCTTTCATCTTTGGCCGCTCGAAGCTTACATCTCGGTTTTCAAAACGGCCGCTGTCCAATTCTTCAGTTTACGTCCAGCTTTCACAGTCTAATATGTATATTGTCTTTAGTCGGTTATTGTTAACCGACTTGTGCTTCAAAAACGTTTGAAAAACCACAAATTCCCAAGTTTACAGAACAACTGAATGAATCTGAATATTTCGCTCTTGTGAAAGTTTGAACTTGACATGTGTTTGCTGTGCTTCAACCAATCAATTGAATGAAAAATCAGAAAAGGCGCGCTTATCAAAATTCAACTGGTTTTCTTTTTCTCTCGGTCCCTTTTTTCATATATATTATTAATAAGTAATCACGTGATTTTTCGAGTGCAATTAGGAATAAATAAGCACTTGTAAATTTTTCAAAGAATACACATTGCACTCGCCCGTTTTGTTAGCCTTTGAAAAATTTACTCGTGCTTATTTATTCCTAACTGCACTCGAAATCATAAGATTACCTATACTAACTATGTTTAAGATATCTTCTACGTGTTAATACTTTGCTTTCTCACCACAATATTACTAAACTTAACCCAGTTCCAAAGTATTGGCAAATGCCTATCTGCATGATTGTAATTACTGTCGACCAATGAAGGGCCCTCGGAAGGCGCGTACAGATTTTCTTGAATTAAGGATATAAATAAACAAAACCTTGGATAAATCAGTCATGTTTAGCCAAATTATATGTTTCTTTTTTAATTCAATTATCTGACAGAATACGACTCTCGACCTCCTATGTACCAGGCCTGTGGACTAGAACCGCCAACTTCGCCACCAACGACCACGCCGCCACCTGTAACTACTTCAGCGGATCAGATAATACCAGGTTAAAACATAAACACAATTGCACGCTATGGTTCACCACGTTTAAGTAAGAATTAATCATCCATTAGGCACGAGTGGAATAATAGTTTTATCCAGAGAATTGCAGTATTTGATCTCCCCGGCTGTTCTCGCTGATGTGTAAAACTACTTTGTGGCCCATCGTATATGATCTCATATGCCATGGTCTGTAAACCAATCAAAACGAAAGAATTGCAATATACCATGGCTAGATTTTGAAAATTAACAATCATTCCATGAGCGGGCGTTGGATATGACATGAAAGATAGGCAATGAGGCACGTACGCTGAGTTTTCTTTAACTGTCTCATATCCAATTTAACAAGCGCGAGTGGAATAATTGTTTGTTTAAAGACGCCCGAAGGATTGCAATATTTGAGCTCCCCGACTGTTCTCGTTGACCCGTGTATTATACTATATACTATATCTGCATGGCCCGTCAATCAGGGACTGCAATATACCATGGCTAGCTTTTAATAAAATATCTAGTCTGCTGCAGTTAGTTTTACTTTACTTCGTTTGAAATCGATCGCAAAAGGAGAATATTTTACTGGTGAAATGAATTGAATTCAACTGAGCATATCAACAGCCGAAATAGTTATGTAAAATTGCAAGCAATTGTAGCACGCGTATTCTACTTTCTTTTGGGATGTACTAACAACAAGCGTTAATTTGCATCGCTTCTTTCGCATGATGGCTAGTTTAGGTGGATCGTTAATTTCGGAACTACACGAAATATAAAGAAAAATCAACTGATTAAATGATCCAGCAATCTAGATCAGTAATGTATCAGTCAATTATTAGAGAAAATCGATCACTTTTAAAACGGGCTACTGCCCAAAACGTCTGCTCATTGTTCGTTGAACGTGAAACGTATTACCCCTATCAACTTCGGCACACATGACAGTCCCCTGTAATTACATACATCTAACAGTTATGACATGGAGAATGGTAGCGGGTGGGTGTCGTGATCTTTAGTTTGCGAGGAACGGAAACGCTAAAAAGATCGTGAACTAACAACAGGTGCTGGACAGTGAGTGCAGGTCCTATAAAGGTGCTTTCTGCGTTGTTTCCTTAAATGCTTCACTTTACAATTAAGCTTTTTTTGTCTTTTCAATACAGATGTCCCAATCTCACAATTCAATCTTCGGCTTCCGAATCGTCCCGTCAAGACCGGAGAGTTCTTTCCCATTGGCATCGAGGCACACGATGGAACCAAAGTTAAATATAGATGGGAGCTTGAAGACGAAGACTTTATTAAAACGGAAACGGCAAAGACATTCTGGCAGGTTTACAATGATCCTGGTGTTTATGATGTAAAAGTAACAGCATCCAACAGAAACAACACGGTTCAAAGTAGTGGTACTATTGTAGTGCTGGACGAAATTAAAGGCCTGAAGTGCGTCAAAAATACCGTTGCTGTTGTTCCAATGGAGGAAGTAGTAATTGAATGGGTAATTTCGAAAGGTAGTTTATTTGCTTTATTATCTTCTTTATCTTCTTATAATTAAAACTTGGATGTACAATAGGAGAGGGGCACGGGGGTTCAATGTAATTAAATGGAACTTTGAAAAGGGGCTTGACCTCTCGGACACATTTGGAGGTGAAAACAGATATTATTTGTTACTAACATTATTTGTTTTTACCTAACAAACAAGCAAACAAAAAACAAAACAAAACAAAACAAGGGAGTTGGCGAGGAAAGCGAGCGCGAAGCACGGGGGATGCGGAGCGAGCGAAGCGAGAGAGGGGAATTTTTTCGCTCCTCGCCCCCCTACTCTTCGAGACTCTCGTTTTGCATTGGCGTCAAGTTCACTCGCCACTCTTTCCCCGCGCTCAACGGTCGGAGAAAAACACGAAAAAATAGAGGGCTGTGAACAGTCTAGGAAGCAACAACTACACACGCCCTCCGCGTCATGATTAATATTACTCTCGTTCCTTGTTGTGTGAAAAGCTTTGCGTAGCCACCATAATAAGGACTCCGAAGGAGACTGGGCGACTTTTTCTTTACCTCAATGGTACATAGGAAACTTATCAATTCCCCCCACTTGTTATAAACTCCATAGTACGGTATATTTGGTATTTTCCAACGTAAAGGTACCGAGTACAGTCAGAGGGTTCCCCAGGGGCTTACCTAGCGTACTCCAGTCGTTTTAGGAGAGATCGGATTGCATTCGAGTGCAATCCGATCTCCCCGAAAAACGACTGCGTGGGAGGCTATACTCCAGAGGGCTTCAAACAAAAAATCATATCCATATGTAACTTGCAGGAACAAACGTCACCTTTACAGTTTCTACTGGCGATGGAGGCGCCGAACAGATTTTGAAGACATTTACCGACGGCTTTGCTCGAAATTCATTACCTTATCAGTACGGGAGTGTTGGTGTCTATGATGTCTCTATTAGCGCTGTAAACGACGTCGAACCTAGAGAAAAAAGTACAAAGTGCACCGTTTTTGTGGAGGATCCGATCGCTAATTTGTCTTTTGGGATACCGCCACCACGAATAAAAACTGGTTCTCAAGATATGTATATTGCGGTCGGTGAGAGTATTTCAGTTGAAGGAAGTATTGCTAGTGGCACAAGTGTCTTCTGCAATTTTGATTTTGGCGAAAAAGTCTTAAATGGAGGGATTAATGTGTTTAGCCAAACTTATACGTATCGTAAACCGGGACACTATATTGTCAGTCTCAGTTGCACAAACCGTGTTAGTAATTTGTACAGAAAGCACTCTACAAGGATTTTGGTTCAAGAAGACGAACCGATAAGCGATCTTCGCTTATTGGTCAATGTCACGAGCAAGGGAACAGATTCTGTTTTCGAACTCGTGATGCGTACGGGGACAGCTTTTGTTTGCAATTGGACACTTGGGGATAACACTGCTTTTCAAACCGATGTGTCAGATATGGATTCACCTGTGCTTCATAGGTACACCAAGGAAGGGGTGTATGATACCAGCGTTCGTTGTGAAAATAGACACGGTCTGTTTGTCGCCCAAAGTGTTGCGTGGGTACAGATACCCATTGTTGATTTAACATGTGTTGCGTTGCAACAGTACATCGTCACGTCGGAAGAAGCTTCTTTTAATATTTCAGTTAAATCCGGTTCGCATGTCACAGTCGCAACGGAGTTTGAAGATAATCAAACAGAAAGTGTTGCCTTTCGTGAGGGATTTGTCAACTGGAAATCGTTTATCCTGAAACATTTGTACCTGTCAAACGGTTCGTTTATTGTGGTGGTAAACGCCTCCAATCTTCTTGGTAAACTCAGTGCAACTTGTCGACCGATCGTGATTGTACAGAATCCTCTACTCAATATAACCCTGAGCGCTAACAGGACAATAATGAAAGTGTATGAGGATGTTGCTTTTAGTCTCAGAATCTCGGTTTCGAGATATTCCTTACCCAGTGATGCATCCTGTTCGTGGGCGTTTGGCGATAACTCATCAGTAAATGGCAGGCCGTTGATATTCAACCATGAAGAAAGCGTCATACTGCATCGCTACTTATCTCCAGGGAAATTCATAACCTATGTTTCCTGTTCAAATGAAGTCAGCCGAATTGTGCTCAATACAACTGTCACAGTTCTGAAATTAATCAAGCCATACATGAAAGTGTGTCTTTCTTGCAATTACTCAACTGATATTAAGAAGATTTCATACATGAAATATTTCACTCTTGGTGATGAGGTAACATTTGTGACAACTTCTCAAGATTTTGACAGGGCCTTTCTCTGGAAGATGACAGGATATGGTGAACTCGCGATCACCAAGATGCCCTTTTACAGTGTGACTTTAACCACAGCTGGCACTATTACTGCAAATGTTGTAATCGATAAGGTCGTCGAAAATATGTCAGCAACAGTGGAATTTATTGTCCAAGAGAAAATTTATGGTGTTGAATTCTCGTCAAGTGGTTCCACGTGGCTAAGGACCGCCACTTTGTTTGAATTGGCCTTACCCAAATTTGATGATGGCAGCTGTTTCGTGGCAACACTGAATGACTCCTTGCGGTCGAATATATCTCACTGCTCAAAAAATACTACAAATTATTTTACATTCTCATTCAGTCACACATATCGTTTTGAGGGCAATTATTCAGTTTGTCTCGCTGTATTCAACAAAGTATCAGAAGAAAAACGTTGTCTGGTCGTAAGCGTCTCTAAGCCAGTTTGCAAAATTGAAAATGTTTCAATTTGGGAATCAGCAGGAGAAGTAAAAAAGACAGAGGAGGGCGCCTTGCAATCATTAAAATACAACAAATCTGAACAATTTCAGCTTAGCGGGCGTTATATCAACAAATGCGCGCTTCGAACTTCAAGGGATGTAGAGTTATTGTGGATTGTGAAGAAATTACTCGACGCCAACAGAGAGGCCGAGATTGTGAGAAAAGGTACGGATTCGTCAATTACAGTCAACGCTCGCTCTTTGCCATACGGTGAATATCTTTTTACTTTTGTTGTGGAACTGACAAGCCCCGACGTAAAAACTCTATATGGACAAGTGATAGCGAACGCCACAGTAAAAGTTGAGATAATTCCCTCGCCCCTTATTGGAAGAATAGCAGGACATACAAAACAAAGTGTGAACAAAGAAGAGACGCTCATGATTGATGCATCATTTCATGATCCTGATCTACCGCCGGGAAATGATCAGAAAGGCATGCAATTCACTTGGTTTTGCAGGACTCACCATTTTGCTCACTGCTACGACAACGAACTGAGTCCTGATATCTTTATAAAAATTCTCAACTCTCCAATTTTCACCACGAGCCTTCACAAATATGTTGCAAACAAAACTTACATATTTAAGGTAAAAGTTACAAAAGGAGACCGCGCTGCTTTGACCGATGAGGTAGCAATATTCGTCGTCCCTCCCCCGCCACCGCCACCACCAACCCCGCCGCCGCCACCACAAATGAAGATAAGGTCAGTACGCTTATTAACAGCTACATTTTTGTATTACCCTGCAAGACAGCCTAACTAGAGTCTGTTCCGTATTAGTATGCAGCTTTAACCTCTAAAGAATTAAGCTGGGCCAAAATTGAGCAGGGTAAGTCCAGAAATATGCCACTGTCTTGTCTAACGATTTGAACAAAGATGCTGGAATTATAGTTGTAGTAATACTTTAAATTGTGGATTTGTAGTCATGATTATGGGCTTTCGGTAAGTTTTATTCAGTCCTAGGGAACAGAGGGACGCCGGTATCTCCACTTACCGGTTGTTGGTTGCTATTAGTCGGGTTATCCCATGTCAACATTTTGACAACAATTCACAGTTTCCCTATCGTAATGTATACAGTTGGGTGGATTGCAGCTTAGCTGTCATGCCAAAGGGCACTGACAGTTTTCCCTACTCCACAAAATCACTTCTAAATTCTAATTCGATCTTTCGAGTTTTCATTTTTTCCAAGAACAATCTGTGAATGGAACTCCCTTCCAGATGATATTGTAAATGTAACCTCTGTAAATAGTTTTAAATCTAAGTTAGTTAATAGTTTTTAATATTTTATTTTATTATTATTATTTTTTATTTTTTATTTTTTTACATTTTTAACATTCATTTTAGTTTTTAACGGTTGGTGTGATATCTGTAGATTTTTACCGACCAAATGAAATGTAGATGTAGATGTAGATGTAGATGTAGATCTGGAGACAGCGGATGAAATCGAGCTACTTTTTTATCTATTATATTTCTATTGTATTGAATATTTAATATCTATATAGTAATGGCTGTATGTCAGTAATTGCAATATCTCGTGTTGGTATATCCCACACAAGTGAATAGTGCTTTCCGCAAGCTCTGACTTGTTAAGTCGGAGGTGATTAGCAAAGTACTATTCATCTCCGAGCATCCGAAAAGAAACAAAATGGTTTACCGTGTCGCTTTGGGTACCGAAAGTAATGCTTCGGTCCGCTACTATTTCAACTTGTGTGGTATATAAAATCCACCACTATTCACCTCCACTTTGGTGAATAATTGTTGGGTATTTATTTTTTTTTTTTTCTGTAACAGCTGCCCCGAACGGAATTGCTTTGTTAAACTTCCACCGTCAATAGATCTCAGACTAGAAGCTGCTTGCGTGAACGAATGCGGAACGTCCACAATTTTTTATGCTTGGAAGCTGTTTAAGAAGAATGGAATTTATTGGTCCCCCGTGGATATTCCGAGTCACCTTAATATGGAAACAACAAAAAGTTACTATACTATCAAGTCGTACATCTTTCAAAATATTTTGGGACCTGGCGGTGAAGCTATTGTCCAGTTAGAAGCTTGGAGTGAAGGTGGAAAGCCAGGCTATACTAATAGGACTATAAGAGTGAACGAACCTCCACAGGCCGGAAACTGTACATGTAGTCCACAAGAGGGTGAAGGTTATAAAACCGATTTCCAGGTCACCTGTAATGGTTGGGTTGATACTGACACGCCCCTTAGGTACGGTTTTAGTTATGGCGATGGTGATGATGCAACCCCAGTTCTGACGTCAAAGGAAAACCCCAGCTCATCGAGGAAGTTTAAGATATACAAACTACCATCGGAGGGTATTTCTTCCTTACAAATAAGGATCACAGTATCTGTTGAAGACTCTCTTGGTTCGAGTTCAGAAATGGTACTTTACGCCGAGGTAAGAGGAATGAGACTGTACACTTTGCAGGAAATGAAAATTAGTTTCATAATCAAAAATATCATTCGTGCCAGTTTTATGCTCATAAGTACATTTTGCCCTTGTTTTAGAGTGGTACCAAATTGTGTTACGACTTTTGTCACCGAAGTCATTTTTGCCTGTGTATGCTTGAGTGGTCAGTTACCATAAGGGAATTGTCCGTTTTGTGGATCCCTTTTATGCGTGCTTCTCATGGCGGATCTAATGTGCTATGCTTTGTATTGTTATATTCTTTATGTTATCACTTTTTTCTGCTTTAGGTGAAAGAAGGTGAAAGAGCTCCAGTGGATCTTAATGATTTGATAAGCGATTTAGATTCTGAAAATACCACTGTTATTAACAACGAGGAGGAAGCTAGAGAGGTGACTCAAAATTTAGCGAACGCCTTGGCGCAGCTTGCACTCTCCAATAGGGAAACACTCCCTCAAACAACAGCAGAAGCAGCTATACAACCAACCAGCGAGATAGACAGCAAACAAGGGGAAGGAAAAACGACGGAAGCTGGAGCGATATCTCAAGACGTGACACCGATACCCACTAAAGCAACGATTTCACCAGAGCAAATTAAGCACGCTACAGTAAGTATCGTCCTTTTGTTGTTTTTAAAAAGCTTGCAAAGATGATCGATGTATAGCTACCACGATCGATCACACTTGTCGTACAGGGAGACTTTTGCTAGATTAATATGAGTAGACGTGGCTTTTCAAAACTAATAACTTACATAACACAATTTCTTCATCCTGATTGGCTAAGTCAAGAAAGAAAAATAAGTACCGCCAACTGGCTAAAAGTATTTGTCGCTTCATTAAATGCAATAAGTGTAACTTTTGTAGCTAGTATATCTAGCGTTAGCGGCTGTATCCTGTGTGTCATAAACGTGCTGTAATAGTTTTAAGCATTGTATTTGGCGTAAGTAGTCCAAGTACTGTAATATTTTGAGCAGTCTAAGTAGTTTAGGTAGGGTAATTAAAGTAAGTAGTTACAGTAATGTAATGAGCGTAATGTAAGTAGTTCCAGTGTTGTCATTAGTGTAAGTAGCTCTATTGTAATTTTGTACGTTTTGGTATGTGTGCTGCATTAAACAAACGAAAAAAAAAACTGGCTAAGAGTATGGAAGGCCTGAAAAAGAAAAAGGCCATGGCGAAAACAGCGAGTCATACGAAACGGCAGAACTTAACATAGTGTTCGAGCAGTTTTACGTGACGGTACGTATAAACAAGATGGTACGGATTATGAGCCTGACAGTTAACGAGTCAAGGTTGCAGCTCTCGACCGCCACTTTAAGGAGAATGGCTTCAAATATTCCGTACTGCGAGATCGCGAGTTGGCGGAGTCGAAACGAGCCTTAGAAGGGAAACGAATGCAAAGGCAAACGGCCACAAAAAACGCGCAGTCTGACCACCAGCGAGAAAACACAGCTTTGGGAGCAGAAGAAATTAGGGGACCATAGTTCTCAAGTACCCAAACGGTTTGGTTGCTGTTGACCCAGCATTTTGGACTTCGCAGGCGCCAAGAGCATCACAGTATGTAGCAAACAAAGGACTTTACCTTCGGCATCGACGAAAAACCTCGCACTTTTCTGCCAAAGATGTTTGCAACATGTGGGTGTCCTGTCAAGAAGTTGTTTGCAAAAGATGTTTGCAACATGTGAGTGTCCTGTCAAGATCTTCGAAAAGTTTCTCTCGCATCGACCTCGCGAAATGCAAGCCACAGGCCCACTTTATCCCTCCTGCATCAAAGCTCATTCCCCTAAAGTTTGGTTCAGCCCATGCATGGGAGAGAACAAAATAAATGAAATGATGAAGTCCATCATCCAAGGTTCAACCCAGGAAAATTTCAAGAATGGTTTTCAAACCACAGCTCGAGACAGACGGTTGTCAACAAATTTAAAACAGCGGTTCTAGAGCAAAGCTCCATTGTCAAAGTAACAGGTCAATGGAATGGAGAAATCCCTCGACGACTACGACGAATCTGATGAGGTTGAGCAGAGGCAACTTTCCCATACCGTAAGCAACAACTCTGGCAAGCTTAACCGTCCCACCACCACGATTAATCCTTTCCATGCTTTCTCAACTCAGTAGGGCGGAAAATATCGCTCCATTTGGCGGCACGTATGCTCGTTTCCCTCAAGGATTTTGTCCACCAAATATTCAGATACCGATCTCCAGCCAGAACGACCAAAGACAGAATTTTATAAACATGAACTCGTTTACCGACTGTCAGGTTACCTTTAACATATGGGACTGAATGGCAATTCAACTCCTGAAATCAAGCCCGCCGAAAAACCTGCTGACGTGCAGTGACTGTAACCGATTGAACATAAGGATTGAACAAGTAAACATTGAACGCAGAGAGTACCTTCTTCATCATACTTCGAAACGTATTTCGTTCATTAGGGACTTTAAGATACACTACGGCGAGGCGCTACTACGGCTACAGGAAGTAAAATTTCACACAAGATAAGACACTGCGCATGTCAGTCGGTCCAGTCCGGCTGTAGCGCAAAATCTGACTACCTGAGCTAGGAGGTTTTACCGTAGTGGCTAGTACGTGGGTTTAATTCGCTGCTTTGTCCTTTTTCTACGAATTTCTCAGCAGTTTCAGAGTTCCAACGCAAAATGTATCATTTGAAGTCAACTTCAGTCGAATATTTGTTGAGTTTGTCCTCATACGCTTGTACATTTTCAGTTGAATTCGTTTGATGAAAGTGTCGGCATGGCGAAGATAAACATTCTTCTTCAGCGCGAGTTGTTTAAAGTTAAAAGCTTGCTTTGAGAGTTCAGGGAAGATGAACTTTATCTGGATAAGTATCCGATAACATTTTGCTTCTGTGAGTGCTGGTATCGTTCAGCTTTTAATTAGATATTCTTTGAGATATTCGTCTCTTCATTAATCAAATTCTGAAATTTTTATCGTTTTAGAAAGTGTATAGCATAAGCTTTCGTTCAGAACTAATCTGTTGGACCTACCAAAGCAAACATTAAAAATCTCTCTTTAAGCGAAGCCATTCGGCTTTAAGAAACTAAATAAAAGTGACCTTCTATTCCTTAGACTGTGCTTCTTTGTAGTTTGTTTTGCTTCTTACTCTAAATTTGGCAGACTGCCGAGACGTACTCTCCCCCAGACCTTTCCGGTCATGGTAGCCGTAGTAGCGCCTCGCCGTAGTGTATCTTAAAGTTTCTATTATGAGCCTTTAGTATGGTCTTTTATCTGTACAGAAGTTGTTATAAAATGAACGTTTTGCAGGCCAAAATAATGTGCAAATTTCTTAGTCACATGTCAGGCGTTTTAAACAATGATGTAGAAGTGGTTGACCACGAGTTATATCATGAAATTGAATAAAGGCGTGACGAAAAATATTGCATGTAAATTATTAACTAACAATCAAATGATTTTTCTCGTTCAATTTATAATAAAGACTACAGGTTGTACTCTCCCTACTGCCTCGTAAAATTTTGTTAGCCTTTGAAAAATTTACTCATGCTCATTTTTTTTTTCCAAATTGCACTCGAAATGATGTGATTACTGGTAAAAATCAGTTTTAATGTACTAGCGAACTTAATAAGGTTATCAGAAAATCAATCGAGTCATAAAACTAGAAGCTTCATTCAGGTAATCTTAGTGCTTTTCATCGATTGAAAGCAGTTACTATTTTTACTAATTATTATAATAATCGCAACTCTGGTAAAATATGCATCCAGCATTTAAAAGAAGAAATAAAGAAAGGAAAAAACAAAAAAAAAAAACAAGATATATTATTGAATTAAACTATGGGCAAGTTAATCGATGCTCTTTGCTCTTCATTTATCGTGCTTAGACTGGATTTCGACAAAGCACTCGTGCCAAGCGTGCCTTTATTCCATTCGAAATCTCACAGCCTCTTGCGCGCATCCCCAGGTCGATGAACTTAAGCAATACATTAGAATAAGTAGTAGGGATATAGCATACAAATGTGAATTAAGATCGATATTAAAACAAAACAAAAAGTAAACAATGTGAAGAAATCACCACTTTTTGTCCCGCGGTATCGGCTTCTGTTTATCTGTCCATCAATCAATCAATCAATCAATCAATCAATCAATCAATAATACTTAAAAGACGGTAACACCTAATAGTTAAACAGCTATAGTTAAACTGCTAAATAAATCGGCAGAGGTTTTTGGTATATGATATAATCTATATTGTTTCCTTTTAATCGTTTCTTTTCAGATCATCGAAAAGAGTATATCCAAGCTGTCACTTGTCACAAGTATTCTAGCAAATAGTAAAAAGACAGCTGTTAATGACCTTCTCGTCATTAGCGATACACTTGAGACGGCCACCGCGAATAAAGATGTCCTGACGTTAAATGCACGGGTAATATTTTTCGCATCGTTAAATAACCTTTGCTTTTCGTCCTTACGTAGTTATTGGTTATAGGTATTGTAAAAAAAAAAGCGATCAGCTAGATGTTTCTATAATTATATGATCGGTGACATGACTTCTGACATTATGACTCCAAGCACAGCCTGTAATACTGCAGTTAGTATATACCACACAAGTGAAAAGTGCTTTCCTCACGCGTTGACTGGTCAACACGGAGGTGATTAGCAAAGTACTATTCACCTCCGAGCTAGCCTGCGTAGCAAGCGTTCCTGTGTGAGCAAAGTGCTATGTGTCGCGTGCGGACGAAGATTCTGGTCGCGCAAAAATTGGGTTTTCGCGTGACTAGAATCTTCGCTGGTCTTCGCTTCTACGCGACATGTAGCACTTCGCTCGCACGGGAACACTTGCTATGCAGGCTGCCTCCGAGCAGCCGAAGAGAAACAAACTAGCTTACCGTGTCGCTTTGGGTACCGAAAGTTATGTTTTGATCCGCTAGTTATTCAGCTTGTGTAGTATATACTAAGACAGTTATTTACTTCAGTGTTGGTGAAAGTCGTGGATTATGATTTTTAACTAATGACACGTTCGCCGTTATAATAGTTCTAAATTCCAAAAAAAGGAAGCGAAGTGTAGCATATACTAAAACAGTTATTTACTTCAGTGTTGGTGAAAGACGTGGATTATAATTTTTAACTAATGACACGTTCGCCGTTATAATAGTTCTAAATTCCAAAAAAAGGAAGCGTAGTGAATTATTAAACTTGCCTGAGTTCATTGTTGAATTGTGATAAGGGAACAGGATGTTCTAAGAATAAGAAAGAAATGCACGGCAAGTGCTTTTTGAACTTCTTGATATATTGTGAGCTTAAATTGCACAATCAAGGTGCCCCTATTTCCTTGAGAATTTTATATAACAAAAACAAATTTTCCCTCATAGAGAAAAAGGAAACACGTTGCTCTATGAGCCATGTCAAATGTTAAAAGCACTCATCCACGAACGTTTTATAGCTCACCACTAATTTCAATTTATTTGTTTTCCTAGGACGAAAGTGCCGCAGTGTTGAATGAACTAGTTGAAACCGCTTTTAGAAGAACAGATGCACCAATGTCGTTCCTGGAAAGAATGACGGACACAGTTTTTGAATGTACAGCGAACTTACTGGAGAGCATATCGACTGGTCCTTCAATAAGTCGTGATGGTTCAGTCCATACTTGTGACAACAAAATCAAAGTGAATATCTCAAAACTTTCAAACCTACTTTTCTTTCTTTTTTATTAGATTTCTTTGTTTTGTTTCTGTTTTTTTTTTGTTGTTGTTGTTGTTGTTGTTTATATAGATGGCATAATTTGTCGAGATATTGTTTTGAGTAACTGTGTCGATATCCGTCTAGCGAACACTGCAAATAACTGTTATTGCAATAATTGTCGCTGGAAAACAGTAGAGGTGATATACATATATAGAAAAGATCAGCGCTTGTAATGAAAAACATGAAGTAGAAGGCTCATATCAATAGAGGGAAACATAAGACACAAAGCCAACTAGCGATTGCTTCTTTTGTTGCTGTCAATCATAATTATGTCAACGGGTAAAAAGCCTTCAAAAACAGAAACAAATAACAACCGATATAAGCTAACTTTTGCTTTTGTTGCCTGAGAGGTCCTCTTAGATAATTGAACGGCTGCGAAAAAAGTGACCGTTAGTTGAGAAAAGTTGGCATGTTATAGAAACACGTAGTAACCACGCGTAAGGGAAATATGAAGATTTTACGTGACATCTTACGAAGATTGAAGTGGTCAAACAAGCCCTGTTTATCCTTTTGGGAGGTTGCTTACTAGAAATACCTCCCGTAGTGTAAGTGATGTGAGTAATTGTACTGTAAGTAGTTCTTTTTCAGGGGTGGAAGCGGAATCATGAATCATAGCTGTAAAATTGGTAGGAATCATGAATCTTGGTGTTTAAAACTTGGGAATCATGAATAACGAGAAATGGCTAAAAGAATCATGAATAACAAATGAATATGTTTCCATCGATATTGGAGGCGTGTGAATATAGAATGCAAACTACGAAACTTCTTAACAGTTATATCACAGAAATGGCCGAAAATAGCATTTCCAAGCGACTAATTTTCAAAATTTTCTGGGGGAGCAGGCCCCCAGACCCCCCTACAGGAAATAAAAACACTGAAAACACGATTAAAATCTTCATCCCTTACCTATGAACTTGACCGTGATTAGGTATGTTACACACAGTGAAGTTAATTTCAAAACTGGATGAAAACAATGACAAATGAATCATGAATATCGAATGAAATTTTTAAATGAATCACGAATCATTGAGGTAAAACAAGACAGGAATCATGGATTCCGTTTCCACCCCCGATTCTTTTTCCTTTCCTGTGTTTTGCAATAAAAAGTACCTCCCGCTGTGCACGTTAACTAGCCGCGATATAGAATAGGACAAGCACTAAATGTTTAACTTTCGGTCTGTTAAATGTCTCACTACATTTCTGACTATTCTTCCCTTACAAAGGAAAGGAGCAGAAATGTTTCTATCACCATCCTGCAAGCTATAAATAAGATGTGTATGGCGGTTTTGAGAGCCAAAACCCCAGGTGATGTAGACACGGTTATTAATACTACCAAGATAGCAGCAAGACTTCGGAAAACCCTTGTTGATTCTATGAACGACTCGAAGATCGAGCATGACCTTGGAATGTTCAAACTTCCCAAGGAGGAAATGTTTCCTGACAAGAACCTAACGGCCGATCATGCAGTAAATTTTCAGGTATGTTTAACTTTATACAATATAGTAAGAAACATACAGGCAGTATCATAAATCATACTCGGTGAAAAACCTGTGAATCTCACCAGTGACATAAAAAAAACAAAGATCAAAACAAAAAAAAGAACCCAGAAATAATGTAGAGCAGGAAAAGAAAAGGTCGAAAAGGAAGAAAAATTTTGCGAGTTTTTACACCGAGGTTAATCTGTTAATTTAATTGCAGATGCTGGCCTTTGATAAGAATCCATACAGGCACTGTGGCGATAATAATATTACCTCATCAGTGGTTGCTTTGGAAGTCAAACGTTCTAACGGAAGCAAATTATCAATAAAAGGCTTGGAAAAAGAAATAGACATTAGAATACATCATAAAGAGCGGCCTTTTGTTTCTGATCAGGAGAACTTCGTTCTCCAAATATACGAGGCATCATCTCAATTCCATACGTTTGAGAACAGCTTTTCCGACGTAGCAGTAGCTATTGAGTTCTTTTCCCACAATGAAACTGTTTTGAAATGGAAAATCATGGTAGCACATGGGAAGAGACCAACCGTACGAGATAATCTGGCATCGTGGACGTTGGATGGAAGGAGCAGGGAACTATATCTGCTGGAATCACGTTTGCTAACCTCGGGAACTTACTACATCCAAGTGGAGGCATTGTCTAAGGTCCCGACTTCATCGGAGGAAGAAATAAGTGCCAATGTCTCATACAGTCTTAAAACATCTAAATTAAAATGCCTTTTCTGGGTAGAGGAACTAGAAGGCTGGAGTCTGGATGGATGCAGGGTAAGTGTAGAAGAATACATGTGTTTTTTTAATTTTTTTTTTAAGAAATCCTGTTGTAAATCTCTCTGATAAGTCTCTGGAGTAGCTATCCAATTGGCGCACGTTAGATAACAAAGTGACAATCGCTGAGCTGGTTATGATAACCTGAGTTCTAACAGGCATAAATTGAACGATTCAGCCAGTCATTTATTTAAAATAACTCTGGATGGATTGTTAAGTGGTATCCAAATGAAGCGATTAAATTCTGATTCTTAACGAAGGAGCGGCAAACGCTAGTGTGTTCAGCATTTTGTTCAAATTAATTCCGCAATTGACCTGATCAAGAAATGAAACGTAAAACAACTAGCTAACATTATTTTAACCATCAGAGAAGCTTCACTTCGCTTTGCTAATGTATGAACGTTGCTTTATAGGTTGGTCCGGAAACAACATCTAGGGAGGTTCAATGCCTTTGCAATCATCTCACCTCGTTTGCAGCACAAGTGTTTGTACAGCCAAATGCGATTGATTTTCATAAGGCTTTGAGGGGGTTTGTTGAATTGTCTGACAACCCGATGGTTTTTACTGTAGTGCTTTCTATTTTTGGCGTCTACATTCTGCTCCTTATCTGGGCTAGAAGACGCGACATTCGGAACGAAAAGAAGGTAAGCTTCATCTCCTCCTGAATTCCCCTTCTTCACCTACTGCCACCCAAGCCACCTCCGCCACCGATACGGCTATTGCGCGATATTGCTACAACAACTACGACTACGACGTCTTTCTCTGCCAGTACCACTTCCCCTGCCACTCATATTACGACTAGCACGCCACTACTGCTACTACTGCTTCCTCTGTTGCTTCTGGTCTGTAACCGCAACTTCTACATATTGAAGCCTAGACAATCATAAATTACAGCAGCTAGTCCGACAATGCTCGATACTCCTACACCAGTAAACGTTTTTATCAGCAATTCCACGTGTCTGTTCGTTCCATTTTACATGTCTCTCCTTTTCACACTTGCCTGTATATATTCTTACATTCGCGCCATTTCCAACATTTGTCAAAGGCTGCAGGATGGTATCCTGAAGCTGACGGCTTCTCTACAATTTTAACTCTGATACTTTCCTCCTCCTCCTCCTCCTCCCCCCCCCCCCCCCCCCCCCATCCTCCTCCACCTCATTTTACCCGTGCTTTCATGTTCTTCTACATTTTTCCATTTACTGCCTTCTTTAATTATTCTCCACCAATGAACAAAAGCTAAGTTTCATTGTAGCTAGTACAATTACATAATTGTACTAAAAAAAATGTTACCTTGAAAGTGGGGAGGCTTCAAAGACCAGAAAATCTGATTACCGCTTATACAATTTAATAAGCTCGTTAACACAAAAATTTTGTTTTCTCTTAGGCCGAAACTATTCCGTTGGAAGAAAATGAGCCATCCGATCGCTACAAATACGAAATTTTGGTGTTAACAGGAATGAGAAAAGAAGCTGGAACCACTGCTGACGTTTGCTGTGATTTAATCGGATTGGATGGTCAGACCGGTCCACGCCGACTGAGAGATCCCAGCCAAGTGCGTTTCCAAAGATCTGGCATGGATTCATTTCTTGTTACCACTCCTCAGCATTTGGGAGATCTCACCCTTTTAAAGATATGGCACAACAACTCAGGATGTAGCCCGTCCTGGTATTTAAAGCAAGTAATAATACGTGACTTGAAAACCGATTGCGTGTTTGTGTTTATGTGTAATCGTTGGCTTGCCGTCGAATTTGACGACGGTGAGGTGTTGCGGACTTTACCATCAGCTAGGCAAGATGATCTTAAATCTTTCAACTATTTGTTTACCAACGTCACGCAGAAGAATATAACTGACAGTCATCTGTGGTTTTCTGTGCTGATGAGGCCGAAAATGAGCAACTTTACTACTGCCCAGCGCCTTTCGTGCTGTTTGGCTCTACTTTACTGTACCATGTTAGCAAATGCTATGTTCTACCAGCTTGATGGTGAGTCGGATCCCTCGATCACCTTCAATTTGGGGCCTTTAATCATATCTCCTCGACAGGTATACATTGGAATTATAAGCAGCCTGATAATTTTCCCAGTAAACATTGCCATTGTCGAACTTTTTAGGAACATAGGCCCCAAAGTTATCAATGAAAAGAAAGCGAAAATATCACACGCACAGAATACGAAGACAAAAAAGAGAGCTCAAGCTTACAAAGGAGATTTTCAAGACATCGTTCAGTGGTATCGTAGCCAAGATCAAGAAGACGAATTGCAAGGCGAAGGCCTTGAATCCATCTCTGTGGGATTGCCACCCGTTGAAACAGTTGATATGGAGCAGAAGACAACACAATGGCTGAATAGGAGTATAAGCAGTTGCAATAGTGAAAGTTTCTTTGCAGATTTAGACCAGAATGATTGGCACGGAAACGAAATAAATTTTGAAGTTTCAGAGGAGTGTAATGTCAAGGTGCATATCAACGAAAAAAGTGGATCGATTAAGAAAGCTAAGCGTACACTTCCTCACTGGTGCGTGTATATTGCGTGGCTTGGAGTTTTCGCCGTCTCTTTTGTTTCAGCTTTCTTCGTCACTTTATACGGTTTTCAGTTTGGCAAAGAGAAGGCATCCCAGTGGCTTGCATCTCTATTGATATCTCTTATTCAAGACATCTTTATCAGCCAGCCGATCAAAGTATTGTTCCTTGCATTGTTTATTGCTCTTCTGATCAAGAAACCCCAGGAACAAATGGAGACAAATAATGTAGAAGATGACGACATGGATGATGACCAGGAGGACGAAGATGAGGAGCGCGGAATTGGAAATTTCGAACAAGGATTCCCTGAACCTAAAAAGTTTATGTATCGCAGATACGAGCAACATCCTTCAACAAAGCTAGAACCACCCGATTTTACTGAACTTAGTAACGCCAGAGAACAGAGGAAACGCGAAATACGAATGTCTCAAATTCTGAAAGAAATAATTATATACGTGCTTTTCTTGCTTGCTTTGTTTGTTATAAGTTTTGGTCAACGCGATCCTCAAGCCTATTTCATTGCTAAAGGAATGGAAGACACTTATCTTGGAGGAGTGTATACCGGTCAACAACTGTACGAGGTAAGAGTTCGCAGACTGCGTAATTTTAATTAAAATAATTCGTACGTCGGCCCAGTTGACGTTCAAATTCAGTCAAACCACATCTAGATATGTGATTCCGAAATGATTACAGAGAGGGAAAAGCAAAATAGATAAGTAGCGGACGAAGCTTACTGCTGTAGTGATTTGATAAAGCGTCGTGCAAACAACTTTGAATCAGTTGAAATCGATAACTTCTACATAGCAGTCATTTTAAATCTGCATTTCATTCAAACGAAATAACCAGGTATCTTTTGATGTATAGACATATCTCAATGGTAGACACGGAAGACGTAAAAAAAAAAAAAAAAAAAACGTTTCAGATTAGTAATTGTTGATTATTTATGATTACGCTCATGACAATAACGACAAAGGATGACGAAAACAGAACATATGTCATTCGTTTTGCAGACGGATGGAGTTGATAACTACTGGAAATGGATAGAAGGAACTGTTTTGCCAAGTTTGTCCTCTTCAAGTCGAGACTGGGCTAGAGGGTGCCACCCATTGGAAAACTATACCATAGATTGCAATTCGCGCCTAGTTGGTGGGGCAAGAATCCGTCAACTCAGGGTGTCTCCAGGTATGTCTTTAAATTTTGGCATACGACTTTCTTCAGTTGTTCATTCTTCCGTGTTCTGAATGAGTTTTCGCGAATACCAGAACGGGTTACGGGTGAGCCTGGTGTACACGAGGAGTGTGATAAGCCCTGTTGGACTAATGAATGTGTTTTATCATGGTTTAATCCGTACCCACCAAGTCGCATCTCCTTCAGGGATTCTAAAGGGAGAATAACAAACGCTACTGTACATGTAAGGATATGCACATTTGATGTCATTTTCTTCCAACGTTTCTTTTGTAATTGATAAAATGCGTGTAAAAGAGACTACTACGAATTTGCACTTGTCCCATGAAACATTATGGGCAAATACAACATGAAATATTTAACGGTATGCACTTGATTTATTAATATTACGATTCCAGTTTAGTTTTTATGTTTAGGAAGGGGAAGTATTCAAGTTGTACTAATGTTTGCATTTTATTTTTCTCATGTTTAGGAAGTTGTCAAATACCTGGACCTATGATAGACATGATCTCAGCGTGTAATGACTTCTATTCTTTCTTTAAAGAGGATAAAAACAATTACGGAACAGGCTGGGAAAAGGCAAATACAACTTCAAATATAACATCAAACATAACCACTTCGCCATGGACTTATCAGACCATGGAGGAGCTTGGTAGTATACCATTCTTAGGACTGATGGGGACATACAGTGGTGGTGGTTACTCCTTTGATTTGTCAATTTCTAACGGCACTGAAGTTTACTTGAATTCCTTGAAGCAAAACTCCTGGATTGATTCTCGAACTCGTGCAATATTTGTGGAAATCGCAATTTACAGTACCCAAGTCAACCTGTTTGGCGTGGCGACGTTTTTAACGGAATGGATTCCAACAAATGGGATTGTTTACTTTAATAACGTTAAAGTTGCCCGACTGTATTCCCACGGAAAAGATTTTCAAGTTGTGATGCTAGTGTGCGAAATTTTTCTTGCTGTTTTTGTCGCCGTGTTCATTTACACTGAAATAAAGAAAGTTTATAGGCTACGAAAAGAATATTTTAGAGATCCGTGGAACTGGCTTGAAATTGCTCAGATCGTACTGATATTAACTTGTGCTGGCGCCTTGCTACAGAGAACAGCTTTCGCACAACGGACGATAGAGCAAATGAAGGCTAACCCCGAGAAGTTCACTAGTTTCATACAGACAATTACATGGGACGAGATTTTTGGATATTCGTTGGCTTTCTTAGTTTTCTTCGCTAACTTGAAGCTTCTCAAACTAATTCGATTTAACCACCGGATCTATTTATTTACAAAGACTCTTTCTACAGCAGCATCACCACTGATGTCTTTTATGATCGTTTTCTCCATTTTCTACTTTGCTTACAGTGTGCTGTTCTACGCAATGTTTGGAAGCATACTGCCTGAGTATCGCTCATTTCTTACGACCATTGAAACACTGTTTAACACTGTTATGGGAGCATTTGATTTTGAAATTATCAGGGAGAACAGTGGTATCCTAGGACCAATTATCTTTTTCTCGTTTATGATGATCATGGTTATGATACTACTTAACGTGTTCTTAACGATTCTTATGGACTCCTTTGCCGAGGTACAAACAGATGAAAATCTAAAATCAAAAGACGCAGAAGTAGTGGAAATGATGATGAAGCGTTTCAAATATTTTTTTGTAAGGACAGATAAGGTTGACATTTTATCAGAGACTGATACCGTGTCAGGAACCGGCTATAATTCAACTAATGATCATAAAGCCCCGAACAGTATAAATCAGCCAAATAGCGAAACTACTTCATTTCAGTCCATGAGTGAGAATTTGATGGGACGAACGCAAGACAATATGAGTGAAGGAAAAAATCCTTTAAAAGCTACTCATGCTTCATTCTCGTCGATTGAGAGCGCTGGTGACTCAAACCAAAAACAACATATTGACGGTGACGAAGAACACTCGTCTTCTTGGTCTTCATTTACGTCACTAGCCAATGAACGCGCTGAAATAGAAAACTGCAAAGCAACTTTATCCTGTCACGATGGGCCATTTACGTCACTATCCCATGAACGTGTAGAAATGGAACGCGACAAGACAACCTCTCCTCCTCACGATGAAAAATTCGTAGATGGCACCAATAGTGTATGGTCAGAATCATCTGATTGTAGTCGGAAATTTTCTAGGAAGTCATCTATTGTATCACAGAGAGAAGATAATGAATCTAGCGAGGAATGTCCGCCATCAACCAAGACTTCGCCCAAAGATAGCCCCCGCTTTAAATCGGAGGAATCTCAAACACTTCCCAAGAGCAGGAGAAGTTCGAGCTCTGGTTATAGTTCTTCTTTTGTTGGAACCGATAATTCGAACGCTGAAACGGAACTATCTAAAGAATCTGAGGTTTCCCATTATTACGATTTGCTTGACAGAGCACTTGAAAACCTTGACACTGATAAACTAGAAAGTTCTCCGGAGAGCAATGGCTCTATGGAACCCGAGGTGTCTTATTACTATAAGCTATTAGAAAAAGCGACAAAGGAGCATGACCACGAAAAAGAGGAAGGAACAAACGCTTTTGAAAAATTTGACTTTACTGATTATCAAATGTGTGATAACAACTTCGGGCACAGGCTCGTGAATAATTCCGAATTGGAAGAAAACGTGGAGCCAAAGCTCGGTGAACTAACCGGAACTTTTGCAAGTGTAGCGATGAGTGATATACAGGAGGATCAAGTATATGAACAACTGCTCAAAACATACGTCGCGACACTTAACGAGGTTTCTTTTGAACCTGATCGTGGCACCATGGAAAGCCGACTTATGAAACGTTTTGATAAAAAAGCAAAGTGGAAGTATACTCGTCACATGTATACGGAACCATCATAATAGACACAAGCATAAAATTGTTCGCCGCTAGAGCTAGAGGTCCATGTCTAGGCGGCATGATTTATAGGGGCGTGTCAACGGTAAGCAATTACTTCCGTTAAAAGCCCAGTTTGAATGCCTGATCATTTTAGTGAATCGCAGGCAAGAATAGAAAACGAAAAAGAAAACTAGTTGATACTTATAAGGACCTCATAATTTGATTAGAAGAGATAACCAAACGCCAGCTATGCTGTCGAAAATGGACAAACGATTAAAATTGAGTAAATAACAGGTACCAAATGCTAAATTGTTAATTTTAATTTCATTAGTACAAGGGTTGTTTGGTGTAAAGACAGTAGCCTACCTGGGCACGCCTGGGCACGCTCAGCTTCAAAGTAACTTTACCGGATTCTAAGTCCTTACACTATTTGGAGTATTCTATAAATTATTCATAAATTTGCAGTTTCACTCACCTCATTTGTTCCTAATATTGTCTCAACCATAATGTTATCCCATATTTCTAGTAGTATGTCATGTGGCAATTTTGGTATAATGCTTCGATGACAATAATCAATGTCTTTAACTTTTTAAAAGATAAAAAAATATATATATATATATTTTTTTTTCTGAGTTAAATTAAAATATAGATAGTTAAATAATATTTACCAGTCTATTTGGACTTAAAGGGGGGTGACTCGGGCGCTGCTCTTTTTTAAAGGTATTCAGTGTGTTCAGTACAACTTTAACTATGCCAAAATACATCCCGCTTGCTGATTACCGTATAAACAATGTAGTTTTTGTGATAATGACAACGGCATACAATTGTAGCTGGAGGTAAGATTAATAATTTGGATTTTATATTTATATGTTCCATTAATCAAATTAAGTAAATGAAAAGTGCCTCTTTTTACGAATACTTAAGATGCAGTTGAACCATGCGGTAAAAATAAAAATAAATCAGTTTATTAAGTGTCCATGTATTTAGCACTGATGCGCTAATTGGGGACACCGTGACTGTGTATTCCCGATCGCATTAGAATTTTGAAGTGTTAGTTTTTATGGAGGGAGGTAAACCGGAGGAAAACCGGAGAGCCCGGAGAAAAACCTTCGGAGCAAGGACGAGATTCAACAGCAAACTCAACCCACATATGGTACCGGGCCGGAATCGAACCCAGGCCACATTGGTGGGAGGCGAGCGCTCTCACCACTGCGCCACCCCTGCTCCTGCTCGCGGTCTCTATCTTTCATTAAATAGCATACTTCCAAAGACCAAAAGTCTGGACGATAGGGCAATTACTCCCTCCCCTCCACCGTAAATAACGTATTGATTTTCATAGACGCATAAACGTAAAAAAAATACTGGTCCTTTCCTGAAGCTTCCCGCTAGAAATGGGATGAGCGCGTGCTTTTCACTTAGCCTGACGTACCATTATTTCGGAGGGGGTGGGAGAGGGGTGCATGAAATACAGACAGTTTTTTTTTTCGGTGTCATTATCCTATTGCGTTAACTTACTTAATAAACCAGCAGGCAAACTGTGAAATTGCGCCATTGATAGTTAATCGTATTTTAGCCACGGTTCCATCGTACTCGATCTCCTTCGTTCGTCCCAGACGGATTTGGAAACCAGATGGAACTTATTATCTCGTTTACCCATAGGGTAATAGATAGTTTTATTGATTTATCACAGTGTGAAATTACAGCAAACTCCACAAAACGGAATGATAATGCCGATAATGGGTAGACGGCTGCGCGGCTTAGGCACTCACGCGGAAAGGAATATTTAATTTATGTTTTGACGCTGTAAATCCAAATTTTGCGATAGTAACAGATTATTTGTTCCGCAAACTTTCGATAATGATAATTTGCCAATGGCGATGATTACATAGAGTTCCAGAAGAGTTAGTTTCAATTTCGCTTCCCGCTCGTTGAATTGATTATTGTCATATATATTTTCTAGCTCCATTTATAAAATGATTAAATAGTATCCATCACAATTACGAACCCCTCAGCCATAACCGTGACTACACCAACAAGCTGAAACTTACAAGGTATTCTTTTATTTCACCGTACAAGAGATTATATCCATTAGCTCAATTATACCCATTCCCATAACGTGATGTATGTGAAGCTGGTTTCCTTTCGATTCCTTTTGAGCTATTTCCGCGACGACGCAATTGTTAGTGATTGCGTATACGATAATTGTCTTTAAAGCACGCCTTCCAAAGATGCACGTGCAACGGTTAAGTGATGGAGCTGAAAAGGGTTCGAAGGGCACAAAAGCTCTACCTTATAAGGTTCTGTTTGTGAAACAGACAGAATTAAGGAATAAGTTATTTTGGTCTCGGCTTCAATAACAGGAAGTCACGTTGAAAAAGAATGGAGCATTTTCACATGCAATTAAAAAAACCTAAATGTGCTACTTATCCGCAATAATTAGAAATGGTTTGACAAGACTCTGATTCAACGAAAGGTTGCTCCAAAGCCGAGAAATGTATCATTTCATACTAAAATTAAAGTTGTTCTGTTCTTGACGTTGATTATGATTGTGTCGATAGGCTAACAAGCCGGTTCTAAAGGGGGCCTTAGCTTCATCATATAATTCTTTGTGTACAGCACTAAATACGCAGAGTGAATCATTGTATTATTTTTGGGTTGTTTAGTGTAGTTAAACTTACTGTTATCACCTGCTCTGCTGATGTCTGAGAAATCCAAAATGCAATTACAATTAGTTGTGGCAAATAAAACATCGGCTCGGAAGCAAGAGCATGCAACATCCTCGATACACTCCTTCCTCCAAATTCATTTCTAGCGCAGGACAACTTAGAATTTTTATTCTGATAAAATTTACACTAAAGACGTTCGCCGTGTTTCATAACCATTTCCCTGTGAATCAGCGATACAGTGCTTTAAGCAGTTTAAGCCAAAATAAAGGTTCACGTTCTAATAGTCGTTTACTTGCGTGTAGACGTCTCGGTCAACATGAGAGGACGAGGTCCAAAGAAATACCGATATAGATAGTTTCTTCCATGCAGTGTATGCTTTTTTCTTGTGCCACCCTAGAAACTCTTTTTTTCACGCAGTGACTATGCAACACTTTATTATTTCGAAAGCAATGAGTTAAATATTAACTCTTTTCATGCGAGGAACAATGCTTTGCAAAGGAAGCCAATCACCCGCAGCCACAAAAATGATGCTCATTTAAAACCATACGGATGCTATGTCCAGTTGTGTCGCAGTTCTTTGTCAACATCGCAGTTCGCAGGGTTTCGCTGAAACAAAACAAGAATGTTCTAGCTTGAATTTTGAACAAAAGCGCAGTGTTCTCCTTTGATTCAAATAACATGGCTTTCATGGTCTAACGGTCTAATAGTCCTTCACGGACTGCATTTTATCTCTTTCCACTGAAAACAAAAGCAGACCATAAAGGGTAGACTTAACTTCCTTCCAAACATGTATCTTCACTGCGATGTATTTTGCATAATATATATACGTCTATAATTACTAAAAATTTAGTCAAATCCCATGCAGATTAAGCCCGACAAAGCAATCAATTTTATAACTAGTTTTTATTTGCATACTGCTAGCACATTTGACGCCGACAATGAGGCGAATGCTCTACCATTTAGCACGATAGAGAAGCTCAGACATAGTTTGCAATCTCCATTTAACCTAGACTGGTTCTTTTAACAAAGAAGTACTCTCACAGTCGGCCGACAGACGACCGACAGTCGGTTGATGGGAGCTGTTCTTCACAATTACCCATAACTCGCCCCGATCTAACGATTCAGTCAAGTTCACTTAGTTAGTCAACTTGGGAATAACTCCACCTGCATCCATCATTAGTATGGTGGTATCTATTCAGCAACAATCAACACTAAGAGAATAACTAAATTGGTCGAGGGATATTTTTTCTTTCCTTTCCCCAAATTTTCAGCTATTTTTCAACAGTTTTGTTTTAGCCACAACAACAGCATGCATGTTTGTGTGTACCGTAATAGCCCAATTTTGCTATTTTAAAATTCAACCTAAAACAATAGACCTCAGTACGAGGCTCCCAGGAATCAAATATAGAGTTTGTGGGATTTATTTTCCGGAGCCTCGTAGTGATGTCTATTGTTTAGGGCTGAATTTTAAAATATCGAAATTGAGCTATTATTGCTTTATTTTTACAAGAACTGAAATAAGCAATGACCATGAGCTAGTGTGGGTTGTCTCTTGTTTTCATTTAAAATCGTCGGCAAGAGTTTTACAGCAGATTTAAAAGTATAAAAAATAAACAAAGATACTGAGAGCAAATGTGTCATTAATGTGTTATTAACATAAGAAGGTATGCTCCGGGGCAAAAATGGACGATAGGGCAATTACTCCCTCAGCCCACCCCAAAGTTAGGGAATTTGCTCCGCACTTACTTAATTTGATAAATCACTTGCCAATCTCTTGTTGGAAGAACGGAATTTCCGAAATTAAAAAAAAAAAAAACAACAAAAAAAAGACAATCGCAAAACGCGAAAATTTCATGTCACGAAATTTTCGCGTAAATAACGTATTGATTTCCATAGACGCATAAACGTAAAGAATTACAGGTCCTTTCCTGAAGCTTCCCGCTAGAAACGGGATGAGCGCGTCATTTTTACTTAGCCTGACGTACCATTATTTAGGAGGGGACGGGGGAGGGGTGCGTGAGATACAGACAGTTTTTTTTTCTCTGTCATTATCCTATCGCTTAATAATAAACCAGCAGACTGTGAAATTGCGCCATTGATAGTTAATCGTATATTAGCCACGGTTTCATCGTACTCCTTCGTTCGTCCCATATGAATTTGGAAACCAAATTGAACTTATTATATTGTTTACCACTAGGGTAATAGATAGTTTTATCGATTTATCACAGCTCAAAATTACAGCAAACTACACAGAACGGACTGATAAGGGGCAGACAGCTGTGCGGCTTAGGAACTCACGCAGAAAGGAATATTTAATTAATGTTTTGACGCTGTGAATCCAAATTTTCCGATACTAACAGATTATTTGTTCTGCAACTTTTCGATAAGAATTTGCCAATGGCGAAGATTATATAGAGTTCCAAAAGAGTTACTTTCATATTTCGCTTCCCGCTCGTTGAATTAATTATTGTCATATATATTTTCCTAGCTCTATTTATTAAATGATTAAATAGTATCCATCACAATTACGGACCCCTCAGCCATAACCGTGACTACACCAACAAGCTGAAACTTACAAGGTATTCTTTTATTTCACCGCAAAATAGATTATATCCATCAGCCCAATTATACCCATTCCCATAACGTGGATGTATGCATGTGAAGTTGGTTTACTTTCCTTATGAGCTATTTCCGCGTCGATTCAATTTTTAGTGATTGCGTATGCGATAATTGTCTTTAAAGCACGCCTTCCAAAGATGCACGTGCAACGGTTAAGTGATGGAGCTGAAATTAGGGTTCGAAGGGCACAAAAGCTCTACCTTATAAGGTTCTGTTTGTGAAACAAAACAGAATTAAGGAATAAGTTATTTTGGTCTCGGCTTACATAACAGGAAGTCACGTTGAAAAAGAATGGAGCATTTTCACATGCAATTAAAAATACCTAAATGTGCTACTTATCCGCAATAATTAGAAATGGTTTGACAAGACTCTGCAAGGAAAGGTTGCTCCAAAGCCGAGAAATGTATCATTTCATGCTAAAATTAAAGTTGTTCTGTTGTTGACGTTGATTATGATTGTGTCGATAGGCTAACAAGCCGGTTCTAAAGGGGGCCTTAGCTTCATCATATAATTATTTGTGTACAGCACTAAATAGGCAGAGTGAATCATTGTATTATTTCCGGGTTGTTATTTACAATACAGGAAGTCTTTGAAATAGTGTAGTTAAACTTACTGTTATCACCTGCTCTGCTGATCTCTGAGTAATCCAAAATGCAATTACAATTTGTTGTGGCAAATAAAACATCGGCTCGGAAACAAGAGCATGCAACTTCCTCGACACACTCCTTCCTCCAAATTCATTTCTAGCGCAGGACAACTTAGTATTTTTATTCTGATAAAATTTACACTAAAGACGTTCGCCGTGTTTCATAACCATTTCCCTGTGAATCAGTGATACAGTGCTTTAAGCAGTTTAAGCCAAAATGAAGGTTCACCTTCTAATAGTCGTTTACTTGCGTGTAGACGTCTCGGTCAACATGAGAGGACGAGGTCCAAAGAAATACCGATATAGATAGTTTCTTCCATGCAGTGTAAGCTTTTTTCTTTTACCACCCTAGAAACTCTTTTTTTCACGCAGTGACTATGCAACACTTTATTATTTCGAAAGCAATGAGTTAAATATTAACTCTTTTCATGCGAGGAACAATTCTTTTCAAAGGAAGCCAATCACCCGCAGCCACAAAAATGATGCTCATTTAAAACCATACGAATGCTATGTCCAGTTGTGTCGCAGTTCTTTGTCAACATCGCAGTTCGCAGGGTTTCGCTGAAACAAAACAAGAATGTTCTAGCTTGAATTTTGAACAAAAGCGCAGTGTTCTCCTTTGATTTAAATAACATGGCTTTCATGGTCTAACGGTCTAATAGTCCTTCACGGACTGCATTTTATCTCTTTCCACTGAAAACGAAAGCAGACCATAAAGGGTAGACTTAACTTCCTTCCAAACATCTATCTTCACTGCGATGTATTTTGCATAATATATGTATATATATATATATATATATACGTCTATAATTACTAAAAATTTAGTCAAATCCCATGCAGATTAAGCCCGACAAAGCAATCAATTCTATAACCAGTTTTTATTTGCAGACTGCTAGCAAAATTGACGCCGACAATGATGCGAATGCTCTAACATTTAGCACGATAGAGAAGCCCAGCCATAGTTTGCAATCTCCATTTAACCGGGACTGGCTCTTTTAACAAAGAAGTACTCTCACAGTCGGCCGACAGACGACCGACAGTCGGTTGAGGGGAGCTGTTCTTCACAATTTCCCATAATTCGCTCCGATCTAATGATTCAGCCAAGTTCACTTAGTTAGTCAACTTGGGAATAACTCCACCTGCATCCATCATTAGCATGGCGGTATCTATTCAGCAACAATCAACACTAAGAGAATAACTAAATTGGTCGAGGGATATTTTTTCTTTCTTTTCCCCAAATTTTCGGCTAGTTTTTAACAGTTTTGTTTAAGCCACAACAACAGCATGCATGTTTGTGTGTACCGTAATAGCCCAATTTCGCTATATTAAAATTCAGCCTAAAACAATAGACCTCAGTACGAGGCTCCCAGGAATAAAATATAGAGTTTGTGGGATTTATTCCCAGGAGCCACGTAGTGATGTCTATTTTTTGGGGCTGAATTTTAAAATATCGAAATTGGGCTATTATTGTTCTATTTTTATAAGAACTGAAATAAGCAATGACCATAAGCTAGTGTGGGTTGTCTCTTGTTTTCATTTAAAATCACCGGCAAGAGTTTTACAGCAGATTCAAAAGTATAAAAAAAGAAAAAAAGATACTGAGAGCAAATGTCTCATTAATGTGTTATTATTAACACAAAACGGCATGCTCCGGGGCAAAAATGGACGATAGGGCAATTACTCCCTCCCCTCCCCCCTCCCCCCTTCCCCCCTCCGCCCCCCCCCCCCCCCCCTCCCCCCTCCGCGCTTGAATTAAGGAGGTGTATGTTTTTCATGGCCCAACCGTCCCATATTTTCCAAAAGTATAGGAAAGATCGCACTCCATTCTCAGCTACCCTTCCTCAGGTGTTTTAAAGTTTAGCATTCTTTTTAAAATCTTTACAAAGTAACTATAGTATCTAAATCAGCCTTCACCTTCATAGCGACGTTTTCGAAAACATTTGGAGAGTGATAGCGGATCGTGTTAAAATGGCATGTCGCGGGGAAGATTAAATCTTACATATATATTTTTTTTAAAGTATCATAGTATACCTCTGATAGTTCCGTCCCACCGTAGGATGAGATTTTAATTTGAAGAACTAGTACTTACACAATATTGTCTCCTAATTGACGTTTTTCTGCCCTTATGCTACACTCAAAGAAAAACAACTCAACGGCTAAACCGGAAGAAGACTTTTTTGTCCAACAACCACCCTCTTACCCCCCCCCCCCCCCCCCCGAAAGCAAAAACAAACAAACAAACAAACAAACAAACAAACAAACAAACAAACAGGCAAAATACTCTCCACCCAGGGTATCACTTTTTTCAAAGTGAACCATTTAACTAGTTTATTGCAATTTGCTCGGATAATTTTTGCAGACATATATTAAGTATGTTTCCCCACATGTCCCATTTATAAATGCATATGTTTCCAACAAATATAACAAAAAGAAAAAAACAACTTTTAAATGCAGGTAACCACACAACGCAAAACAATACTCAGTATTTCTTTTGAGAAGAGAGCCCCTTGCTGTATTGCCAGCTTTAAATTTCGCAAAGTTAGGGAATTTGCTCCGCACTTACTTTATTTGATAAACCACTTGCCAATCTCTCGTTGGAAGAACGGAATTTCCGAAACTAAAATAAAAAGGAACAAGAAAAAAAAAAGACAATCGCAAAACGCGAAAATTTCATGTCACGAAATTTTCGCGTAAAGAACGTATTGATTTCCATAGACGCATAAACGTAAAGAATTACTGGTCCTTTCCTGAAGCTTCCCGCTAGAAACGGGATGAGCGCGTCATTTTTACTTAGCCTGACGTACCATTATTTAGGAGGGGATGGGGGAGGGGTGCATGAAATACAGACAGTTTTTTCTCTCTCTGTCATTATCCTATTGCTTAATAATAAACCAGCACACTGTGAAATTGCGCCATTGATAGTTAATCGTACTTTATTAGCCACGGTTTCATCGTACTCCTTCGTTCGTCCCATATGAATTTGGAAACCAAATGGAACTTATTATATTGTTTACCCATAGGGTAATAGATAGTTTTATCGATTTATCACAGTTCAAAATTACAGCAAACTACACAGAACGGACTGATAAGGGGTAGACAGCTGTGCGGCTTAGGAACTCACGCAGAAAGGAATATTTAATTAGTGTTTTGACGCTGTGAATCCAAATTTTGCGATACTAACAGATTATTTGTTCTGCAAATTTTCGATAATAATTTGCCAATGGCGAAGATTATATAGAGTTCCAGAAGAGTTAGTTTCATATTTCGCTTCCCGCTTGTTGAATTAATTATTGTCATATATATTTTCCTAGCTCTATTTATTAAATGATTAAATAGTATCCATTACAATTACGGACCCCTCAGCCATAACCGTGACTACACCAACAAGCTGAAACTTACAAGGTATTATTTCACAGCAAAAGAGATTATATTCATCAGCCCAATTATACCCATTCCCATAACGTGAAGTATGTGAAGCTGGTTTACTTTCCTTTTTGAGCTATTTCCGCGTCAATTCAATTGTTAGTGATTGCGTATGCGATAATTGTCTTTAAAGCACGCCTTCCAAAGATGCACGTGCAACGGTTAAGTGATGGAGCTGAAAAGGGTTTGAAGGGCACAAAAGCTCTACCTTATAAGGTTCTGTTTGTGAAACAGAACAGAATTAAGGAATAAGTTATTTTGGTCTCGGCTTACATAACATGAAGTCAAGTTGGTATCTATTCAGCATGAATCAAAACTAAAAGAATAATTTAATTGGCCGAGGGATATTTCTCTTTCTTTTCTCCGAAATTTTAGCAAGTTTCTAACAGTTTTTTCGTTTTTAAGACAGAGCAACAAAATGTCGTTTGCCCGTAATGCTGCTTTATTCTTACAAGAACTGAAAGAAACAATGTCCATAAGCAAGTGTCGGTTGTCACTTGTTTCCATCGAAATCGTCGGCAAACGTTTTACAGAAGTTTCTGCAGTAAAAGCATCGAAAGTAAAATCTGCTACACAGGCACCAAGTCATTTAATTTACAAAGCAAGGGGTACCTTAATGTGCGGAAGTCTACTTACTGAAGCATGGACCGTGCGTTTCAAATTGTGGTCTTGGTGCGTAGGCGTCCACAATAACAATTATTCTTTGCAAAGATAATGAATGTTTTGAAGATCAAGCAAGACTACTTCGCTTTTGAATAAGTTATTTTTGCGTCTGATCAGTTTATTGTTTTTGAAGCGTGTTTTTTTTTTTTCCAAAGATGCACTAAAAAGTAAAATTACGGAGCTGAAAAGAGTCCAAATGGGCAAATAAGCTAGACCTCCACATACAAACAAACAAAAAACACCGACGTAATAGCTAAGTTAAATCAGATCATTATTTAAAGTACGCTCATCTGGGTTAAAGTTGTACATAAAGTCTTACACATGCGCTGCAATTTTAAAGCTACAACGAGGTCGAAGGTTTGACTGTTGGCTGTAATGGTGAGATCACTGGTGTGTCAGTGTTTACCATTATCGTTATTTTTACTTGTTTTCATTATCGTGAATTTCTGTTCATGTATCGTGAAATTCATAAAAGTTCAGATACATTTCGTATTTTCGTGTCGCAAATGCTGCTTTGCAGCGGTGATTACTTTTTGCTTTTTTACTGCACACGGGGATGATTACATAGACTTCCCGCTCGTAGATTTAATTATATTCATATTTACTTGTTATATTTTATAAAGTGGTTAAATTAAATATATTACAATTACGGACCCTTCAGCCATAACCGTGACTACACCAACAAATCGAACCGAAACTTACAAGGTATTCTTCAATTTCACCGCGTAGAAATTATACCAATAACTTGTTATACCCATAGACATAACGTGATATTTCGTGAAGCTGGTTTACTTTTCCTTGAGCTATTTCCGCGTCAACGTAGTTGTTAGTGATTGAGTGTACGGTAATTGTTTTCAAAGCACGCCTTCCAACGATACACGATAAGCTATTCCTTATAAGGTTCTGTTTGTGAAACAAAACACGATTAAGGGAAAAGTTATTAAGGGAAAAGTTATTTTTGGTCTCGGCCTTCATAACAGGAAGTCACGTTGAAAATGAATTTAGCAGTTTCACATGTAATTATAAAAAAAAAAATCCCTTTTTGTTGTGTTTATCCGCAATAATCAGAAATAATTTGACAAGAATCAAGGAAAGGTTGTTCCAAAGCCGAGAAATATTGTATTAGTTCATGCTAAAATTAAAGCTATTTACGCTTTATGTTGCTGACACTGATTATGATTGCGTCGATAGGCTCAGAAGCCGGTTTAACTTCACCATATAAGGCTTTGTGCACAGCACTTGGCATAGTCAATCATTGTATTATTTTCGGTTGTGAGTCTTTGAAATAGTTAAACAAGGGGTGCCTTAATGAGCGGAAGTCTAATTACTGAAGCTTGGGCCGTGCGTTTCAAATTGTGGTTTTGTTGCGTAGGCGTCAACGATAACAATTATTCTTGCAAAGTTTATTTTGAAGATCAAGCAAGACCTTCAATTTATCAGACATCCACTCTACTAGCTATATATATATAGACTAATTCGCTTTTGAATAAGCTTTTTCCGCGTCTATCAAATAGTGATTACGTAACTGTTTTTGAAGGATGCTAAGGATGGTAATAATTAAACACGAATGAACAGTATATTCCTTTGTTCCCTTTTAAGACTTTTTGAATGGGGACTTAATAGAGAGGGGGTTATTATCAAATCATGTATGAATTGAGGGAGATATAACAGAATGAAGTGGACTTTTTTATGTTTTAGTGCTGTTTTGTGATACATTTTCAGAAATAACAGCAATAATTAAAATTATATGCTGACATGAAGAGACAAAACATACATGTTCTGTGAATATAGTAAGAGGTGCTGTGAGCATAGTTGGTCAGTGGAGGAAATATATTTTGGTTCACGGCAAACTTCAAAAGGCCAAAGAATAAACATGCCAATATCTATGTTGTATAAAATGACCACAACCGTCCAAAATCTTTTGTTTTGTAATCCTACAGTATGTATGATTGAATTGAGTAGCCGTAGCGGCTTGGGTAGTTGCTCTGACGCAAGTCAAAACCCACTCAAGAGAGACCCTGGGAACGAGGTTGAAACCTACTGTGTTTGTTTTTCTGCGTGGTCACGAGTGCCAGAAAAGCTATTTTTATGTCTGTTCCCTTAATCGACTGTATTCGTCAGAAGTGACCTTTTCACCTCGTTTCAGTTCCTCTTAACATTCTGCATGACATCCTGTCATAACTGTCAAAATGAAAACAGTAATATAAAGCCATCATGGCAAACTGCCAATAACGCGCCCTGGTTTGCAGTAATGACGACTGATTAATGTGGCCACTGCAAATACTTCCTCGTATGGTTTTTGCATTTCAGTGAAGCGATAGTAAAATAACTCAAGAATAGCCATGGCAGGTGTTTGCACATTGGGAAGACTTATATTTCTGTTGCCATTTTTCGCTGTTTCGCAAGGTTCGGATCCTTGTGTCACTTATAAGACGATTGACAATGCATTTCGGAGCACCAGTTATGTTATAAAGCAAGGAGATCCTGCAATCTGTGACAAGGGATTAAAAGTAGGATGGTACCGGTTTGTAAATGCGGTTGGGGGAACTCTGCCGGAAAGCAAAGTGGAAGTCAACCACTGTGGAACGATTGCTCCAATTTGGATGCAAGGTCTGCATCCATCGCTGGCAGATGACGTTGTTGACCGAGTGGCTTGTGTCAACTACTTGGGGTTGCTCAACGGCTGCCTCGTAGCTATTCAGATAAAAGTGAAGAAGTGCAATGATGGCTTCTTTGTATATTACCTTCAACCTCCCCATGGATGTCCTATGGGCTACTGTGCCGGTATGTTGTTTATTTGTTTCCGGTATGAGCTCCAACAGAATCGATTCAAGTTCACTTTTTTTTTCCGTTCAATTCTATAATATAGGACACAACTACCGTGGCCCTCTATCAATAAATGAAGATCACAAGTAAAACGATTTTCGTCCTTTATCCATGTCGTTGCAACTTCTATGCTGCTCTTGATAAAAGCCAAAATCAAGAAATATTTCCTGAAATAGTGATTTTGTGATGTTTGGCTGAAAAATACACCTGCTTTGATTTCGTGACGGATTAACCCCATGAAATTATTACAGTAATATTGATCTTTTGAAGTTTATGAGTGATAAGAGCTTTATGATTATAGCTCATCTCAAACTTTTATTATCACAATTGAAAGATTCTTAAATAGTCAAGACTTGATCAATTCGATTACAAATATCTGTGCAACTTGATTTTGAAATGCCCCCATGAGTGTCGAAAGTAATATTTTGTTTACCAAATTCGATCAAACATTTTTTTTAAACAACCATGAACAAAATGTCACTTCCTCACATGTAAATTAACCGCAGTTCTAAGGAGGACGAATAAGGTGCAGACTGTTTTAATCTAAATTCCAAATTACTTTAAATTGGCTTAGGTTAAAGGGCATAACTGATTAAAAGCTAGTGTAAGACGCTTTGTGAAAATTTGCGGACGGTAGCTCCCCCAACAATTATAGACTTACCTTACGAATGTTACCATTTAAACCATTTTGAACATTTAAGGTCTGTAGCAAAAGAGAGATAACAACAGAGAACACACAAAATAGTGACTAATTAATAAATGGATAAAAAATCGGATAGATGGAAGGTCATTGCCTTTACAGGAAAGGACACGAAGAATGAACAGAAGCATCCAAAAATGGAATAATTATTCAGAGAAAAATTATTCTTGTTTGAATTAAAGCTAAAGCTAAAAGCCTTGGCCAGTTGTGTGCTCCATTGTATTTGGAAACTGTCGCCCTTCTGAGAAAAAAATGTACCGAAGGATTCCAGCTTTCACTGAAATCTGTGATGTTCAAAAAACGTCATGTAGGGCACATTTAGCGGTCGAATTCGACCAATAGCGGGAGAATTGCTACAACAGGATGCTGTTAGAATTAGCCGATCATCTAGCGGTTTTGGGCTAGAAGACTTAAATGTGTAAATGTCAAGACTGCGAGCTTGATCCGGGTGAAAATAGCTGTTTTAGATTTCCTGTAGGTCCCTCTGTTGAAATTCTTGTATTCGCCTAATGTAGAGCCTGCTTTGCAGCCAGACATGCCACAAAATCCTCCATATAATGCACCAGGCCGTTTAGGCCATCTGCGACGCAGGAAACTAAAATACCAATCCACGATATTGTTGCAGTTGGCTATAAGCTCTTCGTCTAAAGGAGCTACTACTACTACTACTACTACTACTACTACTACTACTACTACTACTACTACTACTACTACTACTACTACTACTACTACTACTACTACTACTACTACTACTACTTATTATTATTACTAATAATAATAATAATAATTATTATTATTATTATTATTATTATTATTATTATTATTATAAAAACAATATATAATTATAATAAAAACCTTCCCAAAATCCTTTGCAACTAAAAAAACGTCAATGCTAAATATCTTGGTCCGTTTGAAGCCAACACGAGTACTACGTCGTATAGAAAGAACTCTTACCATAAACTACTTTTTGTGTAAGACGTAGGGCGATGACGTAATTAGTCACTTGACTTTGCTCAGAAGTTCGTTTTTTGCTCACTGAGACGAAAATATTTTGTTACTGAAAAAGCAGTCATTGCAGTTCGAAGCACATTGGCGTGAGGCATTTCGGATTGCCCGGGTACCGAACAAAATATAAATATTAAGGGCGCTATATACAATTCTAAAAAGTGGGAGTCTGGGTACAAGTGCGTATGTGGCTTTGCATTAAATGCGAGGAAACAACAAATTACCCGTTGGTAGATATTTATATGTTAAGTACATTATTATCACTCTTAGAATTGATTTTCTTTTTGAAATTTAAGAAACTCTCATGGAAGGGCCCCTTTACATTAAATTGACATACATTTGGTGAAAATCATTTCTTGTCGCTGTTATTGATGATTACGTCATTGTCATTCATTATGTTGATGTTATTATTGTTTACAAACTTTGTTCCATTTTTCCTTCCATCTACTTTCATGATTATTTATAAAATAAGTAAAGAAAATTAAAAAGAAATTAAAATATTGTTTAAGTTTTTTTTGCCCTATTGTTTATGAAATTAACTTTGACTTTGTCGTTCCTACCTTTTTTTTTTTTTCTTCATTGTTTTTTCTTTAGCATGTCTGTAACCATTTATCCTATCAATCCATAACAGGATCAAAAATGCCATGTCCCAAAGGTCAGTCAGGGCTGTTTCCAAACTGCAGAGGTAAGAACGTTTCTCACTACTGAGATACCCGGGTGAGATAATGTCCAGTTCACGTACCCTGGAGGGGAAGGGATTCCATGGTGTTCGTTTTATGGAGGATGTTCAAGACAGGACGTCAGTGTTTTCATGACGAAGGGAAATAAGACGTCCATGTATTTAATTAATAATAACGGTTGATCGCTTAGACCTATCTGGTATTATGTCTTTTTCTTCACAATTATAAACGATCATGACAATGTATTTATTGTCCTTAAATCAACTAAAATATTATTTCTGATTCTGTTTTGGAATGAGATCTGAGTTAAACTAGAATTTGATTCGTACCCACTTTGGTCTTCTATAATGTTAGCCGTAACCTAAAATTTAAATTTTCCAACAGATGTTACTTTACATTGGAGTCCCACCAGCATGTCTAAATACCTCATTTCCTAATTATAGTTTCGCTTTTAGGTTAATTGGGTCGGCTCATTTTTGGCTGGGTTTTTAAATAGGTTTATCAAGCAAGGATATCTTGATATCTATTGCCTCTGCCTCTTGTTAGCCAACGATCTTGATATACCAGTCGGTTTCTTGTGCCTGCTATGATCACGTTCTGAGGGTTCGCCATCTCCTGTGCCCGCCGTGGGTTTATATATTTTTTGTTTATTTATTTGTTTGCAAAATACGCTGAGTATGTAAAAGTCACACCGCAAATTCAAAGGAGAAGCATAAAAGTAACGTTCCGCATTAACTTAAAATCGCCTGCTGTATGCTACCTCTCATGTACCTATTGTTATAGTAAGATGATCCCTTTCTTAGGCATGGTAATCCCTTTACGGGTAGGACGCCGCCGAAAATGCGTTTTGCTATTTTTTTCGGAAAGAAAATTTCGATAAATTGACCGTACGTTTTTAGCTCCAAGTCGGCAGCCCCTCGACCGATTTGGCTGAAATTTGTCCAGCTGCTAGTCAGATGGTTTTCCTCCAAAACTGTGTCTGCGATTTTTGTTTTCTTTTTTCGTTTTCGAGTAGTCTCTATTTGTCCACAGGGAGTGGTGGTGATTTGTCTTCCCTAACTTTATCTGCTCATTAAAAAAAAAAAAAAAAAACACTTGTCAAAAATCTGAGACAAGGTTTTTTAGTGGAACTTGTTGAGAGGCAAATGCGGTGTTAATCGGTTTTTTTTTTCCGCTTATTTTCGGCGGACCTGGAGCTTGATTTGCACAGACGCATACTTTTGCAAAAAAGTCTCGCTATCGCATTTTTGTTAGGTTTTTGTTAATTTTGAAGAAAAAATCCATGATCTGGAACTATTAAGCTGTCAGAAAATGTATGGTTTGTAGGGGCTTATATTAAAAACAAAAGCGCTAAAGTGATTGATCGGCGCGCGGACGGTCCTGAAGGGTGGCTGATACCTTAAAATTATTCAGCGAGCATTTCCTCAAGTGTATTCCGCCAAATGGGTAAACAGCCTTGTTTAGTTGGATTTAAAGTAAAAGAAAGAGCGTCGATTTCAAGTAATAGAAAGGGTGTCGTGTTAAAGTATAATCCTTATATTATTAGAATATCATATTAAAAAAAATATGGGGCAATTTTGTCTCGCACTGAGAAAAAATAGAAAGTTCCCGATCCCCTGTTGTCAGTCTATTTAGCAAAGTGATCCGTATGGATAAGCATTTAGTGCGTTTGATTAATTTTGTTTTGTGCTTTCAATCTAGCAACAAAACAGAAAAGAAGTACTGACAACTTTCATTACAAGATATCTGCGATAATATTTAGTAAATAAACCCCTTCAGGCGACTGGTATATTGGAGGATAATGCCCGAGGCTGAAAGATTGTCCGAAAAATGAACAGTAGGCCGAGAAGCGAAGCTTCGAGGGTAACTGTGAAATTATGAGGACAGTCTTTCAGCCAAGGGCATTTTCCTCCAATATACCAGCAAGCCAGGAAGGGGTTTATTTATTTTATAACCTTCCGATTAATTTCTTCAACGCGCTTCATCGCGGGAAAAAGGAAAAACCTACAGCGCGCGATAATCACGGCATATTTTAGTTAAAATAAATGCAAGTCGATAGGTTTCGAATTTCTTTTTTAACACTGTGATTTTATTAAAACGTTAGACCTGAAAAGGTCACTTTTACGTTTGTTTTGCACTGCTATAAAAAATCGGACGACGGATATCAAATCGGACGGGGTATATTGGCTGATACCCGTCGTCCGATTTTGTACCACGTGATGTGTTTTGTCCAATGAGCGCGCGCGGAAATTAATCGGTGGGTTATAACAAGCTATATGAGCATGAATAGCTAAATTCTTCTTTGTTATCAAGAGAAGTGTTGTGTTCGATTTGTAGGGAAAGAATTCCTAACATCACTAAAGAGATTAATACAACCCGGAATGTTCTTGGACTTACAGCACGAAATGACATTAAAAATTACCCAAATATTTTTCACGATAGCACGTCTTTTAACCCTATTCATACCGGGCTTTTTTGGATCTTTTTAGACCGGGGGGGGGGGGGGGGGGCGGATTTCCCCCCCCCCCCCCCCCTCCGTAACTTCAAGAATATTTAAGCAATCGCAATACAACTTACAGGATATATATTATGTCCAAAAATCTATCTTTTTATATGCGTCACGTGCGGTGATGACGCCACATCATGTGACAATTACATCATGATGTCAAAACAGCCGCCATCTTGGATCCGCCATCTTGGATTTCAAAATTTTTCCGAAATATCAGAAAACCGCCCAAAAGTACTGAAAAATACTCAAAATCTATAAAACAGTGCAAAAAAAGAAAAAAAAAAGTGAAAATAGTTGAATTAAAGTTCATTTTTATTAATGGCAACACAAAAATTACAAATTTGGAAAAACATGTCTGTCAAAATGACGTTGCAATGGTAACGTCAAGTTCCAGACACAACAACCTATCCTACCAATTTATTCCCAGATAAATTTTAGAAAAACTCGTAAAGTTTGGCAGCGTTTGGTTGAATTTTGAAAAAGTTATAAACGTTCAAAGTCAGCGCGGGCACTTCCCTCCCCCCCCCCCCCCGGTCTGGATAGGGTTAAGAAACCTGTTAAGCTCCTGTCCTCCAATTCTTGCAGCACAGGCTTAAGGTGATTCCACTGAATTGCATTGCGCATCCTTGCTGCGCACGATTTTTCGCGTCATTTAGCGCGCGCACGAGCGCTCGCGCACACAACATTACGGCATTTCCTTCAGATTAAGCTTAGCAGGGAAATAAATGGTTATTTTCTTCTGAAAGAGCACGGTGACCCCCATTTTTTAATGCATTAACTTAAATGACATACGGTTGACTACAATATAGCGCGATTTAAAGACAAGTTGATTATTCTATTTTGAGATATTTTTATTTGAATGCTTCAAAAAGCACGTATTTTGGTAGTGCTGCTTACGTGCGCACCCAGCAAAATCTCTAATTTATTTTATAATCTTAATTCCAGTTCAATTAAAATAGTTTGTTCTGTAAGATTAAAGTCTACTTTGTATAACTGCTTCGATATTTTAATGCAAGAAATTATTTTTTCTAGAAATGATAGTTCCCTTTTCGGATTACTAGGATTCCTAATATAAACCTCGTGGGTCATATATTTACCATAATAGCCATCCAGGTTGCACAAAAACGAGCACGGTGACCCCTATTTTTTATTACATTTTTGCAATGCTCGTAACATAATTATGAACTGGACCAAGTCTTAGAAAATTTTGATTACTCTTACTCTTTTTCAGTGGAATCATCTTAATTTGCTGAGCAATTACTTTGGATACAGTTCTATAGTGCCGATTAGTTTGTGTAGTGCTTCTTCTTCGTTACAGAAAACGTACCCTTCTAATGTCTTTTTTTGAGGCAACCACAATGAGGAAAGAGCAAGCGTTTTTCAAAGTATTTTACAAAGATATGCGAGAATCTCGTGAGAAAGAACAATTCACCGGACTCTTGTTAGAGTTTATGCAGGGGTCCCTTTGCTTCCAATTTCATCGAGTAGAGAATGTTACAAAAAAAAAAAAAAAAAATCCAGGACGTATTAAGAGCAGGTGTCCGCAAAAATCACACATTGAGTGACAAACTTCAAAATTTCAAAATCGCTCAAACTTTGGCTGTCAGTAGTCCATAATGAGTTATTCATCGCCATGCAATTCATTTGTCAAATAACTTTTTCTTTCGGCAGAAAATGACGATCATAAATTTCACGGCCAGACACGGGAAAATTCAACTTGAAAATTAGCGGTTTTAAAGCAAACCACTTGCCTTAACTACAAAACCTGAAGACATCCACTTGTTATCAGCTTATTCTACATCTTTTCCAGATTTTATTCCATAATTTCTATGAAGTTTAAATAAATTCATGACACTAAGAGATATCTGAAAGAAATCCCACTCTTTCTCTGTGGAAATGACAAGGCAAATTTAAGAAATTATTTACCATACTACCTTTGTATCAAAATAAAGTCAGGAAGAAATGGCCTTTCAATTGATGTCACTTTTTGTCTGGGGAAATTAAATTGTTCTCTCTGAGAAAGCGCTAAAAATCACGAAATCAAGCAAATGAAAGATTGCGTGACAGACGTGACAAGGGTGGAAATTGCGATTTTAAAATATTTTGGCCCTATAAACTCCATAAAAATAAAGAGATCTTGTTGCTACGCATGAATTTGCCATTCATTAACTTTTTGCGAAAAAAAAAAAAACAAAAACAAAAAAAAACAGCGTTTACTTTTTATTAAAGCTTTCCCTCCGTTTTGTGTGCAAAGTGTACCCAGTTTATATCATTTCTTTCACTTGGATGTTGTGTTATGTGGATGTCTTTGTGAGCTAATAAGTAATTTATTAATGCTATCACTAATTTTAGAAAGTTGCTAATTCTAGTTGCTAGTTCTTAATATATATTTATAAGTAAAACTGAACAACTTGTCATCGTTGTTATCGTTGCTAATTCTAAACAAGTTTCCCTCCTGATTTTTGGATTTTCCCACGGCCTTGCCGGATATCTCACGCGCTGTGTAATAACTGCAATGGGGTTATTGTGCTCCTTTCAGAGTATAATGAAAACAGGCTGCTCCTGTAATAGGTAAGATAAAAGCTAGAGTCTTTAATTACTTTGCGCAATTGGCAAAGGACATTTCGAGTCACTGTTCCGGCGGGTCGTTTTTTTATTCCTGAGTTAGATCAGGTAAGTTGTGTGCAAAGTAAAGAAATATATTATTTCAGAACACTGCCTGAAAAGGTTCAGTCTGTGGAATGATACAGCATAGTCCGCTTGCAAAGAATTTTTTCTGACGTTATTTGTATTTATTTTCAACAAAAATGACAGAATTACCTCAACCTTTTACCTGTATTCCACTATTTTTCGCACCAAAGAAATAACAAAAGGCAAAGCGTGACTCGAATGTATCTCGGGTTGATTCAACTGATTTCGATATCGCAGCCAATGCAACAAATTTACTGAACGACACGTTTTGAAGAGTAACAAAGGGTACCCTAAAGCGAACCATCGACATCCACCTCCAATGTGCAAAATTGTCATTTTAAGTACATATGAGCATGAATGGGGGCATCCTCGGAGACCCATGGGCAGTTAGTCGGGGCAAAACGAAGTAAACCGGGCAGAAATCGTAGCGGCGAAAGTTTTCTATAAAAGTAGAAAACTTTTGTATCACTTACCGGTAATATATCTCGCAACTACACTTTCATGATGAGATCAAAGCTTATCTCACGGGTGAAAACTCGGGAACCAAGTGACAGCCGTCAAATGCACAATGCTTCGGTAATTTAGGAATGAGTGAGAATTAGTGCCATTCTCTATTGTGAAATGCTAGAATTTAGGTCATGTCAAAATACAATTAAAATCGACAAAAGGGAAGGAAAAAAGTCACGTTTTAAATACGTTCTAAATACTTTTCAGTGAGAATCATATTAATCAGCTGGGAACCAAAGATAACACAACACGCAGGGGCTTCCCAGAAATTGTTACATAAAACCCAAGAAGTTTATTTAAACCAGATTGGAAGTTGATTTGATTTTTGCAGGTTTGGGATAAATCTGCCATATCAAAAGACGTCTCATAATTACAGTCAGATGGAAAAATCTATATTTGCTCTCAAACTTCAGTTGTAGGGTTTTCTCTACCATATGAATCGATACACATATATAGTCGGTGGCTCCCTTGTGTGACACCCTTAATGTGCATGGAAAGTGGCTCCCAACTGATTGTTTAACTGACCATGAATGGTAGAAAACAGCGAAACTACGTAAGTTTACCATTACATGCAAATAGCATGGATATCCAAAGAATTTTGTGCTGCTCCCCAACTAACCGAACACCTGGAACAGACTTATGATGTATAAATACCGGTATATTACAAAGTGTAATGAATCATTTTCTTGTCACACGCATCCAGTAACAGAAGGGAAGGCCCCTTCTTTGAGTTTGTTTTGAAATTTGGAAAGGATACTTTGTTTGTTACGCTAAAACTTCCAGTGGCTTTTTATCAGTCCCCCAGTTGGCAAAAAAATGTCTTAACTGTGTATACATAAAATTCTACCACCACTGTGGAGTATGAATTTGCTTATTGGTGGTTTTCACTGTCACGCAATAAAAAAATAAAATCGAAACCATTCAACGACAGAAGCTATGAAATTCAGATATTATAGAAGATAAATAGATAAACAATTTGTTAAAATCTCAGGTCTGTGCTGTGCACCGTTTGCGAGTTATTCGCCGAAACTTTCTACGCAAATTTATAAAGCTCAGCATGGAGACGCCATATGTGTGTCCTTCGAGGGACACAAAGGGTGCTTGCCATTTGTCGGAAGGAACCGGTTGGGATGAACATTGAATAATGGTAAGGGATTTTCCAAACTCAGCGAACCAACCGAACGAGATGGCGCTTACCATTTGAAATTCGGTTTTCTGTTATTGTTTTTCGTTCATGAGAGACTGGAACTGGGAAATCGTACAAATGGTAAGGAAATTTCCGACGTTCCGTTCCGAACGGAAAAAGAGGACTACCTCTGGAGGTAGTCTACAATTTCCGAACGTATTTTCCGGAAAATTACTGTTCCATTTGACTTTCAACCGAAATTTCCCGATTTTTTGGTTAAATGGTAAGCACCCAAACATGTTCGCCGTGATGTCAGAGAAACCATCTGGAACTTAATTTTGCTATTAATAGCGACTACTTTTGGCTCATGATCTATTATACTTTTACATAAACAGCACTTAGTTCATTGAGGATGTTCAATCTGCAAAAATGGAAAGGAATGGCCTTCTTTGAATCAAAACAGCTTTGTCATGGCACTCAGCTTGATATCACATGCAGAGAACTCGAATATTCAAAATGTTCTGTTTTTAAAACGAAGGGCACAACCAAGCTGGAAATTTGCAAAACGATATATTTTTAGTTTAACTTACACCTAGTGACATCGACAGTTTAGCAGGCCTATTGAATTTTTGATTTCAGAATTTTATGACGTGACATGAAAACCAAGAATACATGGGTACGGTCGGTAGATTGATATAATAAGAAAAAAACGTAGATTCTCAAAAGAAAGTGATGTTGTTTTATGAGCAGCAATGAACTCAGTTTATTTTTATCGAGTTTTGGCTAAAATATCCGAAAATCACAATTTCCACCTTTGTCACGTCTGTCACGCAATCTCTTATTTGCATGATTTCGTGATTTTTAGCGCTTTCTCAGAGCGAACGATTTAATTTCCCCAGACAAAAAGTGACATCAATTGAAAGGCCATTTCTTCCTGACTTTATTTCCAAAATATCAGTTTCTTTGGTATAAAGGTAGTATGGCAAATCATTTCTTAAATTTACCTTATCATTTCCGCAGAGAAAGAGTGGGATTTCTTTCAGATCTCTCTTAGCGTCATGAATTTATCTAAACTTCATAGAAATTATAGAATAAAATCTGGAAAAGATGTACTAACAGTCAGAGTTTGAGCAATTTTGAGTTTTCACACTTTTGCCGCTATTTTCCGATTTTGTTTGATTCTTGCAGACATTCACTCTTAAAATCAATGTCGAGGAAATTTAGGCGTAAAGAGTTATAATTATAAATTTAGAATAAAATCTTTTGCTTTTTCTGTGCCAGTGGAAGGGTTAACTTAATGTTTTTCATCTATTTATGTATGCTGTTTGCCAGATGTTCATTTTTTATTACATATACCGTGTTACGAAAGTCGGTTTAATTCTCCTCAACCGCAATCTTGCTCAACGTCTGTCCTTGAAGAAGGAAGCTAAAAAATTCAGTTCATCCTGATTCGTTACAATATGACATTCATTGAAAATACTTAATAAACGATGCTCCCTTTTCCAATGGATACGATTCATGGGGATTTACATATATTAGCCTTACTAACAGTGCTGTTTTTGTTTTTTTCTTTCAGTCGACGAAACAACAGAGTTTCCATTTGCTCAAGTTCCGGTTCCAAATGTCACGTACAAGGATGACAAGGAACAAATTGTTACGCTACTGTGCAAGTTTGATTTTTCAAGTTGGAATAATGTTTCATTTGAAATACAATGGTTCGTTGACGGAAAAGGATCTCAACCCACACGACTATGTGAAAATTCGGACAACCCATGTGATGAAAGAGAAGTCGAGTTATCGGGTTCTTCTTCTGTAGATCCGCATTATACCCCTGGAAGTCAGGTACTTTGAATTGTCTTTCTCCCTTCCTAGTCCCATTCCTCGCCCCTGTGACGTTCATTTTGACTGGGTTAAATTCAGTTAAATAAGCAATATTCCACTAGATGAGGCTCTGATCAATTCGAAAGATGCACACCAATAATAAAGGCCAGTATTCGTTAGAAAGCCATTATTTAATTAATCTAATTAATCAGTTAATTGATTAATAGCAAGTTAATTATTATAAACACTAACAGGAAAGGCACACCCGGAAAGACATCAAGAAATTTTTAGAAGTTTTCTTTATCAAATGTAAACTCATTACTAGAATTGAAACGGAACATCAAAGTTTTACACACATTTTTAGCACTTTATTGTGATAAACTTTGACATAGAATAGATCTTTTTCTAGTATGTGTTGTCATGTATTTCTTTATTGAACACAGGTTTTCCATAGATTTCTGCATGATAACAAGAACGTGTGTTTGTCAAACGTCCGTAGCTTATTAACCAGGCATTACATTGTTTGGCTCATAATATTAATATTTTCGGCAATCCGGACTCTCGATTATCCGGACTATTCAGCCCATTACTTAAGAGTCCTGATAATCGAGGTTTGGCTGTACTAGAATTTTCTATCGCCTTAGGTAAGATGCGAAATACGAGCAAGATACAACACACACAGTAAAAACAATTGGACCCAGCCGGTATCAAGCAGACTATTCTTTGCCGGAATTGAGGTTTGCTGTGTTATGATATATTTTTGTTAATTTTACAGCGTAACATCTATGTCAGTTAATATGTTGGCGATTAGGCTGGTACAATGCTATTGTTGGTAGCTACAGACTTTAAGGCTAAATGGCTGATCTTGTTCTTTCTATCTATCCATCCGCTTTGTTGTAGGAGTTGTATTAGTGAATCTTAAAGAAAGTATTGGCATGGTGGTAAGGTGGTGATTACCGCATAAAACTGTATTGCTGGGTAATAATAGTAATGTTCAAGCTAAATATCGCTATGACATCGTAGAAATCTCCCGTTAAGCTAAGGCTTTCTTTTGATGTAAGGTGACAGCTGGATGCTGGTTGGCCAACATTCTTTAGATGGTATGCGACAGAATAGGGAGCTAGATCAGGTCACCTTCCTGTGTCAGCAGCAAAAACTCAAATCCAAAGTTTTGGGTGGAGATGATAAGCTACATGTGCTAAGCATGGGAGGAGTAAAACACCCACCTACTCACACTCGCTACCACCTCACTCAATTTTCAAGGGAATTGTTGGCTTTAAAAAGTTGCTTAGTAGGTCTTGTGTTGATTAAGTGAGAAAAGGAAGAAAATCACCCCAATGAACTAAAGGGAAACGTAAAAATGAATCAACAAATACCTCACGAAAAAGTCGATGATCCACATCTTGTTGTTTAGCTGTTGCCAATTTTTTTTATTCTCGTAAGTTAAAAGAAATTAATAAATTAATAACTTCCATATAAATTCTTACAATATTAACTCAATTTCAGGTTAAGCCAAGACAAATTCATATAACAGAGTGTGATACAAAGGCGACGCATACGTTTCAGCTTCGACCAACTGTTCCAATCTATAATCCTTCAAATAACGATCTCATTACACTCGCATTTGGATCCTACGAACCTGGACAGGCCATTACTCCTACATGTGAAATCACTTTAAATAAAGACGACGTTGGAAAGTGGAAAGAAGTCACTGTGCAAGTAGTGTGTGATAACACCAACAAACCATCCAAAACAGGCGCCTTTACATTTACTGTGTCGGATATTCATCCATTTTGGCTTTATTATAATCTTCCCTCTGTGGTGGTAAGGAATGCATTTTTTTTTTCAGTTCGATTAATAGATACTGATTCATTTTTTTTTAAGACGTGTCCAAAAGTATTGATCAGTAGGGATTTGCTGAAGCTGAAAAAAAAAAAACCAAAAACAAAAAACAAAAACAGGTAAGATTTATTGCTCGACATTCCGGTTTCGTCATGATGCCATTTTCAAGAGAGTCCTATCTTAATGCAAAATGTTCTGCTGTTGTTTAACGTTATTAGCTGAATGCTGGTCTTCGAAGGGTAACGCTACTCTCGCAATCTCCGATGATGCATCTGATGACGGGCGGATTGACACCATTCTCTCATTGAAACGCTTGATTGTAGTTTCAACCAGCCGCCTAGGGTACCTCAACTTGTCAAATACTTCTCTTAGACTGCCACATTCCTCGGGGAAGAATGACCAGTTAGAAGGCAATCGATAGGCGGGATCAACTATGCTTTTAATTAGGCTGCGCTTGTACCCAATCTCAAGGTGACATCTGAAAATGCAGAAGGAGACCCGTGTTGGTTCTTTCCATGTATACACAGCATGAAAACATAACTTTACTGCAAAAATATTGAAAGGTCGCAGCCAGCGGGATAAGACATATTAGAAAATTTAAAAATGATGTCTGACTAAAAATATTAACCAAAGGCCTCTTTAAGGCGACGACTATTTAGCATGATGAAGAACATGCATCAGTATAAGCAGAAAAGATGAAAATAGTTTGGTTTTGATCAAAAAATTAATTTCTTTCTGCTGTCCCTTCTTTAAACCTCTTAAAATTCGCAATACAATGATGCATAACGCTCTAGACACATGTACGCTTTGCAGAGCTGTGTATTAAGTTAGCTCAATGCGTTGGGTTGGAAAGCAAGGAGGGAGAGAGTTCAATACAGGGACGGGCACGCACAGGATCTTTTTTTTTTTTTTCTTTTTTTCCTCCGACGTGTTTTTTCCCAAGAAGCAAATAAGTGCTCCCTATTTATAATAATTTAGGCTTAGCGCCCGCTATTGCCTGTCGCCACCGTTACAGAAAGTGTAACGCCATAAAACCCCGTAAATTGTGATATCCAGTGATACACTGCAAACTTTGAAAACAACAATTAAAACTACAGTCTATCTGCATACCACTTATGAATAATGAGATACATGTCTTGTCTAATGAGGAAATAGAAAAAGACGTATCGCGTGAAAATGCTCAATTTACTGCAGGATCAGATGAAATGTCGACAACAATTTCATGTCAATTGCTACTATTAAAAAAGTGCACATAACCTGTACATTCTTCTCCTCCATAATAACTTAAATGTTTATGAAGCCAAATCCAGCGTTACATGAGTTAAATTTATAGTGATCAGTTTCACTACGGGTAAAATAACCTTTAGGTTTACAATGCGTGGATCGTGCGGATGGTGCGAAAGGTTTCTAGAGTTTGCGTGTTCACCGTGTGAATCGTTTGAAAAGCTTCAAGCGTGTCATTTTTAGGAGCGTGCGAAAAGTGTTTGGTTAAATGTTTGAATTGACCTTGCTGGATGAAAAACTGCTGTCGAAAGTGGCTGCTGATTATTTACGTTTGATAAAGGAATTTTTGAATCGTGTATTTAATCCTAACCTACTTATTATTTTAATTATTAAAACTCTTAAAAAAAAAACTAAGATTATTTGATGGAAAAGCGTTTTATCGAAGGAACAGGAGCAAACAAGAAGTTGCCAGCAACTTAAACCCGCGCTTTTATTTTTTGCTAATTTACAGTTTCCTTCCTCAAAAATCACGGTCGAATTTAATTTGTTTGCCCTATGAGTAAAGGACTAGCAAACTAGTCACGCGAGTCACAAAATCCGAGGTTTACGTTATCCCCGCCAATCTTTAGCTTCGGGGTTTTCCCCTCGACGTAACCCCTCAAGTTCGGGCACGCTCAATTATTTACCTCAGCAAATTTTAATATTTCATTTCCCTCCAAATCGCTGAACTCACTTCGATGAAACAGTCAAAGAATTCACTTAAATTGGCTAAAACCACAAGTAATAAATTAAATTAATGACCATCGCTTCTGCCGATAATAAGAGCCAAAGAATCCGCTTTAATTGCCTCGACCAACAAGAAATACTCACAAAATTTCAAATAAATAAATGACCGTCGCTGCTGGAGAAATAAACTTGCAAAGTTAACATAATCTAATTTGTTACGTAGCGAAAGTAAAAACTGCAACATCAGTGCATTACATGGCTGACGTAATACCTTTTCTAGTGTATTCATTATTTCCGTTGACTCCAAAGCCTCGATAACCGCGTTTCAACAATTAACTCCAATTTTGCTAATTAACAACGTTCTTCCTTCAGTTAAAAGTCACGGTGAAGATTTTTTTTTTTTCCTATGCGTAAAGTACTAGTAGAGTAGTCACGCGAGTCACACAATCCGAGGTTTACGTTATCCCCGGCTATCTTTAGCTTGGGGTTTTTTCCCTTCTAATGACGCAACCCCTGAAAGTTCGGGGACGCTCAATTGGTTACTGTAGCAAATATTTTATTTCCCTTCAAATCTCTGAACTCGCTTCGATGAAACAGCCAGAAAGTTCACTTCAATTACCTAAACCCACAAGAAGTACTTGCAGAAGGGCAAACAAATTAATGACCGTCTCTGCCGATAAAAACTTGCAATGAAAACACAAACGTTATTTATCACGTAGCGAAAGTGAAACCTGCAACATCAGCGCATTCCATGGCTGAAGTAATACCTTTTTAAAGAGTATTTAACATTCCCTTTGAATCTAAAGCTTCGATAAGACCAAAAGAAAAAATATTTTATACACAGTAAAGAAAACAATATCCGTAGCATTTTCCGTACATTAATGTTTCAACACCTTTTGGCGAATAAACATCACAGGTTGGGTGATTCAGTCCCGATCACGATTTGGCCAAGTGGAGATTTGGGTCTAGTTACCGACAAGAAAAAAAAAAAAAAACAACAAGTTGCTAGCAACTTAAAACCGCGCTTATATTTTTGCTAATTAACAGCTTTCTTTCTCAAAAGTCACGGTTAAATTTAATCTGTTTGCATTAGGAAGGAAAGACTAGCAGAGTAGTCACGTGAGTCACACAATCTGAGGTTTACGTATACGTTATCCCCGGCTATCTTTAGCTTGGGATTTTTTCCCTTCTAATGACGTAACCCGTGCAAGTTCGGGCACGCTCAATTACTTACTGTAGTAATTTGTTCATTTCCCTTGAACTCGCTTCTATGAAACAGCCAAAAAATTCACTTCGATTGCCTAAACCCACAAGAAGTACTCGCAGAAGAGCAAACAAATTAATGACCGTCGCTTCTGCCGATATAAACTTGCAAAGAAAGCAAAACGTCATTTATATAGACTCTTGGTTTTAGGCCTTCGTAACTTGATTAAAAGCATGAAACAAACAGCGGTAATAAACATTGTGAAAAATCGCATTTTACTAACTTGACGTTTCGTATGCTATGCAACATACAAGTATGACCGTTACAAAATTTTAACGACTATTATATATTGTTATGAAAAGGGTCTGGAATCTAGACTGAGACAATTGATCTACTGCAGTAACTTAATATTATCGCTTAGGTTAAAGTGCACCTAACACCAATTTTTTTTTTTTTCTCTTAATGAAATTGCCGTGTTTTTGTGAGTATTTCTGCGCAAAAATTTTTTGATTTGGTTTAATCCTCGATTTTCTGTGCCCTGTTAAAGTACGCAAAAACGCCGCCATTTTGGTTCACTACCGAGTGTGAAGGGGTCTGGGTCTAGTGCGAGAGTGACGTCAAATCAAGAACACAAAATTTGCACGTCGCAGTAATTCTCCTGTTTCCTTCAGAAAGTACATGCATCCGATGGAAAAGAAATGCCCACTAAATGTCTTGTAGAGGGTTGTGACAGCTCTTGAAACTTACAAGAGGGAAAAACGCTTCATAAGATACCATTCTGTGGAACTTAATCGTGAAAAAAGCAAAGAAACGAGCGAAATTTGCTTGGCAAGCTATCGAAGTTTTCAGAGTGCCCGAGTGATGCCGCATTATGTGATTACTCCGGAAACTCGCAGGCAGTGCTATTATTATAGCTGAGTTTTACAAAAAGCCGATGAAGCTGTATGATGGTATGTAAATGTCGAAAAGAAACTTGTATCTTAAGCAACGTGATTGGAACGAGACAACACGGATTATGATGTCTTCAAATAATGCTTTGGCGATCGCCGCGTGAGCTTTGACTCACTTCAAATGCTCAGATGTTTATCGGTTAATCGAGTCAAGTCCGAGGCATTGTACCCATATACAACGTTTAGGAAACAGTGAATAAATAGCCACATTTGAAGCGGATTTAATGGCTTAATGTATTGGAAACAATTATTATTATATAGCCAGCGAAGGTCGCTGAAGTAGCCCGCCTTATGCATACAACACACAAGCGACTGTCATGCATAAAACTAATCACTGACTAATAATTTTCCTTCGCGTAGTATTTCGGCTGGGATATCTAACCAGTAATGAAAGCTAAGTCAGTGTAAGTGTTTGACAAAAAAGTGAGAGAGGAGTTGTAGTCTGCGAGTATTTCGAGTCCCGCAATTAGTATAACCGGAACAACTCATGCACAACATGACACAAGCGCTCAGTTTCAAAACATTCGGACCGCTGTATAAACGCCACTTACTTATGTGTAAGAACACAAAAGAGAATCACTTGGCGATTTTTCCTATAAATTAACTTGATTTAGTGCACCAATTATTTAAAATAGTGAATTCAAGCATTTATCACAGCGAAAGTGTATCAAAGCCGCATGACATCAGCCGCTCGGATCATTTGTAGTCCACGCACTGTCTCTGATTTCAGGTCGATAGAAGAATTATTCACCGCGTGCCCATAAAACATCTCGGAACAACAAAACCACTGTCTAGACTGGGTGATTTGACTCAGCCTAGAATATTATTTAGTAGATTCAGCTGTAGCTTTGAAAACATGGCCATTGATAAACAGATATTAATGCTGCGATGCGATAAACGCAAATGCATTCTGTCCGGCTTCTATCGCTGTGCTTTCGCGGCAGAAATAAAATTAATTTCCTAGTACTCCCGGTCAAAGCTCATCTAAAAATCAGATGAAGAGAAAGACATTGTCAGTTTCAATAGAACGGAGGTGACTGCGGTGCCCAAAGCATAAAAATTGTGTTGCAGAAAGTTCTCAGAAGACTCAGAATGCCAAGATATAAAAGTAGTATTGATAAGAGCTCACCGAGCATCGTTCTTGATTTGACGTCACAAGCGTACTCTACCCAGACTTCCGTTAGCGCGGTCGCGAACCACACAAAACCTGACTTCGGCAGGGCATAGAAAATCGAGAATTTAACCAAATCGAAAAATTTTTGCGCCAGAAAACTCGACTAAGTGCGATAATTTTTTTTTAGCGAAAACAACCTCTCACTGCTAACGTTGGCATTTAATGAGGGTTGTAACTCTTGGATGAATAAGGTCTCTTTAATTTTTCAATGGAGGTCAGTTTTTCAGCGATCTAAGGTCATTTACAAAGCTGGCTGCTGGGACTGCAATGATGTCTATATTGGAAAAACAAAACGACGACTTCATGACAGGAAAACTGAACATTTTAAGGCCCTCACTAAAAGCGATCATCTATCAGCTATCGCTGATCATATTATTACTTCGGGCCATAACATCAAATGGGATCATTTTGACATTCTAGCGTCCGGCAAAAATGAAGAAGTTGTTAAGTTGCTAGCAACTTAAAACCGTGCTTTTATTTTTTGCTTATTAACGGCTTTCTTCCTCAAAAGTCACGGTTAAATTTAATTTGTTTGTACTATGAGTGAAGGACTGACAAAGTAGTCACGCGAGTCACACAATCCGAGGTTAACGTTATCCCCGGCTATCTTTAGCTTGTTAACCGGGCGGCCATAGGGTGAGCGCGGTTCTTGCTCTGCACGGGATTTATTAACCGCGCGGCCATGGGCCGAGCGCGGTTCTTGCTTTACACGGGATTTATTATTGTTTTTATTTTTTTTTTCTTGTCGGTAACTAGAACCAAACCTGCACTCGGCCAAATCGTGATCGGGACTGAATCACGCAACCTGTGATGTTTATTCGCCAAAAGCTGTTGAAACATTAACGCACGGAAAAAGTTACGGATATTATTTTCTTTATTGTGTATAAAATATTTTTTCTTTTGGTGGGGGGGGTTTGTCGGTGACCAGACCTAAGCCTCCACTTGGCCAAATCGTGATCGTTACTTAGAATCACCCAACCTGTGATGTTTACTCGCCAAAACCTGATAAAATATTAACCCTATCCAGACCGGGGGGGGGGGGGGGGAAGTGCCTGCGCTGACTTTGAACGTTTATAACGTTTTCAAGATTCAACCAAACTCTGCCAAACTTTACCAGTTTTTCTAAAATTTATCTGGGAATAAATTGTTAAGATAGGTTGTTGTGTCTGGAACTTGACGTTACCATGGCAACGTCATTTTGACAGACATGTTTTTCCAAATTTGTAATTTTTGTGTTGCCATTAATATAAATTAACTTTAATTCAACTATTTTCACCTCTTTTAGTTTTTTTGCACTATTTTATAGATTTTGATTATTTTTCAGTAATTTTGGGCGGTTTTCTGATGTTTTGGAAAAATTTTGAAATCCAAGATGGCGGATCCAAGATGGCGACTGTTTTGACATCATGGTGTAATTGTCACGTGATGTGACGTCATCACCGCACGTGACGTATATAAAAAGATAGATTTTTGGACACACTATATATCCTGTAAGTTTTATTGCGATTGCTTAAATATTCTGGAAGTTAGGGAGGGGGGGGGGGCGGAATCCCCCTCCCCCCGGTCTGAAAAGATCCAAAAAAGCCCGGTATGAATAGGGTTAATGTACGGAAAATGCTAGGGATATTGTTTATTTCATTGTGTATAAAGTATATTTTCTTTGGGTTTTATCGAAGCGTTGGACTCGAAGCTATTTGAATACACTAAAAATGGTATTACGTCAGCCATGGAATGCGCTGATGTTGCAGGTTTCACTTTCGCTACGTGACAAGTAAGCGACAGTCATTAAAGGAACTATGTCACCTGTGGCGCATGCGCGAGACGGAGCGGGATCTCTTGAAAGAGTAGGGTAAACTATTTCAAGCTCGCCTGGAGAATCGTTTTCTGTTTCCATCGAGGTATATGTTCGAACTTTCCTCATCGTTCACCGAGCCTTTTTGCCTAGTTATTTTTCAGGCTTTTCGCTTTTAGAGCAATTTTTGTGCACAACTACGTGGATGTATTATGCCTTTGCATGACAGCCATTGAAGTGGCAGCGGCCTTGAAATGTTTTGCGACAGCAACGCCACGAAACTCAAGGTTTTGGAAAGGAGCCATCTGGTGATTTGGCTTGATAGCATATTCTGTTCATTGGCTATGTGGGTCGCTGAAAAGATACCTAAATCGTGGAGAAAAGATCAGCCGTTTGCAAGTGATGTCTCAACGAACACGGTGAGAGACGCGACACTTTGCAGTGTTGTGTCCGACGTAACATCAGAGCCTTTTAACGGTAGGCTTTGTCGGTCGAAACATATCCGCTCGTTTTACATTGCAGACCATTTTTCGCTCGCTCTTTATAGCCTATTTAGCAAAGAATTCAATACCAAGGATATTGCTTTGTTTTACTTGGCATCGCAGTGATTCGCGATGATCAAACAATTTATGGAAAACATGCTTCTATGCTGTCACGGGTCGTTTGAGTCGCATTTTCTATTTTGAACATGGGAACAGTGGTACATGACTTTTTAAAATCTTTCGCGTTTGGAATCTCTTTTCCTCTTTTGTTTGTGTATGTTCTGTATGTTGTCTGCGTTCGCTGAAAACGACACGCTAAGCTCAAACACTACACATTTGTGGAAAAGACTTCGCTTCTAACATCTTTACTGAAGGAAACAAAAAACATTTTCTTACATTAGTTTTATTCGCAAGGCTGAATTTTGCCGAGTTTGATTTTATGTGACCAGAGCAGCAAATGTTTATCAGCATGCTATCGTAATTATCATATCCCGTAGAGCTTGTACGTGCTCTCGCGTCCTGTTTCTTATCGTATTACGGCGCGGAACAATAGAATTTTGACAGAATCACCAGCTGAAACAGTCCCTTTAATTTGTTTGCTCTTTTGCGAGTATTCCTTGTGGGCTTTGGCAATTGAAGTGAATTCTTTGGCTATTTTATCGAAGCGAGTTCAGAGATTTGAAGGGAGATAAAAAAAATTGCTAAGTAAGTTAGCAACTAAGCGTGCCCGAACGTGCAGGGGTTACGTCATTAAAAGGTAAAAACCTCCAAGCTAAAGATAGCTGGGGATAACGTAAACCTCGGATTGTGTGACTCGCGTGACTGCTTTGCTAGTTCTTACTCATAATGCAAACAAATAAATTTAACCGTGACTTCTGAGAAAGAAAGGTGTTAATAAGCCAAAAATAAAAGCGCGGTTTTAAGTTGCTAGCAACTTCTTGGTGTTTTTTTTTTCCCTACTAATGACGTAACCCCTGCACGTTCGGGCTTGCTCAATTGTTTACCTCAGCAGATACTTAATTTCCCTTCAAATCTCTGAACTCGCGTCGATGAAACAGCCAAAGAATTCACTTTAATTGCCTAAACCCACAAGAAATACTCGCAAAATTGCAAATAAATTAATGACAATCGCTTCTGACGAAATTTACTTGTAAAGTAAACTCAATCTTAATTGTCAGGTAGCGAAAGTGAAAGCTGCAACATCAGCGCATTCCATGGCTGACGTAATACCTTTTTTTAGTGTATTTGATATTTCCTTCGCGGAGTCAACCGCTTCGAAAAAACCCAAACAAAACATATTTTATACACAACAAAGAAGACAATATCCGTAACATTTTAATTCAATAATGTTTCAACAGCTTTTGGCGAGTAAACATCCCAGGTTGCGTGACTCGATGTCCCGATCGCGGTTTTGACCGAGTCACCGACAAAACTAAACGACGAAAAATAATAAATCACGTGCAGAGGAAGAACCGCGCTCGGCCCACGGCCGCGCGCTTAATAATAGTAAATCCCGTGCAGAGGAAGAACCGCGCTCGGCCCATGGCCGCGCGGTTAATAAATCCCGTGCAGAGCAAGAACCGCGCTCGGCCCATGGCCGCGCGGTTAACAAGAAAAAATAAAACAGCGGCCAACGCAAAAATGAAACCCGAGATGCTTTTTTAAGACTTTCAAATATGCAAATCTGCGACCTGCCATGCTTCATGATTATATTTCAACTCAAATTTGCACGAGTTTTAACTCGTGCAAATTTTAAACATTATTAAATTAAAAAAGCGTATCGATCATGAACGAAAAATAACCAGAAATGTAGATAAATTTAAAGGAAAGGATAGTTCATGTTACAATTACCTTAATTTTGTCCCACTCTGCATCGTATCATCCGGCCGGCCGACCGTTAGCTGATCACGACAAAAGCCAACAAAATTCAAGTTCACTGAACTTGAATTTTGTGAATCAAAAACCGCCTCCGCTAATCTCTTTTTGGCATAGCAGACATTTCGTGAACTTGAAAGTACTATTCAATGGCATTAGAAGACTGTTTTGGATTTTGGGACTGTAAAATGCGAACTCAATAGGTAAAATAGGTATACAGTTTTATAATTCTTTTTATTCATCCGATCTGGATTGCATTGTTCTATTAAATGACAACACGACCCTTTTTTAGCTCAGTAAACAAACATTAACGAAGAGCCTTTGTTTTGACTTAAACAATTTCTTAAACAAATGACACTTACAAAACCACGCCAGGCATGGAAACGATAGGAACGATGGAAACGCCTGGTTCGGTGACCCGCATGAAATGAGAGAAACAATGTGAACCATGCGAACGCATTTTGCTCCAGAGAAACCAAACGAACCAAATACACCACACGTTGTGAGCGTTATAAACTGAAGTTTTTTTTTTTTTTACCAGAATCTGTTCTTATGAAATAAATGAAAATCAGACATGGTCACAACGCAATTTCCGTGTTTACTCCGCTGTCATGTGGTAAACGTAAATTGGTGACCAGCCAATATCCGTCACTGAACAGTCTGTCGTTAAGAAACTTCGAGCAGTTAAAACATCTCGTGCTGGTGGACCTGATGATCTTCCCAACTGGGTGCTAAGGGAATTTGCTGACATTCTGGCCGCACCCATTGCTGACATCTTGAACACCTCCTTCTCTGAATGCAAAGTTCCTCGTGTTTGGAAAATCGCTGATGTCTCGCCTCTTCCAAAGGCTCCAACAGTATGCGATTTTAATAAAGACCTGAGGCCGATCTTACTAACATCTACAATGTCAAAGATTGCTGAAAGTTTTGTAATCGAGAAGTCCGTAAAGCCTGCAGTGCTATCCTCTATTGATCCAAATCAATATGGCTTCATCCCAGGCTCCTCTACGACTTTCGCGCTCATTTCTATGTTACACCATTGGCTGGGAGCTACCGATGGCACTGGGGCTGCTATTAGAACCGCCTTTGAGGATTTTCGGAAAGCTTTCGACTTGGTCGACCACCAGACATTAATTGCCAAACTGTTAAGCCTAGAAGTCAAACCAACTTCCCTGAATTGGATCATAGATTTTCCAAGGGACAGACAGCAAAGGGTGAAGCTACACGGGACCTTCTCCACCTGGCTAAACGTCACCGCAGGGGTACCACAGGGCACCCGACTCGGACTTTGGCTGTTTCTCGCGATGGTCAATGACCTTGATCTAGTCCATGATTATGTGGAAATTTGCTGATGATACCACCATTTCCGAGATAGTGCAGCCGTCCAACGTCAGCAATTTACAGCATGTTGTCGATCACGTCAATAAATTGTCTCATGAAAACGACCTTCAGGTGAACCCAAGGAAGTGTAAGGAGATGCTGACATGCTTCAAAAGATCGCCAACTCTGTTTGACCCAGTCGAGGTGGATGGACTTAATTTTGAAAGAGTCTCTTCCGCTAAAGTTCTAGGAATTACTCTCAGAAATGATTTAAAATGGAACGATCACATAGAAATAATCACACTAAAAGCTGCTAAGCGCCTTTACTTATTACGTCTGTTAAAACGTGCCGCAGTCAGCTCTAATGATCTAGTTCTATTTTATTGTAGTGTAATAAGATCAGTCCTTGAATATTCATGCCAGTTGTTTCACAGCAGCCTTCCTGGCTATCTGTCAGTGGATTTAGAACGCATCCAGAGGATACATAAAGTCATTGGAAGAGGCTGGTATCCCTACCCTTGCTGGCAGGCGTGATTTGCTTTCAAAGAACCTATTTAATGATATTGTAATTACAAAAGACCACAAACTAGTCAATCTGCTGCCTAAAAGGCCAACTAACAGTAACCAACTTCGTAACAGGAGAGTGTTCGACACACCAGTTTGTAGTACGAACCGTTTTAAAAACTCTTTTATTATAGACAATAGTTTAAATTACATCGCATATATCGCTTTTAATAGTTTTTAATATATTATAATGTTAATAGCTTTTAATATTTTTTAATCTTGTAATATATATAGTTTAAATATGTTTATGAATTGTAACAGTACACGTAATTCAGTCCAAGGACTGCAAAGTGTTATACTTTTAATAAACGATACTTCTACTTCTACTTCTTGATAGGACATTATATAACTGATATTTTCTAGTAATGATATACCACAAAGATTGCGAAGAAATGAGAAAATTGCAGACAACAAAGTGTAAATACTTTGAAAATTCGCGCGTGGTAGGCCCACTTATGTCCAGGATTGAACGCAGGTATTGTTTGGCAAGTACTTCATGTATGACTGGATTTTTGACCATTTTCATACTACTTCATATTTGACAGAATTATATGTGTTTAGGTGAACTTTTAACAGGCAGGACACTTTGTGATGCTTATTATAAAGAGCATGCATCTCATTAGCGTTCAATCCTGGACATATCTGGATAGGCCATAGCGTGCGCTTAACCTTTATTATTTTGCTCAATATTCACGCATTGCATGCATCTTGTTATTAAAACCCACGCTTGTCAGGAGCCCGCGTTCATTACGTAACAAGGACAGCACATGCTTTCTAGGTTGTTTTTAAACAATTCAAAGAGGAAAAAGCTCACACCACATGCTCTTGACATAGCTGTAATTATCTCACCACTCATTCCTTCACTACGTTTCACATTTGTAGACATTTTGAAAATTCACCGCCAAGTTAAGTTATGCATTGGTCAGCGGAATTACAAACAAGGGTCTACGACCCAACGACCGACTGAGCAAAGGACCAAGCGAGTGAAGCCGCGCTCGCTAACGTAACTCCTATTTTGCATTCTGCAAAATAGTCCTAAAAACTACAAGCTTTCGGCTGCTAGGTCTACAGTCTTCGACGGGAAAACTGTAAATGACTAAAAGCGAAAGAAATAATAATATGATGTGTGAAGGTTGCGAGATAAATATTTCAATAATTAAGAATATTTGTTAAAAAGAATGTTGTATTGTCCAGACAATGGACAGGAATTTTTATCCACATTGGGAGTTAGCTTGGTATGCCATGCTTCTAGTGTTTTTCTCGTTCTTAATCCACTCTTGCCGATTACCGAAGCGTTTTCAAAATCAATTACTTGATTGTGTAGCCAGGCGTGATTTACTATTTGTTTTTTTAATTTTCTAATATAACTTTACTGCAGTGTAAGCTGAAGTACCCCCTCCGTAACTTCCAGAATACCCAAGCAATCACAATGAAACTTAGAGGATATATAGTATGTCCACAAATCTATCTTTTGATATACGTCACGTGTGGTGATGACGTCATATCACGTGAAAATTACATCATGATGTCAAAACAGCCGCCATCTTGGATTTCAAAATTTCCCAAAACGTCAGAAAACCGCCCAAAATTACTGAAAAAACTCAAAAAACAGTGCCAAAAAACTTAAAGAGGTGAAAATAATTGAATTAAAGTTAATTTTCATCAATGGAAACACACAAATTACAAATTTGGAAAAACATATCTGTCAAAATGATGTTGCCATGGCAACGACAGATGACAATAAAAAGACAGAGGCAATCCTCACTAAAATAATATTTTTGATTAAGAGTCCTGATTAGAAGATTTAATACAATAGTACAGTGTTAACAGTTGTTAACTTGTTGTTACCAGGAATTTCTTAAATGCAGAACGCATTTTTACTGATGACAAAAAAAAACAATCTTCATTGGAAGTAATCTTTGATTAGCGTCTCAATTTATGTGTAGTTTTAAGAAGTTTTTTTTGCCTGTTCAGTTTCTAGTGCCGTAGCTATGTACAAATCTGTACTCAGACAGTATTTTCCTATAACAATGTTTCAGTAGTAATTGTTCAGATCCGGAAATGCTGGGTAGTGCAACGTAGCACCGTTGCAAATTAAGAGCGAATGCATAGATTTTTCGCACAAAATGTCAAAATCGCGGCCACGGTCAAAAATAAATCTTGCCTTTATTTTCAATTTCTAGAAAGTTTTTAACAAGTTTTCAAAGGTTTTGAGGTTTAATTTTCAAAATACGGCCAACTTTCGGAAACATTTGAGAAAATCGATTTCGCACTACAGAGGGCTTAAAATAGCCGAATTAATTAGCAAAATTTAGCATTCGCAAAAACGTTATATCCTCGGAAATTAGAAACATATATTTAAAGAAGAAGAATTTAGCAATGTTTTCATGCCTGTGTTTCGGTTCTAGGTTCTACTTTTCACAGCGAAAGTAACGCTCTTTGATGACAATTTTATTTTTGCTTAAGTAAATACAGTTTCAATTCATAATAACAACAGTACTTTTCGATCTGTGGCCATTCTTCAATCCGCCTCATTTTACGGCTATAAAATGCCGAAAGACTCTTCTTTATCTATATTTAAAAATTAGCTTGGGTTTTGCAGCCAGCGCGTTTTAAAACGCCAGCGAAATCTGGGAAATTTGACTAAAATCTCAACTAATTTGCATATTATCGTTCTGATGCCACGTCAACCGCATTCACGCAAGAACCGAAAACCCTGGTTTTGACTTAAATTTTTGCGTTAAACATGTCTTTACACTAGAAGTTACACTGAAATAAAAAAAAAAAAAAGAAAACATACGGTCAAAGGTCACAACAGTTTGCGTTATGCGTGATGCTTTTTATGTTATGGAAGATCGTAACGCATACCTATGAAGTAATATCTTCAAAAGCACAAAACACTTTAAGAAATTACTTACGTCTTTCTGCTAGGCAGCCGTGAAAAGAAATAATGTAAGAGGTGAGCAGCCTATAGCCCTTTTCTGAGGGCGTGTGAGGACAAAGTTGGATGGGGAGGGCTAATGACTACCACTTGTGTGTAATACTTTTGGGGTCTTCGACATTCAGATGGACCTGTTACCTCGGGGTGAAAATTATCAGAGCTCAGACTTGGAATAATTGGAATCCTTCGCAGAGTTGCCATCGTTAATTTACTCTCGCTTAGTGTCTTTAAAAGCGATGACATCGCTCAGTTTCAATGTTAGTTCTATAGGGGCGAGGGATTCATCCATTTACAAAATCCTATTCCCAACAGCAAAACAAAAAAGTACAGGCAGCTACATTTTTCAAAAACTCTAGGAAGATGTCGTACCTAGAGGCCGCTATCCTTCCTGTCTGTGCCAGGGATCGGGATCTTTGGGCTAATCTGAAAGCCCGCCAAAAAGTCGACCGAATATAATGGGCTGTTCAAAACTTCTTTGTTTCACGACAATCTCCGGCGCACGTGCACAATCAAACCGTAACCAGACATCGCTCAGTTCCAATGTTAGTCCTACAGGGCGAGGGATTCATCCATTTACAAAATCCGCCCCCCCCCCCCCCCCAAAAAAAAAAAAAACATTTTTCTCTAATTCCCGACAGCAAAACAGAAAAGTACCTTATCACTGGTGGCAGCTACACTTTTTCAAAAACTCTTCAATTCAGCTGACGTATGGCGCTTTTTTATGTACGAAATTGTCGTTCCTAGAGGCCGCGATCCTTCTGGTCTGCGCCAAGAGATTCAAGAAAAAGTAATTATAGATCGTAAATTTTTGTACAGAATGAAATGCGGCATCTGTGAGTTTCCACCGTTTATAAATCAAACGCTCCGCAAGTGAGAGTCGATGGCTGGTTGAGAAAAGTGATTGCTACGCAAAAACAGTAAGACGATTCTGCGAAATTCTTTTGGAAATGAAATAACGATATGTTTCCTTAACTGTAAGAAGTTAGAAAGACGTTGATTCTGTGAACGCAGTGTTGAATTATCATAAATAAAACCAACTTGCTTGAAGGGTCTTTTGCCCTTTTTCTGAACGCTATAAATCAAGCACCAATTTCAAGGAAAATATGGTAGCAGATGGCTCAATTTTCAAGCAGTAAGTAGAGTAAGTATTGTTTTTTTATCGATGTAAGTCTCATTCTGAACTTTTTTGAACTTTTTGAGTTAGAGGCTTTGAAAGTTTATACTGGCATAATACGTTTAATATTGTTATACCTTGGGGTATACCACTTTTCAAGCTTCCAAGGTACTGGAGGCTAAGCAAACAAAATGTGTATAGGTTTCAGGCATATACATCAAATTGCAAATTGAAGAATTACAACGACACTATATGTGACATGGCAGAGTGGTTTGTAGAAATCTGAAAAGTTATGAACACTGTTTACAGTCAAGCACTTTATTAACAAGGTTGCAAAGCTTCCTTGTTTGCTGTCAGTTTACATCAAATAGTTTTATGCATAACAGTGCATTGCGAATGGAACAATTCACTTATCAAATTGCATTATATTTATGAACTTTTTCAGTACAAAAATTTGTTATTTACTTGGGTGATGTGAATATATAAAGCAAAACTATTAATTATTTGCAAGAGAAGCTGAAAAGTATAGAACAACAAAAAAATTATCTTACCAATATATTCAGTGGAGATAGAGGGTGAAATTATGGAAGAAAAGCATCTAAACATGTTCTTTCCTTGGCTTTGACGATTGTATCAGCCTTATTTATCATTCTTTTCGCATGCATTTCTTTGCACTTGCAAATGCATTCCTTTTGGATTGGACTTTCTAACAATATTTGCATATTTGTTGGACTGAAGAAGCATTAACCTTAAATCTTACTGACCCCCTATTCACCATCTTTATGAATGCTGAATGATACAATATAACAACAAGGCCAAGTCAACTCTGTTACTTGAATCATGTAGCTAATGATCATATTAAAATGATACAAAATAAAAATTTGATAGCAAATGTTGTTAATGCTATAAAGGCATATGGGATATAAAACAAACATCTGTTGACAACCTTCCCTGCCATTTGATACAGAAATAGCTGAGAGTATGAATACATCTTAAATATCATAATCAGATACACTTAAATTAATATTCATGAGACAGTGTTGTTTTTTTGGCCACACTAATTTGGCCAGGGGTGGTTGGATAGAGAATAACTGAATTTTCGGAGTTAGAGGTAAAGCTGAAACATTTCTAAAGGGAAAACAACAATGGCAAGTTAACCCAGAGTTAAGCAGCTGTGCATCTATTTAACAATGCCAGCGCATCACTTAGGGGAAAATGGACCCCAAAGTATAGTCTGTCCCATGACCTTCCATTATCTATGGTAGGGAGGTGGTGTGAAAATGGAGGTACTTGAATTGTTAGCCAGGTCCTGGTGTAATTTATTTGTCATGGAGGAGGCCTTCAAACCTTTAATTTTTATCTTAAACAAAAAATAAAAGCAAAACTATGGTATGTACCTATAAGAGCTGGGCACCCAGATTTCATGGTCAGGCTCCCTGTGATTTTTCTAAGAGCATAGAGTTACACAGTATTTTGGTGCAGTCATGAATTATGATTTATAAGTTACAGTATTTGGTACTGGTCTGTTTTGTTGCTTATGCAGTGCACTGTTATGCCATTCAGTGATTGAAATTCCTCATCTTCAAGAAAAAGACATTGGGAAGGCAATATTAGCCTTGTCTTTTACCAAACCATATTTCTACAAACTATGCACTCTCCCATGCCATATAAAGTGTCATTGTTAATTCTTCAAGGAAGGTTCTGATGTTCATTAAAATTTGATTTAAATGCCTGAAACCTATACGGTCCTATACACATTTGTTTGCTTAGCCTCCAGTACCTTGGAAGCTTGAAAACTGGTGTACCCCAAGGTATAACAATATTAAAAGTATTAAGTCAGTATAAACTTTCAAAGCCTCTGACTCAAAAAGTTCAAAAACGTTCAGAATGAGACTTACGCCGATAAAAAAGCAATACTTACTCTACTTACTGCTTGAAAATTGAGCCATCTGCTACCACATTTTCCTTGAAATTGGTGCTTGATTTATAGCGTTCGAAAGAAAGGGCAAAAGACCCTTCAAGCAAGTTGGTTTTATTTATGATAATTCAACACTGCGTTCACAGAATCAACGTCTTTCTAACCTCTTACAGTTAAGGAAACATATCGTTATTTCATTTCCAAAAGAATTTCGCGGAATCGTCTTACTGTTTTTGCGTAGCAATCACTTTTCTCCACCAGCCATCGACTCTCACTTGCCGCCATATTTTGAACTTTGCTGCAGTGACGCCCGCTCGACCCAGTCCTACTCCGCATCACGCATCGCCCAAGAGCGCTCTGGTCGTTTCGCCGCCCTTCCTTTTTATCGCCCTGATTATAACTCAACATATGCACGCAAGCTACGTCACGAAAGTTTTGCCCTGGAAAAATTTGAGAATCAGCTAGTCCGTCCGCCATTATGGCTGAAGAATGTTCACGGTTTCAACTCGAGTTCGAATTCCTGAACGCCAAAAAAGTAGCAGCGTTAAGAAGTCTCAAAATGAGGCACCTGTTCCAAAGAAAAAAAGGTTTGCAGAACTGACAGAAGCGGGAAGAAACCGGCTTTTGGTGGAAACGCAAGCAAAGTCTACGAAGAGCTCGACAAATTGGGCAGTAAACGCTTTCAAAGGTATGAATTTACGTAAAGATGACTACAATCCAATACGCATCCCAAACACTAAAACTTAAAACCTGTTTTAATTTAAAAGGCAGAATGACGAAAAAAAGCATATATATTACAATGCTTCCTAAATAATGAGTTACCCTGGCTTATCTACATCTTTGTCAACAAAAAGCAACATTTCACTTGTTTATACAATTAAATGTTTTCTAGCAGCTGTTGCGTATATCATTTAACAGTTAACCACTCGAAATACGCTTGCAACACTTAAAGGCTGAGTTGAAAAAAATCTTTTCTTTTCCTAGAATGGGCTGCACAAAAAGTTCCTGCCAAAACTAGAGGAAATGAGCAACGAACAACTTGACAACAGTCTGTCACAGTTGTATACAGAAGCACGAAGCAAAACGGGCGAAGAGTACAGTGAGTCGTCCTTAATTACGTTCAGAAATACAATAGAGAGGCATTTTAACAACCCACCTTATAACAGAAGTTTGAATTTAAATTCTTCAACGTTTTCGAATTCCAATCGTATGCTGAACGACAAAATTAAGAGCCTGAAACAGCAAGGGAATGAAAATGTGCAGCGCAAAGAGGCCATGCCAGTTGACGACTTGCAGAAATTGAAAGCTGGTCCAGTTTTAAGCCTTGCAAATCCATGGTCTTTGCTGAGAAACGTGTGGTTTCATGTTGTTCTCTACTGGTGTAGAAGAGGTCGTGAAGGGCAGAGAAATTTGAAGCCGACGAGTTTTGCATTTGAAGTAGACGAGCACGGCAAGCACTACATACTATGACCCACGACGAGACCACCAAAAACCATCCCGATACAGCTTTCAGAAGACGGCTCGTATGTACAAAACGGAGAGTGAGAACGACGGCTACCGAGCTCTGAGCTTGTATATCTCCAAACTCAATCCGAAATGCGAAGCCTTATTTCAGCAACCTCGGCGCGAATGGAATGAATCTGCCATCACACCCGAAATCTGGTACGAAAACCGCCCGCTTAGTGTCAACACTCTTGGAAACATGATGAAAGAAATAAGAACAAAGGCCAAGCTTTCCAAAGTTTACACAAATCACTGTGTTCGGGCGACAGCGATAACCTTGTGGTCTCAAGCCGGTTTGTCAGATCGCCACATCTGCCACACTTCGGGACACAGAAACCCGAATAGCCTCCAGCATTACAATTCTCGCCCGTCTCTCCAGCTCAGGAAATGTAGTGATGTTTTGTCCACTGCTCTCCACAATGCGATGAGCCTTTTAGTCAGCTAAAAGCTGCTAGAAGTATCAGGCAGAGTGGCTGAAACGCACAGCCGATTATCCACCACAACGATCCACATGCATGTTCAATTCTTGCACCATCGGTTCAATGCAAATTAATCTTTATCCTCTTCAGAGCAAAAGTCAGTGAATTGGGGAACTGCTTCCGCTTTCGAAGATTCCTTTTGCTGTAATAATTTCTTCAGAACCGTTCTGACTTTTTTAAAAAACGTTTGGTTCTTGCCACAAAGGGAACGGTTTTACTTTTCATTCAGCATTTAAGCCAATAGAAAGAAAGCACGTACATGTAAGGAAAAAACTGATTTTGATTAATTAAAATTCGCAATTCTTTTCTTGTTTAATATGTCTTTATTTTAATGTGGTCGTTTACATTTTATAAAATAAATAAAAAAAACTTGCCCTTCGTGCATTGTTGATTTAAATAAGCACTTGGGAAATTTTTAAGAACACTCGAGAAGTGCGAGAAGCACTTCTCTCGCGTTCTCTATTTTACTCGCTTGCATTTTTTTTTTTATTTCGGCGAGTGTGTTGAAATTTCGTATACGTGATTTTATTAGATTCGTAAACGAATATTAATTACGCCGGTTTCGTTACGAGTTACCTGTGCTTGGCAGACTGAGTTCAGACTTTTCCTACCGCGCATTTGCTTACCAGAAACGAAAGGAATTCATTTAGTTCTCTATATAAAATTATTTTAAGTATTTAGCAACGTGCACGGTAAAACATCATAGTTAATCATGCAACCAAACAAAGACGATTCAAAACTACATTGTTAGCTTATTATGCACAAAGCGAGCACCACTTCCTATGTCACAAACAGCCACAACTATTACAAAAAACACTACTTTAAAATGACTTAAATAACCGGCTCCGAATGAATTTTCTAGGTTTGTTTTGACACCGTGATTTTCTTTGTTGTGGCGTGTCAACTCATTTGGTTTAGCCGCGAGATGATTTTTTTGCCGTATTTTTTGCCTTGAATTGATTGCTTTGCCTTGACTGTTTTGAAGTAAATCCAAAAAATATTCTTCGCCTCAGCATGGTTCTTTTTACACTGAGTTACTCTTAGAGGTGTATTTGCGTACAGTAAAAGTTGTAAAGAGTTTTTATGCTAAAATTTGGAATCCAATAAAGTGTAGGGACATCAATTTCAATTTTGAAAAATTAGACTGTTTTAATCGCGAAATATAGTGACCTCTCGTTCGTCAACAAAACCATGAGATGTAAACGATGCCATTTTACATTTCTGTGAGCAAATTCCTGTACCATAATATTATCTTGTACCTATATGGGCTACTGTATACACAAAAAGTGGTGTGGGTTCTTATTTGGAGCTCTGCTTTTAGGCCTCCCTAAATCTATATATTAGGCTTTTTCATCTCAACCCGAAGAAATAATCTCCGGATAGCGGGCCAAGAAAGTCACAACATGTAACTCAAACCTGAAAGACTTGTGACTAAAATTCCCAACAGCTAAACATACCACTCTTCAAAACTAAGCTCGGTCAAGTCTTTCTGTTAAAAATTTGTCACCTTATAAAAAAAAAATAAATAAATTAATTAATTAATTAAATAAATAAATAAATAAATAAATAAAAAGATAAATAAATAAATAAATAAATAAATAAATGAATGAATGAATGAATGAATGAATGAATGAATGAATGAATGAATGAATGAATGAATGAATGAATGAATGAATGAATGAATAAATAAATAAGTATAGGGCTCTGCTTAAATTAAGCGAGTTTCCTTCTGTTTTTTTCTATTTTATTATTTCTCATGTATTTAGTATTTTAAGCATTATTTAAATTGGGTATTGGATGGCTTGACTTTTTCACGCCCTCGTAGGAAGTGGGTAATAAATATTGTATTGTATTGTGTTGCATAGCATTGCATTAATTAATTGCATTGCATAACAACGTATTGTATTGCATTGAATTGCATTGTATTTTGTTTTATTACATTGCGTTGTTTTGTATTATATTGTATTTTGTTTTATTACATTGCGTTGTTTTGTATTATATTGTATTGTATTGTATTACATTGCATTGTAGTGTAGTGCAGTGCAGTGCAGTGTAGTGTAGTGTAGTGTAGTGTAGTGTAGTGTAGTGTAGTGTAGTGTAGTGTAGTGTAGTGTAGTGTAGTGTAGTGTAGTGTAGTGTAGTGTGTAGTGTGGTGTATTTTATTGTATTGTGTTGTGTTGTGTTGTGTTGTGTTGTGCTGTGCTGTGCTGTGCTGTGTGTGCTGCTTGTGTTATGTTGCGTTGCATTGTATTGTGTTGTATTAGCAAAAGTGCTTTATTTTATTCAATTGTAACGTTTTCTTGATGTTATTAGATTACAAAGACCGAGTCTCCTACAAACCTCTGCCAGGCAACGGGTGATCCACATTACTGGACGTTTGATCGAAAGTATGTATATTCTTCGCCCAATAAGATTGAATAACTTCATTAAACCATACCATTTTAAATTGACTGTTGGCTAGGCACCATTCGCTGCCCTTCTTACAATGCGCGCCCAAACGAGAACATGAATAACGGACTCGTTAGTCGGTCGATTTAGCGGTCTCTTTTTCAAGAATACTGGACACCCCTATAATGTGACGGTAAAATCATGCTAAATAATTATGTTGAATTACTTATATACATTAAAGTTAAAAAAATTCACAAAAGAACCCTGGTATCAGGACCATGGATATACCATGTTTTACCATGGTTTTATCATGTTTGATCATGGTTTGACCATGGTCAACCATGAACGTTCAATCGTACTAAGGATGGCAGTGGTTGACCATGGTTGCACTGGTTGTAAATACGTACAGTAAAAACCAGAGTCAACCATGGTTGTTAATGGTCAAGGGATATGTAAATCATTATAAATTATAAAGAAAATTAGCCAGCAAAAACCTAATGAAAAACGTGAATGAACATGGTCAACCATGGGTCAGTTTCACAGGATATGAATGAACATGGTTAAACATAGTAATAAACAATTTTGACCATGAAATGACATGGGTAACCATGGCTTCACATTGAAAAAACGTGCATGAACATAGTTAACCATGGTCATCAAATGGTACTACCTATTGCATCCAAACTTGGCACACTGAGAAGGGCATGTAGTTTTTAAGCATTTATTTTTTAGCAGACAGGCTTACCTTTTTTTATCAACTGTCACTAATCAGGCAACACTATCATAACATGTAAATGACACAAGCAATATCAGGGAACAATAATTATCTTGGCAGTACATTTTAAGTATTAAAATTTTAAACTATCACAACGGTTGTGTAATACTGTTTGCAGGATTCAGCATGGGGAAAGCAAGAATCACCTTCCCCTTCCCCCTTTATTTGATAAAACGTTTGGCCAAATTTTGGAAAATACTTACACCTGACACAACTCAAATTCAATCATTCCACCTTACCCCCCCCCCCCCCCCCCTCCCTAGACACACCGTCATGCACATGCAACTATTGAGCATCTCAGCCAGTTATTTCCAAAGCTTTTCCTTGATATGTCCACTTTAGATAAAGCATCCAAAATTTAAAGACTATTAAATTATGTTTTTCTTTTAAATATTTTGACCTGAAAAAAGCAAAAATTAGATAGCTCTAACTATGCAAACACCTCCCAAAATACAAGTCGTGGAAATGGCTACGTTGTTTCAAATCCGCAATTTCTTTTTTTTTTAACTGGGCCCTAACCCAATTTCACTGGTTTGTGTTTTGTTGCCTGCAGTTAGTCGGACCCAACACAGAGATTTTCAACATGGTGAAACATGGTTAAACATGGTTTTAAGAGGTCAGGTGCAAACAATGTGCATTTCATTGAGAACTGCATCAAACTGTTGCAAATGATCATGCTTTGCTATTTATAACTGCAATAATTTTGTTTTTTAGAAAAGTAATTGTGACATATATTATGCACATAACCTTTTAATGCTTGATGTTAGCAGACTGTGGTTGGACATGGTTAACTATGGTCTCAAATCACTTCAGTCTCATTTTGAAAGTTGAAACAAACTTCAGTTGATACAGTGTTAAGTTTAATGAAAAGTGACAAAAAAATACTGCTTTGTTACTTCCTGTTGTTTTCTTGGTTAATCATGATAAATTTCTTTCTTGGCCATGGTTGGCAGTGTACCATGGGCAAGAGGTAGAAACACACCATGGCCGGCCACCACGGTCACAACAATGCCAACCATGGTTAAACATGATTGGCATTGAAAAACCATGGTACCATGGTCAACCTGACACCGGGGAAAGGGATTATGGGTTAGGGTTATCGAGGTGCTTGATTGTGGAAGGTCATTCAGGCAATTTCGTTTTCACTACCATTCTTTATGAAATGCTTTTACGACAGCCTAAGTCTAGGCTGCCGTGTTTTTTAATTATTTAAAAAGAATTTTTTTCTCACCTACACCTATCATCTTTGCTTTCGAAAGTGTTTATTTCTTATATCTGTATTTTAGCTGAGAAAAACTTTACTCTCTTTCACTGATTAAATCATGTCTATGTTTTAGGTACTACGATTTCTACAGACCAGGGGATTATGTTTTATATCGAAATTCAGACCGATATTTTGAGGTAACTTTTGTGTAATCTCATTAACGTTTGTTTCTTAACATTGCATACAGGCCTCATGACTAAACACTCCTATGCTTAATATTGTTAACAAAATGAAAATATAACCTTAAAGACATGTCTTATTATCCTTGTAGATCCACACGCGCCTGTGGGCCTGCTGGAGCGTCACATGCAACTGCGGTGTAGCCATCAGGGAACACAATGATGTCATCATTTTAAGCACGTGTACTCAGGATTTGCGTATGCGCCTTGGAATGCCAATGAAAATACTAATTCCGAGCAAAAGAAAACTACGAAAGGGGACACAAATACTTGCTCGTCATCCGGGAGGTTATAGCGAGTACGAGGTGAATTTTTAACATACATATATATTTTTTTGTCGTGGTTAGGGTTTGGTTCATACATTTATAAAGAGAGGAAAAAATAATTCACTATCCAAATCCAAACACTTGCAGGTCGGTCACAGTAGAAGACCATTCGCCAAGCGTCAGAAAGACGCCTACAGAGCTTAAAGACGACAGTTTTCTGCTTCTTAAAGAAGCTCAAATAACTTAAAACTGTTAAAGCACTGTTAACTACAATTCTGCTCATAACTGCTTTTCGCTCACTAAAACGTGACGCGTTTTTTTCAGCACCACAATCGCACAATCGCAACGCGGTACGCATTTTAGTGCAGACCTTTACATTTTACTGATGACTGTGGACTAGGCTTAGCCTCAAGTTGCTTGCCACCGTTTCGCAAACTTTTAAGAGTTTTGACAACTTTTGCGATTTTTGGCAACTTCTAAAATTTAACTGGTTTATACTACTGTGTGAGTGCGTAGACTCCAGGACTGGCCAATACTGTGGACACGATATAACTTGCTCAACACAAACTGTGTTATTGCACTATCGCTCATAATGGTTGTGAAATCTCTGATGACGATCTAAATGCGAGAACAGTGCTTCCGACATTTATGGGCTTGGATGACGCAAAAAGGAAATAAGTATCACACTATGAAAATGGTTGAATAAAAATCTTTCTTGAACGTCAATATCCATTGCATCGCACGACGATTGAAGGAGTCAAAAAGTAGTCATGCGAGTCATATTATCCAAGCCTCATGGCATCCATAGCTACATTTGGCACAGTGGTAAATTTTTTTTTTTTCTTTTTTTTTTTCATAAAGATAAACTTTATTACCAGCAAACAAACAATTACAATTACGCGTACAGTACAACTACTAATGTACAATACTACAAGTGACGAGGCAATGGACTACAAAAAAGAATTGCAGAAAGGGTGGAGCCAAACAGACCTTAATTATAATAATTACATGTATATTACTTTAAAGTAGCTTACAAAATTGTTCACATTTTTTACGTCAGTCAGAGGAAGAGGAAATAGCACTTTATAAACAATCTGCAAGAGGAGTCCATTTTTTTATGTCACCCGCTGTTGTCTCTATTGTAAATCGTGACTTTACAAGACGTAAAAAGTGCACGAAATTTGGTGATGTCTCCTCTAGCTTGGCCTTCCATATATGATAGCGTGCTAGCAGGTAAATATAGTTTAATTGAAGCGTATGTTTTGGATGAGGATCTGGCCTCAGGCCCAATGCTGTGATATTCAATAAGGTGTATTCACTGCTTATCAGAAGATTTTCTTGAAGCCAGTCAACCATCCTTTCCCAAAAGGATGATGTTACATGACATGACCAGAAAAGGTGAATTAATGTCTCCGAGGCGCTGTGGCAAAAAGTGCAGTTTTCGTTTTCTTTTCTTCCTATTTTAAACAGAAAATTGTTGGTTGGTATACGTCTATGCAAAAATTTGAACTGAAACTCGATCAGTTTGGTGCTTTTAGTGCAGCTTGGTGCCAAGAGGTACGCACGTTTCCAGTTAAAAGTGTTTTCTTCCTCTAAATAGTTGCAATCTTGAAGCCATTTGTTTTGGCTATTGGTTGGGGTTAAACTATTAGCTTTGATAAACGTTTTGTAGATTAATGGTCCTGGTCTTTGGCTTTTCATAATCCTGTCACAGAGTGTTTCAGGGTTATGATTTCTGATCTCATCAGCTTCGGTGACGGTTTTACGAAGAGATTTTACAGCTGATACTAAGCCGTAGAAACCGAGAGGACGTGGCTTTATGTCATATTTTGAGGCAAGAGCATTGAGACGCAAAAATCTGTTAGTTCCTGTCAGAAGGTCTTTAACTTTTGTTATACCTTTTTCCGACGAATCTTTAAAAAATATTGGCTTATTAGCAATTCTTATTAACGAGTTAAACCATAGCCCCTGTTCTCTAAAATTGATTTCAGAAGTTATCTGGCGTTCAAAGTTTGCTTCGGTCCAATATTCTAATATCTCCTTTAGGAGGGGATCCGTGACCTTAATCACTTCTTTTGCGTCTTTAACATTAAGGTTGCAGCGGAAAAGGTTTTCGCAGCTATAGTTCTTAAGTTCAGCATCGAAGAGGAGTTTCCACTTTCCATTGTTTGTCGTGTCTAAGTATTTTTTCACCCATGTTGTTTTGAGAGATTTGTTGAAAGAACAGAGATCTATCATTTTCAGACCTCCATTTCCGGGTTTATTAATCATAACTTTTCTTTTTATTTTGTCGCCCTTACCATTCCATAGAAAATAATAAAACATGTCGTTTATTTCTTTTATAGCATAATGGTTAGAAGGCAATGGCACAAATAAGTAAACCAATTGTGATGCGATCAGTGATTTAAGCACGGTGATTTTCCCTAGCAGCGTGAGCCTACGGTATTTCCAACAACTTAATAACTTTCTAATTTTTTCAGTTTTCTCTTTATAGTTCAAGGTTTTCGCTAGATCCGGATCGGTTGACAACCATAAACCAAGCGTTTTAACCTTGTATTTTGGCCATTTTAAGTCCTTTTCTGGCACAGAAATTTTTTCTTGCCCAATCTTAGAGCCGATCCAAAGAGCTTCCGTTTTGCCAGCATTGAGCCTGAGGCCGGATATCTCGCTGAGATCATCTAAAGTTTGCAGAGCTGCGAGGAGGGACTCCCTTGACCCATCTAGGATAAGAGTAGTATCATCCGCGTATTGACTTATCTTAACTTCGTTATTACCAACATAGAAACCCTTTATGCTCCTATTATTTCGGATTGTCTTAGCCAATACCTCCGCTGTTAGGATGAACAAATACGGCGAAAGGGGGCAGCCTTGCCTAACACCTCTTTGCGGTTGGAAAAAATTGCTTGACCAACCATTGTTAAGAACACAACTTTCAATTCTACAGTAAAACGTCCGTACCCAATTGATGATTGCTGAGCCGAAGCCAAAGAAGCGCAATGTGTCCTGAATGAAGGGCCATTCAAGTGAATCAAAGGCTTTTTCAAAATCTATGAAAAGCAGAAGACCTGGGGTATTGTGCTGTGCAGCGTATTGGATGATGCCATCAATGAGTCGTATATTTTCACCAATGAACCTTCCTTTCATAAAACCTGTCTGGTCGTTGTTTACAAGTTTTGGAAGCACGGTCTTAAAACGATTTGCAATAGCCTTTGCTGCAATTTTGTAATCCGTGTTGAGGAGGGTAATAGGACGCCAATTTTTTATATAAAAGGGTTCTGCGTCTTTTTTTGGAATAAGTTTAATAATTCCACGTCTTTGAGTGATAGAAAGGCAGCCAGACTCGTAGCCAAAGTTAAGAGCGGAGAGTAAAAAAGTAGAAATATCGTTCCAAAATAATTTACAGAATTCAGCTGGAAGACCGTCTGTGCCAGGTGTTTTATCTGAATCCATTGATTTTAAGGCTTCTGTGCATTCTGCTTCGGTCAGGATAGCATCGCACATCTCTTGATCTTCAGGGCTCAAAAGAGTTTCGTTTGCTTGCTGAAAAAAATTGAAATGAGGGGAGTTTTCTATTTTCGAGGCGTAGAGATCTTCATAGAAAGTTTTACATTCGGATAAAATGTCCTTATCTGATGTGACGAGAATATTATTATTACGTTTTAACTGGCTTATATCGTGCCTTGTTTAAAGTGTCTCTTTTCAAGGCTATGAAAGTACTTAGTGTTTTTTTCGCCTTAATTATACCACTTTGACTTTGATCGAAGAATAGCTCCTTTGGTTCGGTATTCAATAAGTTTTTCAAGTTCCTCTTTTAGGACCTTAATTCTCTCTTTTGCATTCTGGATCAAGGGATCATAGCCGATTGCACTATCCAGCTGTTTCTCTAAAAATGCAATTTCTTTTTCTAGCTCATCTTCCTTTTTCTTTTTCTTTCTTTTTATAAACGCAGAGTAAGAGATGGATTCTTGGCGCACTTTCAATTTTATCATCTCCCAAAGTAGTGCGGGGCTGACGAGTTCATCATCTTTATACTCACTAGCTGTTTTTTGTATCGTTTCTTTTATTTTCTCGACAAAAATGGTGTCGTCAAGGAGGGACGTATTTAGTTTCCAGAAACCGTTTCCCCTTGGGTTTGAATGTAATGATAGGTAAAGTGTTATCATGGAGTGATCCGTTTTGAAACCTGGAATGATATCTGTATGAGTACTGTTGCATAACGTAGTATGACTTACTAAGAAGAAATCAAGTCTACACTGAATTTCTGGCTGTTTCTGTCTCCAGGTAAACCTTTTGCTATCAGGGTTAAATAATCTCCAAACATCACATAACTCTAGATCATCCATCGCTTCTTGTGCCACCTTCAGGGCATTTTGGTGTGTGTTCTGGCGATACCATTCTTTTTATCATTTTCAATATCAAGTACTAGATTAAAATCGCCGCCGATTATAACTTCATCGCATTTAAAATTAGAGAGGTGATCAAAAAAAAAATGCGAAAGAAATCGGGATCATCCTTATTAGGAGCGTAGATATTGGCCAAGGTCAATAGTTTGCCGTCTGCCTCGATATCGCATATAATGAATCGGCCATTTGGGTCTAGGGGTGTTTTGATAATATTTAGATTAAAGTTATTGTTGAAGAGAATACTAACACCGGCTTTATTGCTCGAGCAGCAGCTGAACAGCGCTTTACAACCCCATTCACAGGTCCAAATGTCTGTAGTGGTTTCGAAACAATGGACTTCTTGCAGCATGTACACTGAAAATTGTTTAGATCTCATCCAATTAAACACCTCTCTTCTTTTGGCGTTATTTCCAATTCCCCTGACGTTTAGCGACGCGATTTTAAGATTCATGATTTCTCATTAGCATGCATATAAACATTAAATAACAATAAATAATCTTTGCTCCGGAGAAAAAAAATTATCAAAAAAATGTGTAAAGGAAAAAGGGAAGAAGTTAAGCTACACATAGGTTACTGACAGGAAGCGTAGGTAGCAAGAAAAAAAAAAGCGACAACAACAACGACAACAACAAAACGGCACGCTTAGTTAAACAAGAGCTAGTTGAGGAATGAGCTTTCGGTTCCGCGGTTCGGTCTACAGCAAGAACTCTCTCCACTCGCAAACTTCTATAGTGTCTTTAGAATGACGAAAAAGGTTTAACTCAAAGGTGGTAAAGAGCAAAAAACCTATAGTACAAAGAAAAGGTTTGCGTGGAGTTCTGGTCCTTAAATTAAATGTCCAGCACCTGGCCCACTGGCCAAAATTTGCCTCTTACATAGAGTTTGTCGGGTTGTGATTTACTAAAGGATACGGGTATGTTGTTCCTTTTCGCCTTCTTGAAGGTGTCCATTTGTTTACTTCTCCGTGTTACTAATTCTTGAGGAAGATCCCTGAACATCTGGAAATTCGTTCCTTTGAGACGGGAGCCCAGAGCGAGTATTTGCTCGCAATCTTTAAATCGAAGGAACCTGGCTAGAATTGGCCGCGCTCCTCCATCCGCTTTCTTTTTCCCCAGTCGGTAGACTCTCTGAATTTCAACTGAGTTTGCCTCATGATATCCTAGCTGCTCTTCCAGGAATGATCTAAGCACTTCTTCTGTGTCTTCTAAACCATTTCTAGGTGAAGGTGATTCGGCAATGTTGTTGAATTTTATATTCTCGCGCCTCGAATAAGCTTCAAGGTATAAATCTTTTGTGTTGAGGTCTTCTAAAGTTTGGTTGATTTTTCTCTCCTTGTCTTGTAATTCAGCAATTTTTCCATCAAGGCTTTTAATCTTTTTATCTAATGCTTTTTTGTCGTCGTCTTGTTTCTTTTCAATGAGGCAGTGGTTTGTCTTTAGGTGGTCAATGTCTTCTCTGGCCGATTTCTCAAGCGCTTCGAGTCTCGTAGTTCTTTCTTCTAATTTGTCCAGGCTGCCTTCAATCTTTTTAACGGCGCTTTCGATGGTATCCAGCTCCTTGAGCTTTTCTAGGATGCCTTTTAGAATTTCACTTAAATCGTCAGTTGGTTCAAGAGCGGTCAACACAATGTCGCTATCTTCGGTCTCCTCGCCATGTTCGTCACTCGCCTTGGAGAGATCGTGATCAGTAGTGCTTTTCACTTTCTTTGTAACACTAGAGTCTCCTTTTCCATCAGCGGAGCTGTCTGAAGATCTATTCCTTCTCCTTGAGACATACTTCAACAGGGATTCCGCCATAATTATGAAGAAAAAAACATATATTGTGCGAGCGGAGAAAAGTAGGTTCCTCACGCCGCCATGCCTCGACCCAGTGGTGAATTCCCTACCAGTGACGTAATAAAGGCAAGCTATGACACTTTCCTGACTTGCTTGCTCGCTTCATTGACACAGCGAATTAGTTTCACTCTAAAAATAGGAAAATTTTTGGAAAATGAAAGTAAGATCAAAGGCTTAATCGCTGCTAGAAAAAGAAAATTTCAAAAGAAGCATGATCGCATCTATCGCACTGCCTAAGGGAATGTCGCAACGTCACCACATTCCATGAATGTCGAACTTAACCCTATTCAGTTTTTTTGGATCTTTTCAGACGGGAGGGGGGTGGGGACGGAAGGGGGGGGGGGGGGGGCGTGATTCCCACCCCCTGTATAGAGTTAAGCGCGTTGACACATCATACTTTCGTTTCGTTGCACGAAAATTTAATACTTCCTTTGAGTTACACGCTTAAAACTCTTATATTTCGCACAAAGTATGCTAAGTAAGGTCCAGAGTATTCGCAAAATTTTCGTGGATGAGTTATTCATACCTTTTAAACAATGAGTGACTCGAGGTCTGGCCGAATTGGGGTATCAGTCTCATAGCTGACAAATAAATATATCTGCTTTTCGCACACAAAAGAGAAGTTATTTCTTAGCACTACAGTCGCAGATCCACTTGTTAATATGAACACCAAATCACTTCATCAACACCAAAACGTATAGGAGTTGCGAATCTTTTGATGACGTGATGGTCTTGTACTGGAACTTTGCTTGGGACATGTATGGGCCTAAATGATACAAAAAAGAGTATGACCATTGGGGGCCCAGGCTCACGTCATAAAAACTCGGCCAAAATGGCGGCGGCAAAGTTGTACAAATTTGTATGAGACATTTTAAATTAAGGGCCTGTTTACATGGAGGTGGGGGACCCCGGGTAGGTGAGGTAACCCGCCCAGCCGTGGTCGAAAAATAGCTCGCGTTTACATGCAATCTTATCACCCCGGGGTCCCGGGGTTAACTTCCTTGAGAAAATAGCGTGGCGTAGATTTCTTATTTTTTTTATTTTTTTTTTTCACAGCATGATTTTCGTTGGCAGAGACAACGTTTTTCGTTGCTTTGTGTTATCGACTGATCTCTAAGTAGAGAAGAAGCGCGTGTTTCGATCGGGCCTTCACTTAAAGCATCACTTGAAATTTGAATACCTTCACATTCTTCCTGATTGCCATCTTGATTGCGGCCTTCGACACTAAGCAGATGAACCCGGCGAAAAAGCTCCCCACGCTGATATCCTCGAGACTGAAAAATGTTGTTGCGGTTCCAATATGGCGGGCGTTTGGTTGTTGGTTCGGATTTGGCGCGTTTTGGTAACATGAACCGACCCCGGGTAGGCGGGTTACCCCACCTTGAAACGTTTACATGGCAAAAAGCGACCCCGGCTGGGAGGGTTACCCTACCCAGCAGACCGGGCAACCCGCCTAGGCGGGTTACCCCACCTATCATGTAAACGCGATCGAGAAAAAATGAGAGTTTATATGGAGAGGTAGGTTACCCCACCTAGGCGGGTTACCTCACCTGCCCGGGGTCTCCCAACTCCATGTAAACAGGCCCTAAATTGATATCGAAAGAAAATATAATAAACATACAGCCAGTAAGTTTACATTTTACGTCATATGTTGTCGGTGTTATGTTTCGTTATTGTTATGTTTCTTTATTATTGAGAACACTCCCAACGCACGTAACACTCGAATGTCCGACGAAAGGAAGCCTTTTATCGGTTCCACTCACTCCAAAACTTCGCCTGGGGGTAGTTCAGAGACCATGATTTCAAAGCAGCAAGGTTTTAGCCCGGATGCTTATTTTTGTGTGTTCGAGAATACGGAATAAATATGATTTGAGAAACTTTGGGCCTTCTTACCACTTTGAGTAATTGAGAGTGAACCACTTTGCCGAGTATCCGAGCCTTCCAAGTGAAACGGTAGTTGTCAGGGCGACGGCGGTAATTGTCAAGGGGACGACGGTAGTTGTCAAGGCGACGTTTCTCTTTTCTCCGTAGGGGAGGGTGCCAAACAAGACAGACCTTACACATTCAAACTCAGCATATCACCAAGGTGGTGCTCTGTCTTACACATCTACACTGAGCAGAGTACCCACGGGCTACTTTTGCCTCACATACAATACTGATGATGACGACGACTTTGGTGATGGTAATGCTGATAATAATGTTAATGGTAATAGCAATATGTAGTAGTGGTGGCGGTGGCGGTGGCGGTGGCGGTGGCGGTGGCGGTGGCGTTGGCGTTGGCGGTGGCGGTGGCGGTGGCGGTGGCGGTGGCGGTGGCGGTGGCGGTGGCGGTGGCGGTGGGCTGTAAAGCGTTTTAGCATTCAGTTATTATTTTGAAATATACTTTTTTACTGACATATGCCAAGTTACAAAATTGAAAATCAATATGGTCGATCTAGTGACTAAACAGAAACGAGGGTTGCTACGTTAGACGAAGTGGGATTGATTGCACTAGCCGCTCTATCCTCCACGTATGATGTACAAATAAAATGATTTTTTGATTAATCTTAATGCATACATCTTACAGGTACGGCTTCCATCAGGCACAATAGTGAATGTACAGCATAACTACTGGGGAAATAATGTGTATCTCAAGGCGCCTCAAGCAGATAAAAACGCCCAAACCGAAGGAATGTGTGGTAATTTTAATGGTGATGCAAGTGATGACTTCCTTGGTGGAGACAAACAACTTCACACGGATCAGGACGCGTTTGGTCAAAGCTGGAGGTGAAATGGCCCCCTTAGCATAAATCTAACTTTTCTTTTATGCAGGTTATTAGATTCTAATTGTAACTGAGAACTATTGATTTCACAACTCAAATATATCCTCGTCAAAAAAAAAAAAAATGAACGAAGTTCGAATTGATGAAGAAAGAATTGTCTCAGGAGCATTGCATGCATGAATTGAATTTCGCCTTTATTTTTTTATGCATACCAAGTAATTTAGTTCCAATAAAGGACAAAAATTGAGATAATTAGATAGTACTTTCATTGAGAATTTAAATGGAGCAATTTAATAGTTGCGGATTGTTGTGCAGGTCAAGCTGATTGGCAGCTTTCTGCCAAGGAACAATGTGTAAGAAAATTATCAATGTTCCTTTGGAGTATATCATGCTTAACCACTTTTTTTTTCCTTCTTTTAGCACTTTGGGTAAAACAAACTAAATTGAAATCTAATGTTTGTCTGCATTTGTTAAATTTTCCCCCTAGTTAGAACAGTTTATTACACAAATGAAATTCAAGCTTTTGAAAAAAATAAACTTTCGATCAATCCCCTGTCCAGAGCGTTCCCGATTGACAGCCTTCCGGATAAAGTATGCTCGCGTAGAACACTGAGCGACGCCTGCTTACGCTTAGCCTTGTGGAAGCACCCTCGATCCTGTTTTCGCCAGTTCTCTTTCAAGTTGGAGACTGTTTACCACAAAGTGATGGAGTATTTGTTTATAGGAAAATCTGGAAAACAGAATCAAACCAAGAGTTAAGGAGAAGAACATTACCACACCGTTTCTACCACTCAGTTTCTTTGGATAATAAAGTATATTTACCGACAGGGTTTGATAACTAACTAACTAACCTACTTCTACCTCCAGTTGTTGTTGTTAAAACCAAACGGCGTGACCTCTCGCTGTCAAGTGTATATAAAATTCCAACTTGACGTGGCGTGTAAGATTTTCTTTTTTGTTTTTAGAGTGGACAAATCAACAAGCCTTTTTCACAATGTACCATCTTGCAATAGTACAACATGCGATGGCTCTGTGTTTGATATGGATTTTTGTACATGCAAGAAGAAAAGTGGTGGAATGGACATTTCATGTGGTCAAAATGTTGCCCAAACTCAAAATGCAGCCCAAAACCCACCATTTCACAATGCGCCCAATGTTAAACAAAATACAAACCAAGGAAAGCGGGAAGCCACATACAGCGATGATGTTATTTATCTCTATGACAACTTTGAGCCAGAATTTTCTACTCTTCCACCACGTAAAAGACGTACCGTGAACTTCAAGATGTCCCTCGAAAATGCTACTGAATACTGCAGGAAAACTATCCTAAACACGAAGGCTGCTCAAGTTTGTCTTGAACTTTCAAGTGTTAATGTAAGCAGTGCAATTAAGCAATGCGCTGCTGATCTGCAGGTAAACTTTTCGTAGTCTTATGATTAAAGAAATATCAAACGGTATTGGTCGAAAAAAATGGCATTTTGGGGGCGTTTATTTACGAAAGGGAGTGCAGCGGAGGAGGAGGAAGAAGGGGGCAGGGGTTCTTGGTCTACTTTTGGAGTAAACTTATGTTCTCTTTGTTGGCGATTGCTCGTTTTTCTGCATTTAATTTTCAAAAATAAATCGACTGAGTGAATGTATAGGCGGCCAAAGAACCACACTCAATTTTAACACAACGTTTTTAATAACTACTTGCGGAGAAGAAAACATGCATACTAGTGAAAGAGACTACCAAGGGAGTAGTTGATTGAGACAAAAAGCAGTGGCAGAAGAGGTGGATGGAAACTGTAGATTGGTAAATTTTATTTCAAGCAGCCTGGGTACCAACTTCGTCCCCAGCGTTTCTGTTCCGTTCAAATATTTAAGTATGATACTAGACCTGTTTAAAAGGAAAAGAGAACGAGAGAAATTTAGATAAAGAGGGCTGCTGAGAAGGAGCTGCACTTCTTGAAGAGATTGTGTGATTAAATATGAGTTTTATTTAAGAAGGTCTTACTCAAAAAAAATAGTAAAAAATTAAGCCAGAGTTTAACACTGACAGAAATCAATTCCGAATGTGACACCCAACATCAGGAAAGCTACCGTGAATGATACATTGTGTTTTTTTTTTCTTTGAAACCACTATCTGTGAGCGGCGACGACGCGATCGTGGTGAGCGAAAAAAAAAAAACAACATCAACTTGGAGTCGGAAAAATTTCTATGACACCTTTTAACCCAGATCCCAAAGTCATAAATTAAAATAGCTTGCTTCTTCAAATTAACCAGTCGTTTCACCCCAAAACATTGAAACACTATTGATGAATTTTTCTATTCATCATCTCGAGAATTCACGCATACATGGCTGTATCATGTACGGAAGACATCTCAAGTAACACAAGCAGACAGACCACACAGACACGCACACACACACACACACACATACAAAAAAAAAAAACATTTTGGCAAGATATCTTTTTTTTCGAATTACCACTGAAGTGGTGTTCGTAACAGTCCTGACCATCACTCGCAGGTAATGACTTCAAAGAAAAAAAAAAAGCTCTCTTTTACCCAGGGTACAAAAAGGCCTGTAATATGATAATAAGAGGCCCGTTTAGGCTTCAATAGAATTTGCTACTTCCTAATACATTTAATGCCCAAATTATCGTTTGCTACTCCCAAATATCCCGCATCCACCCCTTCCCCTTTAAATAAGGACACCCGGTTAATGGAGGTACCTTATTTTTTTGTAATGTTATATTTTTATCATAGATCACTGGTGACATTTTTTGGGTAGAGAGTGGCTTTGAGGCATTGAAATCATCCTGCGAATTTGAAGCTGTGAAAAACTACACTGCCTATGAAAAAGATGAAGAAGGAAATCTTGTGCCCCCCAAAAAAGTTACGCAGCAGCTATGTCCAAACGATTGTAGCTTTCAAGGAAATTGCTCAAACGGAACTTGCGTTTGTGATGAAGGATTTGTTTCCGCTGACTGCTCAATGAGATTTGATGAAATTCCTCAACTCTTCAGGTTAGACTAAAGTGATCATAATGCTTTACGTTTTCAGAGTGCTTACCATGAATTTTACCTTTCGGGTTGTTTTACTGTCGAAGTGTCTTTGACTACGCTCTCTCGGTCCCCCTCATCCTCCCAAAAATGATTAGATGCCTTTGATAGTACCATTGAGGAAATCGTCAGTAAGAGGTGAACAAAACATTTCAACAAACACTTAAAACGGTTGCCAGTCCTCGAAATAGCTAGAAATAAGTAATGAACAATATTGTTTGTTTTCGTTAATAATGTTCAGGATGGATGATCGGCTGACGAAGGCCCAATAGTAGTCTGAAGTGAGAAAGACTACAATGGCTCCATGTCAACCGCATATTTTCATGCAAGAGTCGCCAAATATGGACTGTTTTGACATAATTCATCCATATTTCAAGACAACGTTGCTAAATTCGTAGATTTTTACGCTCTATTAGCGTTTTGGCCTGGTTTTCTTTAAATGTTCGTTATTTTCTGCCTTTCTAAGAAAATGGTTGAACCCAAGATGGCGGTCCGAGTTGGCGGATCTAATGACATAATAATCGACTATCAGAAACTCATTGAGGTTTACAGCACAGCTGAATTATTTGTTTTTGTTTTGTTTTGTTTTTGTACACGAATATGGCGCTCATTTCGATATCTAGGTAATACAACGGATGGCGTAGTTCGCTCGCAAGAAACTCGTAATTCAGTTTGAGCTACCGATTTGAACTCCTGAGAATTAAGAGTGTGTCCATGAGAAAACCAGGCAGAACCAGACTGGAGGTGATACAGCTCAAATCACCAATTTCGCACAAAACATGGCTCAAATGTGGGGCATGATGAATTATCAATTGTGACAAAACATTAGCCGGTTAGAATATTCTATTCCCTCCAAGTTATGGGACCCCCTCCAAAAATGGCCATTTTTTTTCGCTAATTTATGTATATTTAATTAGCTGATGTTGATTTGCCTGTTCCTCAAGATAAAAAGCCTTCTGAAAATAAAATTCACTGGACAATATATTATGGTTATTAGACTCAAAGCACAATAGTTGATTTAAACCGCCCGATTTGATTCCTTCTGCTCACTCAGACGCACATTTCGTGCTGTTGGCAATAGTATTTAATTAATGCGAAATATCTACATTGAGAAACGGCTTATATACATCATTCTTACACGGGCTATAAAAGCCATCATTGAACTTCATAAAAAAAAATCAAAGAATGCACGGGGGTTTCAGTACTTTATTCGTGCTAAGGTACTGTATATACGCGACTCGGCGATTTCAGACTATTTCATCAAAATTCATTGAAACACAAAGAGTTATAAAATATAGCAACACAAAGAGCTATAAAATATAGCAATGTCGTGACACAGGTGACATGCATCGATGTAAATACAGCAGCGGGAGATTTTCTTCACAAGTTCTCCTTAAACAATTTTAGGTGCAACAAAGAATGGGAAAAAGAAATGCTACATACGTGTCACTCAAATGCTCGGGCTCTTTTGTGACAATTTCCCTTTGATGAGTCTGCTGGCCTTCTGAATTACCCAATTTCCCTGTCATACGTTCTGTCGCTTCGAGGCGCGTTTAACTGAAGCAATCCGTTGGCATTCATTATTCGTCAAACATATCAATAGTTGGTCGATGAAAGTATACAACTAGCCGTTAAAATTCAAGGAGAGCCACTACTGCCACTGACAACCGGTTTGCACCAAATCCAACTAACAACAAAAACCCGCCATCTTGGGCTATGTAACTGTGAGCCTGCCGTCCTGGTCAGCGGTTGGCCAGTACTCTTGCCATCGCGTCACGCGCAGTATCATGAGCGTTTGCTTTTCCTGAACCCTGGATGTTTGTTTCCGTCAGTCAGTGGTTTGCATTTGATGTGAACTTAATAAGTTTTTCCATTTCTCTGTTGAATTTTATTGAACAACAATTCCTGAGAAATATGTCTTCAGTTGATGTTTGCGCTGCAATGACGTTGATGCTGAACGAGCTCTGGAATATTAAAGCTGTTCTGTAGAGCCTGTGCGGCTGAAAAAAATAGCACTCATGTACGGAAGGCATCCAGAAAAACAACAAACAAATTTGCAATTTAGCTGTCAAAATAATAAAAAGCATCATTGAATTGAAGGAGTGGAACACGTAAACTTAACCGTTTAAACAATTATCGAATTTTCCCTTGGAATGTCAGCACATTTCATTAAGTAGAAGTGTGACGAGAACGAGAATTCGACTTAAACAGCTGAATTCATAGAAACGAAAGTGTCCAAGGAGGTGAGGTGTTACAATGTTATCAATGAAAGCAAGAACTTGTGACAAATTAGCGTTCACTGACACTTAAGCTAAATGCAGGCAAGGTAGTTTAACTCAGTGAAAGGCATCGGTTCTTTTTGTTTAACTGGAAAACTGCTCGTTTTGAGAATCGCACAAGAAAAAGGGTTATACAGTGGAAGCTCAACTTGTGTAAGCTCAACTTGTGTAATGTGCGACTTTAAATCTTCGGCTGACACGATGCTGTTTACATTATGAGAAAACCTCGAATTTTCACAACATTAATAGCAAGAAAGAGAAACTTGAGGCAAGGGAATGGCAGCTAAGACGTTAAGTTCTTACTTACCTCGATTTTTGCGTCGTTTAGCTTCCTGTTCCAGCACTATGCTCAGCTTACAGCTCGACACATGCTTCCATCACATCCACGGTTTCCGCTTTCCGCACGGTCGAAGGTCGATAGAAATCGTTTCCAGATCCCAACGTCCAATGTAGTCACGCTGTAACGCAATACAAGAGCAAGTTAGGAATTGCCATCTCAATATGCCGTTTCTTCTTGGAAAGAACGGCCAAATGGCTTCTATATTAGTCTAAATAAAGCAATATTTTAATTGCTTGACTCTTAAATTATTTTTCTGTCGATTCGGCGTAATTCAATCCCGCTTAAATAGCGTGAGCAGGCGTAATAAACAGTCGTAATGAAATACAGTTTCGATATGAAATACAGTTTCGAAGAATATTATGGGATATCCTTGAGTCAATTCAACGCGGAAAGGTTAACGGTCTCATCTTCAAACATTTATTAGAGTCTAAAAGCAACTCTGCAATTCCAAACATATAACACGGCAGCATTGGGCAAATAAGCCCCAAGTCGCGGCAATATACTTTTTGTTAAAGAATTGCTTTTACACTCTCACCCGGATCCATGTTGTCTTGGATTGCTAAGTTTTACCGCCAGCGTCGATCAACGCTCTTAGCAATCTAGGAGCAACAACACATCTCGGTTCTTTGAGATATGCTTGGGACTTAACGGGCTTCCAGACTTAATGATGTCTTTTCACCACCAGGTGGCACAGGACGAAATTCTAAGAATCCGTAAACGGAAACGTCACAGAAACATGTGAAACCGATCCGGAAACACGACGGATAACCTGTGTTTCCGTTAGCGGTTTCGTGACGTTTACTCACGTCTCCGTTGCTGCGGTCACACCGGAACCGTACCACTTTTTGGCATTTCCGTTCCGGAAACGTGACGGAATCACGTAGACTTGAATTTGCACGTTTCCGCAAAACCGAAACGTAACGGAAACATGGAGTTGCATGTTTCCGTCATGTTTCAGAAATACGGAAACATGTGATTTCGTCCTGTGCCCGTAGCCGTGCGCAGTAGAACACGGTGTTTAAGCTCTTTAGTAAAATCTACCACTTATCCGAATATTTTTTTTTTGTAATTTCTTGTTTCTTACTATCAACCTTAGACCATCCTTCAGAAGGGATAAAATTAATCCCAACTCACACAGGGTTTTCATGATACCGTAGATTTGTGTTGCTCGCCTAGTCACTGCGGTTAGAACCAGCAATGAATATCACTGGCATTCACAACTCGTCATCTGCAATGAAGGCGTTCGGCAGAAGCAACATTTCCTCCCAAGAAAACTCTCTCCCGGTAAAAAGCACGGTTACTTCAGTGAATGGACTTTGAGGCTTAGGGACCTCAACAAGGAATGTGCATGGTTATAAATTCCATCTCCCAATTGTGAGAGGGTAGAATGTGTACAGGGGTCCCATAACTTGGAGGGAATAAAATATTTTAACCTAGTTTTTTTTTGTCACAATTGATAACTCATCATGACTCACATGTGCCAAGTTTGTGCGAAATTAGTGATTTCAGCTGTATCACCTCCTGCCCCGTTCTCTCGTGAACATGCTCTTAAGCGTGTACATGTCCTTTTTTTTTTAGGCTAGAGATTTTCGTTTTCGTCGTTAAATTGTAGCGAGAAGTGGACGGGGGGTGGAGGGTTGCGGGTGGCGGATATCTGAGCATACCCAGCTGGACTTTCTCTTGTTTGTGGCTGGTTTCACCCCTACAACGAGCATGGATGGGAGAGTTCAGGGACTTGTCTAGCTTATAGTATGTCTGTTGTAAAACGTAACGAAAACAAATAATGAACACCGTGTTGTCGTTGGCACATTGGATAATGCTAAAATGAAGTAAGGTCTGATTTCAAATGCTCCAAAATTTTAATATCTCTGTTCTGAAAGCTTTATCGCATTCGAAATTTTGGCGTCAATATTGGTTTACATGCCTTAATCTATAGTTCAAGATTTGATCAAAACATTTCAATACCAGTGACGAATAATTTTGTTGCGTGTAGATTTATGAAAACAAAGATAAACTATTTCAATATGCAAGTGCTTCATAAATCATAAAATAAGTTTCCTTCTTTTTAAACTATTTCAAATTCCCTTGGATTAACTGTGTTTATTTTATTATACAGGTTATTGGATGAAGGACTGTGTGATATCCGTGCTCGACCCTGCAGGAGAACTATTGTCTTTGGAGAATACTTCTTAAGTTCAGAAAATTTGACATGTCACATCAAGGAATTCACGGTATCAAATTTAATGATCGTATTGTATTTACTTGTGATAACTAAAAAAGGATGTCTTGGTTCATGCGGTTCACAGAACCGAATCTTCATCAATACATGGCTCGCTTATTATTGGTTTGACTGATTCGGACAAAGTCGAACTCCGAAATGCGTTATTTTTTGGCAAATTAATTCATCAACTTAACACATTTTTGAAATCATCAGTCATTGCTGTGGAATGAGCACTGACTGATAGATTGATATGAGATGGGCTTGCAGACAGTTATAGGTGCTGTATAAAAAGAAACATGTTTTATACTTGGCCAGGCTAAATACAACTACCAAAACTCCCCGCGGGTCTGTCTAATAGACGGGAATTGGGCATTCCCGTTTTCTTGGTAGCCTGAATTTCAGACATGATGTCCGGGACAGGTAGCCGCTAATGCCATTCGATGGCGTCAAAACCCAAAGGTTAACGATTTAAATTGGTTGATTTATTGAGCACGAAGTTTAATTTCTAAATAAACGCCTGTATAATTATAATTATGGTCAATTAGGATATTTTTGTTCTGATTTCAGCCTTTTCTTGCTGCCTTTGTAACCGTGTAAAATGGCTTCACTGAAATTCAAGCAGCAAGTACTCTAGACTATTTCTTTCGCTCAGTAACGATAAGAATATAGCTTGCTATCGATTACAATCTCGTACATTTCACATCAGTTTACTGCTTAAAAACAATATTGTTCCTTCCATCCCTTTTTCAAACAATTTTGTTAAACCAACTAATGGCCTCGAGAGAAACGTTTTTGCATGAATATAATTAAACGCGTCACGACGTCACCTAACAGCATTACCGGTTATTTGGTGAGGACGTCTTTTTCGTAAATTCAGGCCATTGATCTCAAACTAGCAAAGCAACTAGTAGCGATATAATATTGGTTAATGACACCAGAGGGAAATGAGCTGTTTCTAATCAGTGTACTTGTATTCAGAGATCTTTTGAACTTTGAGGCGTAATCTCGAAGACGTTATTTAAGAATATTTAAGAATAATTACCTTGATGTTGCTGAAGCATTTTAAACGTTGTATTCTTCATTCACGATAAAACCCAAGCCCGCGGTGAAGTTAGTTAAACGATTTTCCTGACGCCATGTGTCATTTATTTCCTCGTCTTGAAGTGACATCTCTTTTTCATTCGTTCTTGAAAACACTCCAGTCTCAAGTGATCAACGTAACAGCCATGCATAGTATTTTTGCTTTAAATCAGCTTCGAACTGAGAAGCAGAGGAAGATAAACCGATTCAGGAGACAAAGCGTCATTTCAAAATCCGCCATTTGTCCCGTGGCAGCTAATTTATTCACAAGGACAATTTCACCTGAAATTGACAACCACTGCCGTGACAAAGTAAGAAGCAAGCACCGTACCTTTTTGGTATCTGGTTAAGGTATTTTGTTGTTGTTATTTAAATTTGAGCTTAAAATTACACACAGTTGGACTGACCAGAAAAAGAAATTTAAGTCAGTTCAAATAGACCATCGTTTGCATAATGGTTGCGTGTAAACGCCTTTTACTTCCGTGCCGGAAGTGCTTCGCTTTTCCTTATTCAATTCATATCGTTATTTTCCAAGATCTTCCTTTTTAGATTAAAGCAACAAAGAGATAAAAAAGCTTTGTTGCTGCCGTTTGATCACTCTACGGTCAATATTCAAGAATCATCCCGTGGAGTCCAGCCTGAATAAGTTTCAATAGGGGGATGCAGTGGGAGGGTACCCAACATCAACACCCTGGTCATTAGCCTTGTAATTCAGTGATGCACCATATATGCGAAACACTTTAAATAACGAATACTTGTAGTCTGTGAGTCGGGAGTTGACATATTTCACGTTAGACGGATTGTCACTGACTCTTTTTACATTGTTTCGTAGACGGTTCGGCTATAAATACTTAAGCCTAATAAATGCGAGTTCGTTGTTACGCGCTATTTGAATGTATCGCGAGGGTTGCGCGGGTGACCATAAGCGCTAATGTTGATACGAAATTGGTTCAAGTCCTGAGAAGGGCAATGTGTTAAGTCGTAACAGCGATATTTTTCACTTCAACAACAACTGTGGCAAACCAATCCTAAAGATTAGAACTTCTCACTATAGTGCCAAACTGTTGCGGCTTTCTCCTATAATCCTGGCAAGGAAGGTAGTCGTCCGTATAATCGGCCGGTCACAGTCTTTTGATTGTTTTGTGTAATTTTTTTATCTTTTCAACGTTATGTCAACGCAATACTATTTTCGTAAGTGAGGAGGCGAGGCAACTACCGCACACCGCAGCTCAGGCGGGGACACCTTCTCCACCGCTTACCCCTCCTCCCCCCCCCCCCCCCCCCCCCCCAAATTCGATCTTATTCAGGCTGGATTCTACAGGATGATCCTTGAGTATTGTCGGACGGCCGATCTAACGGCAACAATTAGACTTTTATTTTATCTCTTTTTGCGTTTCAACTTAAAAAGGAAGTGCCATGATATGAATTTTAAAAGTGAGGAAAAGCGAAGCAACTCAACAGGAGAACTTCCGGCCCGGACGTAAAAGGCGTTCACACGCAACTATTTAGCAACTTTTGCAAACGGTGGTTTATTTGAACTGATTGAAATTTCTTTATCTATTCAGTCCAGCTGTGTGTCATTGTAAGCTCAAATTTAAATAACAATAACAAAATACCTTAACCAGATACCATAAAGGTACGGTGCTTGCTTCTTACTTTGTCACGGCAGTGGTCGTCAATTTCAGGTGAAATTGTCCTTGTGAATAAATTAGCTGCCACGGGACAAATGGCGGCTTTTGAAATGACGGTTTGCCACTGAATCGGTTTATCTGCCTCTGCTTCTCAGCTCGAAGCTGATTTAAAGCAAAAATACTATGCATGGCTGTTACGTTGATCACTTGAAAACTCAAAATTTTAAAAAGAATGTATTTTCTCATTAGAACTTTCACCACCCAGAAATTATGCAGTATTTGAATGCTAACATCCTTTTTTTTTTTACCCGCAATGAGCTGCAAATTTCGCCAATTTTTAAGTTCCACAAGCTCTTTAAAGGAGGTATGAAAAATATTGAAAACGGTGTTTGCAGGGCCTAAAAAGGCAAAATAAATTGCTTGCAAACGCGAAATGTTTAAAAAAATTAGTTTGCATTTCGACAAAAATGTTTGCAGAGTTGCATAAATTTAAAAAAAACAAAAAAGGTTGGCAGAGGAAATGTTTCATACCCACAGTCTTTTACAAATCAAAGTGACGCTCTTGTGACGCCATGCGTCACGTTTGGACACAATTATTCGGTTACTTATTTTTGTTTTCTGTCATTTTTAATTATTTTTTGTCCTTACCCCTTGGACGTCTACGGAAGCCGGCGAGGATGCCGCCCCCACCGAGGTTTTTCCGGATTTCTTAAAATGGATTTTTGCTATGGTTTTGAAACTTTTAATAACTTTTCACTAATGCCTTGTGGAAATTTTGATATGTCAATCATGTGACCATGACTTAATGACTTGCAGGTATGGTCAAAAATCGCAATTTTTGATAAAATTATTTAACTTTCCCGTTTTTGGTTTGGGTAAAATTGTACGATTCGTTTATTTTTACATTCTATTTGCATTTCGGCTTTAATTTGAGTCAATACCCGTTATTTCCGGACTAATTCTAAGAAACTGGTCAAATCCAAGATGGAAGCTTCCCGCTACGAGCTGCTTGGCGTGTCACTTCTCAGATATCGATAAAGCAAACCACATTTACAATTCCAAAACAAATTGCAGATGTAGTTTTTTCCTGTTTTAATTTGACCATCTTCCTTCTCTGAACAAATTCTCTGCCTTTACACTGATCATGAAACCACATTTGACAGAAGTGAAACGAAAATTAACAATTGGTTCATACTTTAGCGAGCACTATTCAGTTATGGTGCCCACGGAAAGTTAGGAGAGCACGAGATAAGCTTGAGAATTGATCAACTCTAGCTTATTTAGACTTTCACAAAGTCCTTCGACGCGCGGTTTAGGTATGTCACGTACGAAGGACTTTTCCAACTTGCAGCGCGCCAATTTTACCGACCCAAAAACGGGTCGGTGAATAAATTATGTCCGCGGCCAATCAGAGTCGAGAATTCAAATAAACTATCATTCATATGTAAATCGATGCTTCTTCACACGTCATTTCTTATCACGGCGAGGTCACATCATGCGGACAGTGAATGAAGTGTTGAAAATTGCTCAGCAGGTCACGGGATACGCGTTGAAATAATATCAACAACAGGCCATAGAAGCGTCTCTTTGCGGAAAAAATGTTTTCGTTTCTGCGCCTACGGGAGCGGGCAAGAAGCCCAACATTTGAATTGGCACCGTTTGCACTGTACTACATGCGAGACGGATTCACTTTCTTGACTACCGTCTTGTCGGCACAATTTCTACAAACGCCACTGCCGTCCGGCAAGGATTTCCAGGTCTAAGCAAGCTTTGTTTTTTCTCCTACCTGAGCCGCTCAGTCTTCGTTTATAATCGTTTTTTATAGCTTCCTTAGCGCAAAGGAAACAAATTTGCTCTTTTGAGCCAGGAGAAACCGAAACTCGCGTGATGGTTTTGGTAGAAGTTGACCCCCGCGCTACTTTCGGCCATCACAAACAAGAATTCTTAGTTCAGTCACGCGCTCGCAGAAGGACCGCCCCCTGATAATTGATAATTGATACCTCTTGCTTTTGGCGGGAAACGTGATTCAAAATCCTTCAAGCGGGACAAGTCGTCAAAAATTTCCTGTTTCCTGCGATTCAGCTTTCGGCATTTCGTTTCAAGCGATCATCCGGTTTCCATTCGTTTATCATCAAATAACGTAGTCAAGTCCCTGAACTCTCCCTTCCCCGCCCTATATATGGACGCGAGAAGACAGAGTCCAGGATGGCCTGCATGCGCATGCTCGGAAATTAGCCATTTATTCCACCTAAACCGGAGGAAAAACAAAACCATACATGACAGCATCTGCGGAAACACGCGCACAGATCACGAAGGCAACTACACGAATATGTCACAAAAACAACTTCTAAAGAGCTTACCCTAGGCACTATCGGATAAAAACAAACGATCTCTAGCCCCTAAATAGAACGCACGTGATTCATGCTGAAAACTCAGCAACTGTACTTTCTTTTCTGCACGAGTTAAAATCGCTTGCTGAAATAAACGAACCGGCGTGAGCAACGCCATCCGCAATACTGTCGGTTTAGTTTTGTAACGGTTGATAAATGTATGATTAGTGTCTCGGGCAGTTCCGGAAATCCAGGATTTAGTACATGTTAGTTATCATCATCATCATCATCATCATCATCATCATCATCATCATCATCATCATCATCATCATCATCATATACATTCCCCAAAATCGATGACAGCAAAATTTTTAGCTCTAAAGACATCGTTTTTCGTCGAAATTTTTTTGCCCGCTTCGTTTTGACATTGTTGAAATAAACAAGTTTCTAAAATATGCCTTTAACTGATGCGACTCGAATAATAATGGCTTTCTTAAAAAGTACTGTTCCGCGAGTTTTGCTCTTTTGTTCCTCTAATTGCTTTAGGAACAAACTGTGAATACACCTAAAGGAACTTTTATTTAGGCCGAAATGAAAAATAGAAACAACGATGTCTGAATTCGGAACAAAGGGTTCCTTTTGTCATAAATGTGAACACGAAGTTCCTTTTTATTTAGAAGAAAGAGAACACTTTGTTCCGTTTTGATCTTTTTAGGACCAAATGGACCATTCTGAATGGTTCCGATTTTATCATGTGTTCTCCTTTAAACAATTTGTTCCTATTAACAAGTACATTAACTTCCGGAGTCCAATAACGAGGAACGATTGTTCCGCTCAATTATTTTCTTATGAAAGAATTAGGAACGTGTTGTTCCTAATCGTGGCTTGTCGTTCCCAAATATTTTATGTGGTTCCTTTCCTAAGTATTTTGTTCCTAAGGAAGTTATTTTTTTTCCTGCTGAATGAGAACAATTGTTCCGTTTCATACTAGAGCTAATAAGTTCCGCTTTAAGTTAACGAGGAACTATAATTCCTTTTTTCACTTGGTTCACCCAATGGGAGCTATGGTTCCTATTTTGTTTTTGGTCAACAGGAACGCAAGTTCTGAGTTTAGTTTGTCAGTCTAACGTGCCTAAGGGCAAATTGAATTTTTAGCTTTGGCTTGCCTGCTACATGTATAATCTCGTTAGGGCAGGTTTGAACAAGATGATACTTGTTCCTTTGTTCCTTTGTTTGTTCCTTTGTTTGCTTTTATTGTGTAAGAAAGGGGCCAGATATAGAGCGGATACCAAGTCAGCTATTTGGTATAAATACAGTAGTCTCGTGAGAAACTTCACAGTACCAGATCTTAAAAGATGAACAAAAGAAGAGTGGAAATCGACTGGTCAAAATTACCAAACGCGTCGCCTAAACCCAAAAGGCTTCACTTAGAAGAAGACGACTCTGATGGTCTTTTTCACTGTCCAGTGCAAGGCTGTAAGCATGATGGATTTACCACACAAAGAGGCTGCCGAAAACACGCCAAGAATAAGCACCGTTGGTACTTTTATTTCGACGAAAAGCCAAACATTTCTCAGACTGAAGCATGCCAACAACAAAGCAACAAAAATGACGGCAATGATGACAAGAGTACACTTAAAATCAGACGCGCTCTCTCTTTTGACATCTCAAGCAAAATCGCTCAAGATTTCTTGTCCTGGCTGACCGGCAGTGGTGGTGGTTGTAAGAGCGATCGACAAGCACACCAAATTGTCAGCAGGTGTTTGAAATTTCTTAAATTCTGTTGCGAAGAAGACGAGGATCTCACATTTGAAATCGTTGACTTTAGTCTATGTTCGCCTAATCTTCTCTTCCAATTTGCTGACACGATGCAAGATGAGTGGAATCTCGGGCACGCAGGGCGCATAGGCTACGTGGACGCCATTGCAGAAATGGGAGATTTCAGAAAAGTTAATGGAGCTTCGGAATCGGTATTAAGAGGGTTGTCTTGTACAGAACTGTACTTAAAAAAAGTGCGCAAAACCATCTCCAAGATGATGCGATTACAATGGACTAGCGAACTCGACATCGACGCCTTAGAGGCCAAGGGACACTGGGCCACGCTCGAAGAGCTCTTGGAAGTCGTGGGGCGATACTTGCCGCGATACGAAAGCGTTCTGAAGTCATGCAAGGATAATCCAGGTTCGATATCACCATTTGATTTATCTTTTGCTACCAAATTTCTCGCCGTATATTTGTTTATCAAGGTTAAAGGCTCGCGCCCAATGACATATCAGTATTTAACCGTTGAAATGGTGAAAAAAGCTAAAAGTAAGGGTGGATTTATTGATCAGAAAATGTTCAAAACAGCAGGCAAATATGGCTTTGATTCTCTTTACCCGACCGAAACTAGCATGCAAGTGATAGAGGGCTACATCAATCACATTCGCCCTCTGCTCAAGCCGAACTGTGATTATGTTTTGGTAACGAGAAATGGAGGACAACACAACAAGCTAGGAGAACTGATGAGTAAACTGGTCTTCGATGCAACGGGCAAGTACGTTCATCCGACACGGTATCGACAAATAGTCGAGACCGCGAGCTGCAAGCAACTTAGTAGCAGCGCGCAAAGCACAATCTCCGAGGATCAGAAACATAGCTCTGTCGTGGCAACGGTTCACTATCAAAAACAAAGATCGCGTGATGTCGCTAGTAAAGCGCACAAATGTTTGGAAGAATTGCACGGTGACAGAGGAACAGAACTAGAAATGGAAGTGCGCTCAAGGCTTTCAGACAAGTCAACCTCTTCGCCAGATCAAAATGCCGACAATAGTGACACCGACGAGCTCGAACTGATCACGAAAACACAACCCGAGCGTCTAGAAGGCGTGCCGAGACTTAGGCGAGAAGTTGCCATGTCATGATGCAATCCATTTATTCAATCAAGCTATACTTATATGGCGAACATAATGTCGAAATATTTCTTGGGTAACTAAACTTAACCTAACTTAAACCAACTATCAAGGTATCAATTAAGTTCTTCATTTCACTGTAGGACGTAACTGTCAAATATACAAAGCCTTCCTTCTTGACTTGCGCATGCGGTAATTATATAACCAAATTTAATCTTATAATACATGTTTATCAGCTCTTTAATAATTAAGCTAGGACTTTAATTGAAATGACCTCCTTGCTAGTTTGGAGTTAACATATACTACCAAGACACGAGTTTTTCAACATTCACTTAAAGTTGCCCATCTCAATGCAGATGTTCAATGTTCTTGTTGACTTGGGCGAAAGAAATTTGTTATGCGCGCCCGTTTTGGCACCCGTTCCAATTGGCCTTTGTTCTTGGTTCTCTTCTTTGGGGTACTTGTTTGGTTCGGTACTTGAGAACGGAGCTGTGAAGGGGCTGCCGATTGTGTAATGAACATCTCGTGGTCGTCTTCGTCAGATTCCTGCTCTTTCGGATATGGCAGTTGGCACCATATGCTTTGAATCGTTGCTGCTTGGTCGCGTGAACACCAGCCAAGTTCTGTGGCAACACGTCTGCGTTTCAACAGCACATGCTTCTTCAGTCCAGGTACGTCCTCTCGCTGAAACCTGCCCTTTAAGGCATCCACGGCAACTCCCATGACGTAAGCGAGAGCACGTTTGGTGTCTGGATCCGTCGCCGCATCTTCTTTTCTTTGAAGATCTTGCAACTCTTTTTCTTTGGCCATAACCCATTCATCTTCGAAGTAGCTTTTAGCTTTTTCTTTCAGAGCTCTTTCCTCTTCGGCTTTTATCTTAGCGAAGTATTCCTCTCTGGTCTTCTCTATGTTAGGATGGTAAGGTCCATCGACTGTCTGTAGAAGGTGTGCATCCTCTTCCTTTAGCATACCAACAGCGATCCACCGCGCTTTTGTTTCCTCCAGAAACTGGGCCATTCTTTCTTCCTCCCGGTTGCGGCAATCCTCTTTTAACTGTTTGACACTGGCGCCGATTAACTCGAGTTGTCTGCGCTTCAAACTGTGTGGTGGTTCTTTTTCCCGGAGTTTGGAAATCACTTCCAGGTCTTTTTCCCATATATCTACGTAGCTGGAACTGACCTCTTCTTCGTTCACTCTGTCACTTTCTTCTCTCTCACTTTTTTCTCTCGCGCTTTCTTCTCTCTCGCTTTCTTGACTTGTGAAGGGCTCGTCAGCAATGTCTTCGTCACTGTCTTTGTCGCTTTCATCTAACGTCAGATTTCTAATGCGAGTTTTCTCGTCCTCGCCGAATGGCTCGTCGCCCCTGTATGTTTCTGTTGATGGCCTAGGTAACTCGTCGTCAGGGGTGACAGCCATATTCGCCGCCCACACAATGCAATCCATTGCATGCTTCTTTAAGAATGCCTGGACGCCGGCTACGGGTGAAGCTGTTAGGGACTTGAAGTTAAATTTTCGTAAACGCGTTTTCATTGCATCGTTGTGTTCGTCCCCAAAGTCCATGTCATTTTGGCATGTTATTAACATTGGGCAGCGGATAACTGCTGGGGTAGACTTCTTGTATTTTCGGTCGTGGGCTGTTAGGCCACCTTGGGTTAGAATTTTCCAGTCGTCTGGTTCAAGCAGGCCGACATGAGCTTCATCCATGAAAATGACTTGGGTATTTTCGTCCACAAGACTCTTATTGAATGCTTTTTGCTTGGTTATCATAGCAATGTATCTAAAAAACGAAAACGTAAAACAACTTCAATAAACGGCGCACGTTCAGCAGAAAAATGTGTCTTCAAATTCATTCTTAATTTAACACGGGTCTTTACGTGTGAAGAGCTTCCCACACCTAACAGCAATGATACGCCCTTTTCTTATAGCTCAAGACCAATTGTCAGTTTTCATTTAGCGATGCGATGTATTTATCAAGTGGACGAGACGGATGACATATTTCAAAAAGATTTAGGTCCATTTTATCACATAGCTTTTTATCCGTCGAAGGCAGCAGGCTGGCTGCCGAAAGCTTATATTTTATTTAACCAATTTTCACCAGAGAACGCCTTTCTACAATTTTCTAATGAATCCTGCTCTGGGATCTTCGATAATTTTTAAGATATAAATAAGTAATTTACAATAGAAAGAGCACATACCTTGCAGGAATTATGCCAGTGATCGGCGTAAACAGACTGGTCTTTCCACTATTGGGTTCTCCGATAAGACAAAGCACTTTTTCCTTGTGTTGCTTTATTCCATGGTTGAGTAGGCGAAGAAAATACTCGCAGAAGTGACTGACATCGGTTGGACTCAAGCTGTTTTGAAGGATTTCTTTGAAATATTTGGCATTTGGTTCCTTAGTGTGCTTGTATTGCAGAAATGCCCTGGGACTATCTTTGCCAACTTCTTTGATGGCGTTCTGGACGAATTTGCGTTCACTGATCGAGAAACACCATCCCTCTGACACTTCGATTAAGTCGAAATTGATTTTAAGCTGCGTAAAAAATTCGCAATAGGGGTCGGCGAGGAACTTTTCCACCTTGCAGAAATTATTGACGATGATGTCCTTCAGCTGGTCGTTGTTCGCCAGGATTGACAGAAACCTTTTAGTGGAAGAAGCGTGTTCAAAGGTGAACTTCGATGCTGGGTTTCTCTTGAAAACTTCGCCTTTGTACAAAGCATAGTCAAGTTTGGACATGGCTCGCGCAAATTTATTCAACGCAACGACAACCGGGGACTTGCTTAGAGCTTTGCCGATGGGATGCTGAATTTCCGACTCTCTCGCTGTTTCTATACCAAATATGTCTAATACCAAGCCCGCTCTAATGAGTGATGAGATCGCCCTGTTTTGTAATTCTGAAGCGAAAATGAGCAGTGCTGGAATGACAAATCAACTTTTCTCTGCAAGAAACTGTTGTTGTGATCCTTTACTGTGGTGCATAGAGGGGTGACGACGTTCTCTTTCTTTCCTCTTGTGCAATCTTGTAACGACTTGGCCGTCACTTCCATTTCCGTATCCAGAAGGGCCCAGTGAACGGGTATAGTTGACACTCTCACGCCATCCCGAGATTGCAGTGCTATCCAATAGGACATGGCAGGACAGAAAATCTTCTTCTTTCCTTGAGAAGTTCCTTCTTTTATTTCATCTTCTCCATCTTGTTCGTCATCTCCATCGTTTTCGTTCACTTTTTTCTCCACCACTGCTACAGAGGAAAATAAAAAGGCCAGTCCTTTGATTTTCAATATGGCGTTGTCGCACTCGTCTCGTTTCGCACAAATTTGCGACCACAGATCATCAAGTTTTCCTGTTGCTTGGGGTGCATTGAAAGTCACCTTTGCAGAGATAAGAGAACATTTTTTTTGCACGATAGGTAAGATCTTGCTTACAAGCGCACTTCGAAATTTCTGAAAGTGAAACAAATTCAGAATCATAAATCTGAGTACTCTAACAAAAAATCAGCTACAGCCTTCTTCTGTACCGGGTGATAATGAGGGAGGGGGAGTTGGTACTTTTCTTTGATGACATAGCAGTGCCTGGCAACGGTGCGAAATATGTGTCAATCAAGCCATTTTGATTGACATAGCGCATTGGTACTGCGCACACTCAGTTGCCCGGCACCGCCCTGTTCCCCATAAAACTAAACACGTACACTGCCAAGTTAAAAATCAAGGAACATACCTTACTGTTTAGTTGTCTAGCAGGAGCACTTGCCCTCTTGATGTCTACTTCTCAAATGGGAAGAGCATAACTTAGCGTGGTACTTTTATAGCAATAGGGTTACAAGCTCATTAGAATTCGCGCACTCTTTTAAGTTCCAACATTTTTTAACGACACACTGGCACAAAAATGCTCTTGAATATCGAATGTTACGCAAACAATTTGTTCGCTTTTCATTTTAAAGAATAGAACACTGTTTTGGTCTCCTGGGCTCAAAAAGCTTCAATGAAAAAGTTTTCCAAGCTGTTTGGAATCCGCGCAACCTTTTGAGTTTTGTCATTTTTTAATGACACACTGGCACAAAAGTGCTGTTGAATATCAGATGTTACGCTAAACAATTTGTTCGCTTTTCATTTTAAAGAATGGAATACTGTTTTGATCTCCTTGACTCAAATAACTTCAATGAAAAAGGCTGCCCAACTCTTTGGCACTCTTTTGAGTTACATTATTTTTTAATGACACACTGGTGCAAAAATGCTCTTGCATATGGAATGTTACGCAAATCAATTTGTTCGCTTTTTATTTTAAAGAATGGAACACTGTTTTGGTCTCCTGGGCTTAAATAACTCCAATGAAAGGGGTAACCAAGCTGTTTGGAATTCGCGCAATCTTTTGGATTCATCATTTTTTAATGACACACTGGCGCAAAAATGCTATTGAATTAACGTCACGCAACACAATTTGTTTGCTTTTTACTTTTAAAGTTCGCTTTTCAGTTTTGTTCGCTTTTTAGTTTAAAGAATGAATATGTTTTTTCTTTCATGGATTCAAACAACTTCGATGAAAATATTCTTTACTAAGCCTTTTGTACTTTAAAGACGCATTCTTCTATCAAAAGCAGTTCTATTTGTTTTATTAAGAAAGGTGTAAAACATTACAATGCGCAAAACCGTCCTTGTACAAAGAGAACCAGTTCAGTTGATCTGTAAGTCCGTCTCCGCTATTTTCCATGTTCCCATATTATTCGAAATCTTTCAACAAAGGAAAAAATTCAGGTTAAAAGATTTCTCAAAAATGACTCACGAGTCTTCCCGTCATAAAAGATTTCAAATAGGACGGAAACACAGGAGATGACGGAAACAAACTTACAGTTCAGATGGAATAATTCAGTCTATCTCCGCCATCTCCTATGTTTCCGTCTTATTTGAAATCTTTTATTGACTGAAAGTATTACAGTTGAACTGAACTGCAAGTGGGTCCCCCCGACAATAAAAGATTTCAAATAAGACGGAAACATAGGAGATGGCGGAGACACACTTACAGTTCAAATGGAATAATTAAACAAACTACAACTACAACTACAACTTCTACTACTACTACTACTACTACTACTACTACTACTACTACTACTACTACTACTACTACTACTACTACTACTACTACTACTACTACTACTACTACTACTACTACTAGCAGTAGTAGTAGTAGTAGTAGTAGTAGCCATCTCCTATGTCTCCGTGTTATTTGAAATCTTTTATTGTCGGGGGGACCCACGTACAGTTCAGTTGAACTGTAATACTTCCCGTCAATAAAAGATTTCAAATAGGACGAAAACACAGGAGATGGCGGAGATAGACTTAATTATTCCATCTGAACTGTAAGTTTGTTTCCGCCATCTCCTGTGTTTGCGTCCTATTTGAAATCTTTTATTGACGGGAAGTATTACAGTTCAACTGAACTGTAAGTGGGTTCCCCCGACAATAAAAGATTTCAAATAAGACGGAAACATAGGAGATGGTGGAGACACACTTACAGTTCAAATGGAATGATCAGATCTTTTCAGTTTAAATGAAAGTATTAAATAAAATGTCTCTTGTTTCCATCAAATCTGTAAGATCCCCCCCCCCCCTCACTTTCTAGTGATGTGTCTTAGAATAGTTTGAAGTTTTCAGTTTTATCTGCCCGAGAGACAGTGTGTATTTCTTTTTATCTGTTGCACATTTCATGGATTTGGTGAAAATCGAAGTCGACCTGCTAGGTTGTCATTAAAAGGAACAGTTAGACCTCTTTTTTGTGTTCCCTTACTTCAGATGGCAAACCACAAACTACTGCTCCTTAAATTGATGTACAAATCAAATTTAAATTAGCAGCAGTGAAAATCGCATGTTCACCAGATGCGTTATCAGACTTAAGGGTTGAAACGAGATTAAATCGGCTAAATGCAGGGATGAAGTTCAAAGTTTGAAAGGGAACACAATTTTTGGGAAACGATCATCATCATCATCATCATCATCATTATTATTACTATTATTAAAATTATTATTATTATTATTATTATTATTATTATTACAAGTGAAACCGGTAAAAACAATATCTAATTATATATCCCTTAGAAAAAAGGTAAATGTGAGAATAGATTAGTGTGTATCAATCAGATCAATCTGCAGCTTACTTTCATAAGCAAATGCCTACATTGTGCAGTTCCAGAAAATATCCATATCCACCCAAGGATGGTCATTGAAAATTCCAAGGGGGATGGGGGTCTCAATAGCACAGATTGTTAAAAGAAAGTATGAAGCTAAACTAAAAATCCCAGGGGGTGGGAGGGTCCAAACCAAAGAACCATCCTTGGGGGAGGCATGGATATTTTTTGGAACCACACCCTGTGGAACCAAGCCTGTGCTGCAAAAAAACTTGACACATGTGGGAATCAGTCATGTGACAATTTTATTACATTGACACAATGTGTATTTTTGAGTTCATTTTGACTAACAGGAATGCCCTTGCAAACTCTTCAAGTCACCTGTAAATAGAACAAAACAAACAAAAACTATTTACTTTGATGAAATTGCTATTTTCCAGCATGCAGACTCAGTATATTAAAATAGTGTGTGAAAAAAAAACTGGCTGCTTTTATGTTGGGCTAGTGGATCCAATAATTTTTTTCTACTTGCTAGATAGCCAAATGACATTTATGGATTTTTATTTTTTGTTGTAGTTGTTTCGAAAGAAACATGGGACTTTGGGTAAGCTTATAATGGTTTCACCTTGCCCAGTCTACCTGGGTCAAGGAAGGAAGAAATCAATTTTCTTTGCACCCCTCCTTTCATTAATCATTACAGAAAAATGTCAGATTATTTTAATAATGTTTAAAAGTGCTTTGGACCCTAAACCTGAATAATTTTTGTAATCTGTCCATTTCAAAACATTATGTCACAGAAATCTAAGTTTGGTAATTTCTTGTAGTCCAGCAAGTTGCCAACAAAAACTAAGCTAGAGTTTGTTTAAATCAAATTTACAGCTACTACTTGGCTAATTCCCATATGAGTTAAAAAAAAAAAAGCACTTGGGCCTTGACAAAGTGCGAGCCAACAAGTCATGAGAGCCAGCCATTCCACTATATATAAATAGCACATTGGTTAGCCTAAAAAGCTCCCTGGTTAGCCTAAGCAGTACTCCAGTTAGCCTGAGTATAGTTAGCTGAGGTGGCTTGAGGTTATGCTAATGGTTGGACTTAGGTATTTCTGGCTTGTATGGCACTTATGTGTCATGAAACATGCGAGCCATGCAAGCCATTCCAGTTAGCCTGCATAAGATTCCGGTTGGCCTACATAGTACTCCGGTTAGCCCTAGCTAAAAGCACTTTGGTTGCCAAACCGTACATCATGTTGCTTGCAGTTAGCTTTGTATTGGAACTAGGGTTTTCTGGCTTGCTTAAGTTTAAGGCCTCATGATTTTTTACATTGCTACTTTAAAATGCTACTGAAGGTCATCCAACAACTGAAAATACAGACCTTAAGAAAATGTCAAACAGATTTTTTATATTAAGTAGACAAATGTCTGGTCAAAAACCAGATCTTAAGGTGATTCCACTGAAAAAGAAGGAGTATTTAGAATTTTCTAAGACTTGGTCCAGTTCATAACTATGTTATGAGCGTTACAAAAATGCAATAAAAAATGGGGGTCACCGTGCTCGTTTTTGTGCAACCTGTATGGCTATTATAGTAAACATATGACCCACGAGGTTCATACTAGGAACGCTCATAATCCGAAAAGGGAAATATCATTTCTAGAAAAAATCATTTCTTGCGTTAAAATATCGAAGCAGTTCAACAAAATAGACTTTAATCTTACATAATAAACCATTTTAATTAAACTGGAATTAAGATTATGAAAGAAATTAAAGATTTTGCTGCGTGCGTGTGTAAGCAGCACTACCTCAAAACGTACTTTTTAAAGCATTTAAATAAAAATATCTCAAAGTAGAGTATTTAACTTTTCTTTAAATTGCGATATATTGTAGTCAACCGGATGTCTTTTAAATTTATGCATTAAAAAATGGGGGTCACCGTGCTCGTTTAGAAGAAAATGACCATTTATTTCTCTTCTGAGCTTAACCTAAAAGAAAAGCCGTAATGTTGTTGTGTGCGCGCGCGCTCGTGCACGCGCTAAATGGCGCGAAAACTCATGCGCAGCAGGATGCGCAATGCAATTCAGTGGAATCACCTTAAATGCCTCAGGTAATGAATGTGTGTAGAGAAGGAAGGGAATTGCTAGAATTGACTGTCACACAATAACTATGTGTAAAACTAAGAGATCAACAACTACCTGAACTCGCTATAATCCATCGTTTAACTCAACAGTAATCCAGAATGTCCTCAGTTCTGAATTCTTTAAATCCTGTTAAAACATTAGGCATTCTATTAGTCCCAAAAATTACCTGTAGACCACAAAATGCAAAAGAAACGGAAATCTATGTTTACCAATACAATAAAACATCATTGGAAGAACAAATTCTAAGTTAAGAAATGGTCTCATTTATTAAACATGCCCAAAGAGGCATTCCAAAACGTGAGTAGCACTGTTTAATTGAAGTCTAGATTAGCTGCCAGGTTGACTGCAAGTAGTCTCTAGGACCTCTAGTCTAACTTTAATAAAAAAAAAAGAGATCACACTGAGCTGAAATTTTTCTTCCAATTTCAAAGGTATCACATCAAAGGTGTTGAAGTAATTTCAAATTTCCCAGACGTAATTTTTCTTTGCAGCCTGAAATGGCCACTTGGTCAATATTTTGAGGAACATTTCCTCACGTATAAATAATGAAAGGATGCGATTCTTATTAATTTGAAGTACAGTACCTTAAAATTCAGATGACAAACATAAATAACAGTTACATGCCTCGGCGAAATGACTGCCATTTAATACTATCTCCTCGTTCTCACCATCTATTTTTACGCCGAGCTCGGCTTTAATTCCAGTAAGCTAAGTTGATAAACATGATAAACGTCGAAAACATAATACAACCAGTCTAAAAAAAATCATTGTACAATGAGAAACGCGTACGCTTACCTCAGGTCCCTGTAAGTTTCTGTTACCCACGTTTTCGCACGTTTCTACTCATTCCATATTCTTCTTTATCGGGAATACAAATAAAGGAGATATACCCTACGTTTGGGGACTTGTTTTGATCGCGTCAAGAAGGAAAAACATCGACAAAACTGTCCTCTATAACTCAAGATCACTCCATTAGATTCCCTTTTCTCGTCGCCATTTCGTCGCCATTTTAAAAATGCTCTTGTCGTGAGCCCGCAATACCGACCACGGGGAATCCGCTGGGGCGACCCCACCAGGGGGGAGGGGGAGGGACAGCTACTTAACCTCTCCTCAGGCCCACTCCTTTCGTCTGAAAGAAATTAAATCCATCCTGGCCAAAAGCAATTGAAATGAGAAGAAACTGACAACGCCATCATAAAGAGCATGCACTCCTGCCTTTGGCAAAATTTTATTTTATTCCTACCGCAAATGATCGCTGAGTAGGAAGCCAACAAACTTTTCAATTGTATTTTTTACTGCCGTACATTTTCAGGAAAAAGTAATAATGGCCATTTTTTGAAATACTATTTAAAAAGCTACAACTTCGCTTAAAAAAATCCTAAGAGGAAGATCCTAGTAAAGTTTTCAAGCGAATTTAAAAATGCGGCCCGCTCTTGTCACGTGACCGATGACGTCATAACAATAAAAGTCATAAAAATGTACTTAACATATAAATATCTACCAACATGTAATTTGTTGTTTCCTCACATTTAATGCAACGCCAGATACGCACTTGTACCCAGACTCACACTTTTTGAAAATTGTACATAGCTCCCTTAATATTTATATTTTGTTCGGTACCCGGGCAGTCTGAAATGCCTCACACCAATGTGCTTCAAACTGCAATGACTGCTTTTTCAGTAACAAAACATCTTCGTCACAGTGAGCAAAAACGAACTTGAGAGCAATGTCACGTGACTAATGACGTCATCGCCCTATGTCTTATACAAGAAGTGGTTATTGTTAAGAGTTATTTCTATACGACGTTGTATTCCTGCTGGCTTCAAACTGACCAAGTTATTTGGCATTGACGATTTTTCAGCTGCAAAGGATTTTGGGAAGGTTTTTATTATAATTATACATTGTTTTTATAATTATTATTATTATTATTATTATTATTATTATTATTATTATTATTATTGTAAGATTTTTCTAATTGCCGAGACAGTAATTCAATACAGTAATCCAAGAACAAGCGTACGCTTTGTTTGAAAATTCTGTTCAAAATCCCGTCGTCAAGAAGGCAATCAAATGCAGCGCGTTCAACCAATTAGGAACGAGTATTTCTTTTCTGCTTTTCCAATCAGGATCAAGTAATTTTGCTCCGGCAATTATTACAATAAAGGAGGCTCGATATAGTTTCATTACCGCGCGCGCGCTGCTGATGTAAGCTTTTGAAATCTGCTCTCGCGAGGTGACGCAAGCTCAGGTACAAATGTTGAGCCACGGAGTTTTGTTACACATTTCAAAGGAAATGTTTATCGATAAACGTTTTTCTAGGTCAGATAACGCTGTTAAAATATCAAACACATCGAGTTTGTAGATTTCCTTCATGGAATTGAATCAATTAAGGAAAATTGTATTTAAAGCCAAATAAACGCGGAAAGACTCATTTGTTCAGGGTGTCTTCATTCAAGACTTAAAACCATTATTTTACCAGAAATTGTTGTAGAACAATATTTTATCGTTGCTTATTGCATTTGGTAAGTTTGAGCATGCTGGGAGTAAAAACGAATGCAAACACAAGATTTAGAAATATAGAAGTTGCACGCACCATATCATCTATGATTACCCTATGCAGCAAAACGCCCTCTGTCTCAGCCGATCAGAATTCAGTTATGTTGCCCTCTTTGTTATTAAACACGTTAATTATCACTGTGTATACCGAGATTGTTTTACATGGGTCAGGTGCTCAAATTGTATTCTGCAATTGATACATGTATACAGTTACTAGCGTCACTTTTGCCCGACTGACTAATACTGGCGTCAGGCAGAAAATTGTAGCGCTAGCTCTTTATTGAGTCTCGGAAAAAAAACGCAGTAAGCCACCTTAAGCAATCATTTGCCCATACAAAACAATTCCGTTCCTAAACTTTGGATATCAATTATTGTGTGATGTTGTCTATCAGAGATGTACAATCTGAGTTGCTTTGACTTACAAGTTCGACAAAAAAAAATAGCATTGGTGGATATGAGACTCCCATATATAACCTGTCTGAAAGAATGTATTCACTAGTTTGATTTATCACGAAAAGTTATTTATGTTGTCTTTCTTTCTCTTGTAACAGGTAGTCCAAAGTAACTGGATTCCATCGAATGACACCCAAAAGTTTAAGGGTAGCAAAACAGACCTGTTTGCCATAGAGTGTCATCTTCCAAGTCCGCCGATAAATCTGGGTAATTTTTATGCAGAGGGCACACCTGCAGCAGGACTTATTGTTTCGGTGTCAAATGATGGAACCCACCAGAGCCAGGTCCTTAAAATGATAACTTACGACTCGGTTTGCCAAATGTGCAAAATTGAACAAGGATGTTTCCTGAAGGTAAAATTACATTTAAGGCTATTAAGTACTTTACAGTCAAGCACCTGAAACCGTAGCCATCCGGCTACATTTTTGACATCGTTTTGACAACTTTTGATTAGTTTGTTAGGTTTTTGGCTTCCGGTTGCTTTAAAGACCGTTTACACGACAGAGAAAATTTGGTAAGGACCTGTCAAAAAACCGGTCCGGACCCGACTACTTTGGTTGAGAAACAGTCAATTTTCCGCGAGGCCATAGGCCCATGGGTTTCTCTAGAAAAGTTCGAAAAAGTAGTTGGGTACGGACCAATTTTTGACGGGTCCGTACCCAATTTTCTCTCTCGTGCAAACGACCTTTTAAGCTACCAATCAGATGATTAATTCGTCATAAAACTTCAAAGTTTGAAAGGGTTTCAGACGAATTATTACTATTACTATTACTATTACTATTACCATTACCATTACCATTACCGTTACCGTTACCGTTACCGTTACCGTTACCGTTACCGTTACCGTTACCGTTACCGTTACCGTTACCGTTACCGTTACTATTACTATTACTATTACTATTACTATTACTATTACTATTACTATTACTATTACTATTACTATTACTATTACTATTACTATTACTATTACTATTACTATTATACTATTACTGTTACTGTTACTTACTCACTCACTCGCTCACCCACTCATTCCTTTTTTTCTGGCTAAACGTAGCAAAACTCGTGTCTGATAAGAGGTCACTGCTTCGCAAAGGATGCCCCAAGTCCCAACGACTGGTGTCAGCAATGTATTCCATCAATTGATCAACACAGCTGGACCAAGAGAACGAGTAAGTTTCTTAGCACAAAGGGAGTCCTTCATTCAGAGCATGAAAACATAACTTTACTGTGGTGTAAAACTGAAGTAAAGCTGGCGAAAATTTGATATTTAATCAGCTTTACACTACCTTTACATTTTTTAAAGCTGATTTTTAAACCAGCTTTACGCTCATGTTTAAAGCTTGCGCAAAGAGATTGAAACATTTAAGCCACATTTATGCCAGGATATACGCACAGTTGCGTAAATGTCAGGTTTAACGACCTTTAAGAACCTTTAATTGATGGCCTAAGGTTGGATGACTTTAAGGAGACTTAAGCCACCTTTAATTCTCCGTAAATCTCAATTTCCACGCTGTGATTATTTTCTATCAAGTAGTGTAGTCCGTTTTTCAGTGCCATCGTGGGGCAGTTTTTTTGGTTTGAACGATAAAATTAGACAGTTTTGCAGAATGCTACTTCTTACCGAAAGTGTTAATTTTTTGCTATTGTTACCCCTTACAAACGCTGTTTTGTGTCTTTTGTGTCTTTTCAGTTTCTAACATCTTTGACAGGCTCCTGGTTTAATGTTAAAGAATACCTATTGAGTCAAATGAAATATAGTAATCCTTGTACAGAAGCTGTTTGGCTGACTGCTAACACAGTTATATTTAATCTTCTGAGCTTCGTGCATAAGGCTGGCGTCGAGTTTGGGCAGAGAGATTCTAACAAAACCCCAGTCGAAGTAATCAAGCTAAACACCCATTAAGTAGTACAGTAATTTAATATTATCGTTTCTTTTAGTCAATCTTCCTCCTAACATCACTACACCAACCCAAAGATATGCTCTTCTTGGAGAAGACCTTCAACTGCAGTTGGAAGGAGAAGACCCCGACAATAGACCATTTGTGATATCTATGGTTGACGGAAGTCCTTCCCAAGCGAACCTCTCCGATAGAAACGTTCTTCACTGGAAGCCCAAAACGTTAAATTCTACGAAATTCTTCTTCAGAGCCACTGACGAGTGCAACGCTTCGTCAACATTCAACATGACGATCGATATCGTAACTTGTCCTTGCACCGATAAAGGAACATGTAGACCCGATCCTAATCATCCTAGAGGATCAGGCATGTATGTTTGTGAGTGCCAGCCTGGCTACGAGGGACAGAGATGTGAAAAGGAGATCGATGAGTGTTTAGCGTCTCCCTGTGTACACGGTGGGTTACAAATTTCTAGTCACGGGGTATGCGTGTTTTCTTATTACTCTATTTCCCCTATTTAACCCCTCCCGCAATTAAACCCTCTTCTCATAAGCCCACTTTCAGGGAAAAAATAAAATGGAGCCATTATGAATCACAATGTTTGTTTATATTCAATGTTTGCGTCCTTACTATATTCTTCAAGTTAATAATACAAACCTTTTTTCATAGTATTCACTTATATTAACTCGGCCCTCTCCTCTATTAAACCCTCGACCCTTAGTTCTCTAATAACCACCACCCTCCCCCGACCTTTGCGACCAAGAATTAATCAAGTCCCTAGTCCCCATCATGGTTGGTAAATCACAAACAGATAGTCATATCTTATTTTGGCTTGGCTTTATGTTTTCGTATAACTCGATCTTATAAATTCTTATAATCATGTAATTTTGTTACTTCTTTTAGGAACGTGCGTTGATTGGGTAAACAATTACACCTGCCAATGTCAGCCTGGTTACACCGGCTATAATTGCAGCATAGATGTTGACGAGTGTCAATCTTCTCCTTGTGCTTATGGTAATTGTCTATCTTTATTATTTTTTAACATTTATTTTATAACATATTAAGTAATTTTTTTTTTCTGTTATCTTGAATAACGCAGGAACTTGCTCAGATGTGATCAACGGTTTTACTTGTACCTGCCAATCTGGTTTCTCTGGCGTTCGGTGCGAAGTAAACATCAATGATTGTCCTTCGTTCGGCTGTGGAAATGGTAAGGACTTCGTTATTCCTTGTCATACGGCATGCTTGTAGTATGGTCGACAGGAACATTATTCACACACAAATGGTTACAGGTTGCATATATACTAACCTATACTATTGCCACGAAATTAACTCATGATTTACACGTAAATTTTAGAAGCACTAGTGCCCTTTTATCTGTTTAAAGCGTACATGTATTTCATCTGTGAAGCAATCAAATGTGAGATGTATAATTGCAACAGCAACGTGCTTAATAAAATTGATTATGTCTACTAGCCCCCGGACGTACAAGCACATTCATACCCCAGCCAGAAATGTCCAGGATTAAACGTTAATGAGATGCACGTTCCTTACGATAGCCATCACAAAGTGTCCTCCTAGGTCAAAGTACGCCAAAGTAACATGGAGATGTCAAATAACCTAGTCAAACATAAAGTACTTATTTAACAATACTTGCGTTCAATCCTAGACATAGGTGACCCCACCGTGGTGCAAGGGGGTGGGAGGGGATGAAAAATTATTTAGCATTGAGTACAAAACCATCAACAAGATGACGATGACGTAATTTTTGTTGGCTGTAGCCTCATATGACGTCATTAAACCTCCTATCTTGGATCCGCCAATTGGAATTTCACCATTTTTGTGTTTCCGCCTATAACGCGAAAATACTCCCTGAAATTTCCAATATAAGCAAAAGCTTACAATCCTGTTCGTTGCTAACCGACGTATGCATGCACACAGACGAATATCACGCGACAGTGTTGGCTGCAACTCGGCAGCGCACGATCCTAACTTCACAAAGTTCACGGTTTCTAGAAGCAATAGGTGTTTAGGAACGGTACTGGCTATGGGCTGTTGTTATTTATTGTTTTGCTTTGCAATTTACATCATTCCACCATAAAATCAATGAACTACAGTGTAAAATACTTTTTTTGTTTTATAGCCTAAAAACCTGCACACGTTCTTGTTGAATAGACTTAGCCAAGCCTAATAGCGGAGCTTCCCGGTGTTATTTATGTATTTTATTTACCTCTGCAGTTACGTGATGATACACTTTTTAACAGCACCAAATCAGAGTACAATTTTGATCACAAAACTTAAAGAATGATATCAAAAACTGCGATTTTTGGCGCTACCTGCGCGTAACTATGACGCTCCTAAGGCAAAGACAAAATCATGGACACATAAATAACATCAAACTTTTTGCAAGTTTCAGAACGATTAAGTAAATCCCCTTATAAAAACTAAACAAAAAAAACGTCTATGTAGGGCATCTTCTACGTCCGCTAGTTAACCCTATCCAAACTAGAGGGATTGCCCGCGCTGACTTTTTTATCGCTTATAACTCTTTCAAGATTTATCAAAACGGTGCCAAACTTTGGGACTTTAATCTGGAAATAAATTGGTAGGATAGGTTGCTGTGTCGGGAACTTAACGTTGGCAACGGCACTTTGACAGCCATGTTTCCCCAAATTTTCCTTTTTTGAGTTCCTATTAATGGACACGCATAAACACTGTTACGACATGAAAGCTCAAACAGATAATGCTGAACACAGCAATGACAATCGTTTCAGTATTTTGTTTTTATGGGTCAAGGATTCAAACAACAAAGATAACAATGCTTTGGAAAAAATCTCTACATTTCGAAATTTGGCGAACTGGGAGCTACGCTCTTTACAAACGTTCTTGTTATACTATCGTGAAACGGGAACAATCACCAAATTCAATCTTGAAGCGACAAAATTCAAAACTACAAGTTTCGTTTGCTCTTTGGCTAGCTTTTATGTGGCATATCCTTAACTAAAACCTTATTTTTCAGCAATAAGCGGATTAAGATTTCAGAAATTGAATTTATAAATATTTATTTGTTTACTTGCAACGCATTTATCCAATGTAATTGTATTCAGTATCGGCGCTAAGCTCAGGTCGCTCGCGGGCAGGAAATTCCGTGATTTCGCAGAACAGTGACTGATAGCTACAGGATCTTTCACTATTTCTAAACCTCGCTTTCGATTGTTTGCACCCAAACAACAAAACAGAGAATTTTTTACACGAGAATCGTGATGCTATTTCTTGTACTGCTTTGAATCTATTTTTAGTTTTAGAAAACGAGATCAGTCTGGATCACGCCACACCAAAAGCCAGTTGATTGCATTTCCCAACCAATCAAATCGCCTCATTGGAATTTGTGATTGGCAGGGATTGGCAGGCTGAACAGTTCAGCCTCGTTATATAGGATCGCTCCGTGTTTAAGCATATGGTGATCGTTAGCAAAGACAGTGACGTCATTATTACGTCATATATATGTTAAAATCTTTCATCTTGAGCCTTTTTAAGTCTTTTTTTTTTTCTGTAAATAATGTAGAGAGGAATGATCAATCCGCCACCTTTTCTTTTCGAATTAGCGTTAGATAAGCTTATTCGATAAAAATTTTATAAGGTCTTGCTTTGGATGTGAAAGCAATACAAATGCGTTGAAGTTTTGGGGAAGAAAAGTCAATAAATTTGGCGTTCTATTCTAGATACTTGATACAGGGTAATGGTGAAACAATTTCAGTAATCCATTTTAAATATTTCCAATGGAAGCAATACAAATACATATTTCCTGTGAGGATAAAGAAAGTAATTCCATAATTTTATATTGTCTTTAATTTTTTCAGGAACATGCACAGATCTTGTAAATAACTACACTTGCCAGTGTAACGTTGGGTTTGCAGGCAAACATTGTGACGTGGTCATTCGCAATTGCAGCAGTGATTCCTGTTTCCCTGGAGTTCGTTGTACCCAGAAAACACATACAATTTCATGCGACCCGTGTCCGACTGGATTTGCTGGTGACGGAAAGAATTGCAAAGGTATCGTTTATATATATTTAGCAAAGCCTGGACGCAAAGTGGCATTTGTTTAATGCTGTATATACGCGATTATACCACTTGTTGCAGAACAAGAGCGACGTTCAGTAAAAAAAAAAGAAAAGAAAAACAATTTGAATGACTGAAATCGAAATCATATGTAGCTATTACATATGGAAAAACCGAATTAGCTATTATAAACACACCTCGTTTTCGCAAACCGAGAAATGGACAGCTTTGTTTGGTCACTTTTTATCAACAGAAAAACAGGGGTTCAGCAAGACTTGTTTCAAAACTGACTAATAGGTCTCGCGGAAATACCCTCTTGGTCCTTCATCCTTTGGGATTTGCTCTTATCGTAGGCCTTCCCTATTAAAAAAAGGAAAATCGAGTACCATCTTTCAAACAATGTTTTCATCGAATATGCAAATTACTTACAATTACATCCCGTTAGTGCTAAACCGGAGACGAGAAGCTTCTTTATTTCAGAGCACGGCATAGTGTGACTTAATACACTGAGAGAGGGGGGGAAATATCTAAATTATTCAATGGAAGAAGGGGGGGGGGGGGGGGGGGAGCTGATATATAATTGTGAACGAAATCACACGTATTGTTATGTTAAATGTGTGGAAAACAAAACAATTGGCATTCCAGGTGATAATGTTATGTTTTAAATTATTTTAACTTTCATCTGTCCTGTCCATTTTCTGCCTTCTTGTAACGCTGGTTTGTATAAAAGCTCCCGAACCGCTATGTCAGCTGCTCCAAGGAAGCAGTTGCACTTTAAAAAGTCTTTATCGATTAGCGAAGTAAAAATAGAAAGTTTTTCCAAATCAACGTTTTCGGAATTTTGTGGACACTACGTATACAGCGCAGTGTCATATTCACTACCATTGTCCTTTCTTCTACTTCGTGAGATAAAAATATACACCTCTTCTTTTTTCCACAGCTCCATCCTTTTGTCTTTGCTTTTTTCGCCTTCTTTCTTTCTTCTATTTGTCGATCTTGTACTTTTTCAACAACGTTCCAGAATTATACTGGTAAGGTCAAGATATACTCCTTTCTGTAGTTCACATCCTGTCACTGAAGAGACTGCTTGGCTATGTTTCGCTATCATATATTTCATAGTTTCAGTTTCTGCGTTAGGGGAGATCCTCGCAATGGGGGAGATCCTTCAACGACGCAAGCCAATTCTCAGCTATGTTTTAGACGAATGTTTGAATGTGTGAATACACGAGGATTGAGAAAATTAGGAGTTATACCACATGCTGAATACCGTAAATGATTGATTAAGCGCCGTGGCGCTTATATAATTTTCCTTGTCAAAGGTGCGGCGTTTATTCGAAAGCAGCGCTTATTTTAACTACCGGTAAAACACTAAGGGGGATATAAAGAGAATTAAGTGAGGCGCGTTCTAGGTATGCACAATTTAATATAAACTTATTTCTAATGAAATACAAGAGGTTACATGAAGACAGTTTCTCAGTTTCTGGACGTAGTCTTATTTCTTAATCGATATGGTTTTAATATCTCTTTATATCGGGCGCCGTAACAAAGGTGGAAGCTTGTTTATTAGCGCTGCGGCGCTTATTAAACTATTTTCGGTAAAGGTGCGGCGCTTTTTCGAGAGTGGCGCTTATTCGAGTACGTTTTTGCACGTTTTTGTTATCGTGAAAGCCTATTTCTCATTTTGTTTTAATTATTTCACTTTGATGAGCTTCGCTGAAGCTCTAAAATTGTCTTCTTGTAATAGAAAAATAGTTTTTCTGTCTTTTGATGTCTAGCTACTGTGCCTGAAGTCACACATGATTTGCGTTTAGCACAAAATTTAAAGGTTCTCGTGGAACCACTCCTTATGTTTAAAAATCCTCCGAATAGCTTGCAAGTCGCCCACCTCCTTCTTGCCATTTCATGTGTTCGTCCGCCCAAAAAACAAACAAACAAACAACACCAAAAAAAAATGTACCATAGAATTTTTTTTTTTTCTAAAGGAAACTGTTTTGAGTGCTGCAATGACGATTTGACTGTTTTCTGGGAATCAGCGGCGAGAATAATTTGCCATATATTTCTTTTTTTTTTCTGCTGTCCGGGTTACGGATAGAAGCTTTACCAAGCTGCGCCGGCTTATTATTATCTTTATTGTTATATTTCAGATATAGATTATTGCCTCAATGTTACTTGCAAAAATGCTGGTTCTTGTGTAGATGGCCTAAAAAACTTCACTTGTTCCTGCCAAATCGGATACACGGGAGACTTGTGTGAGACGGGTAAGGAATCCGCAAAGTAAGTGAGCGGGTGATAGAGCAAGATAAAGAGTGGATTAGTTAATAATAATATAATATTAATAAAAGTATTTATATAGCGCCAAATCCACTGATTGGCCATGGCGCCTTACAATAAGAATATTAAAGAGATGAAGGAAATATAGTTTAACTCTAAAAAATAATCAAGCATTATTAGAAAAATAAGTTAAAATGTACCTAAAAAAATAAAAAAAAAAGTTCAAGAGCGACTTTAAAAAGGTACGTTTTTAAATGTTTTTAAAAACGTACACTTAGGCCTGTTCATTTCAGTTCGGCAGGCTGAATTAAGTTCGGCAAGGCTACATAGCACGGCAGGCCTTGTCGCACGGCAGTAGTGCGACTTAGTTCCAAACGGCTCTTGTTCTGCTATCAGGGACGGCGGAGCAGGGGGGTGGGGGGGCTGTACTTTGTTGTACGTTGCTGTACTTTGTGACCTTCTTTGTGTTAGCGGGTGTTGCATCGTCTAAGAGTTTAGAAAACCCCTCCTCTGTCAATTCTGTCGCAAGATGAATTTCTCCAGCCGCCATTTTTTGAAACGAAAAAGTGTGAGTTTCCTGGCTTTTCTCGCTAACGCGGACGCCTACCATATTTGTGTCAATGGTATATGAACTCAGATACCATGGCCTGTAAACCAATAAAAACTCAGGAATTGCAATATACCATTGCTAGTTTTTAATAATTAGATTTATATCCATAAAAGAAAACGTTAACATTGTTTCACAAGTATAGAGGTGAATATCCACCACTTTTTTTACCGAAGCTGAGGTGACTTATTGTTTTAGTATAAATTAAGAACGAAACGTTTAAAATTCGTTTTCAAAGAAGACTGCACCGAAAAAGAAAGCGCGCAAAACATCTGGCAATCACCAAAAATTTTGTCTGTTGGATAGATTCCTGTTGATTTCAAAGTGAAAGCTAGCGCTGTGGTTTTATTTTTATTTGTTTATTTGTTGAACAAAAGCTAAAGTTAGGTGTGACGTATCGTCGTGTATTTATGTTTACTGTAATTATCTAATTTCGTAATAGTAAACAAAGCAATTTTGCCACTTTTAAGCAGTTTATGAGTCGCACTATTATAATCAGAAAAGCTTCTTTTTAACACAGTTCAAAACATGTCCTTCAACATACCGAGGTCTAGCGACCTCGTTTATGTAAAAATAATGATTTTAAAACTTAGGGAAAGCTGCTACTTAGAACTGAGGTGAATAGCGCTATATTTACTCGTTTAGTTGATAAATAATAATCGCCGATAGCCGGGAGTTGTGAGCCAATCTGAAAGCTGGAAATACATTAACCAAGGTTGAATGCATCGTTTTAAACAGGTTTTAACCAGTTTAGAGTTTCCTTTGAAAGTTATCACGATAACATAACAGTGTACAATGTTTGTTTTGTACTTATTTGGCTTTATAATTCTAATTCTTCTTTTTTTTTTGTTTTATTTTTTTTTTTTTTGCTGTGCGTGTGTTTGTGTTTTTCTTAAGATATCGATGAGTGTGCCAATATCACGTGCAACAACAACGGATCTTGTGCTGACGGAGTGAACAGTTACTCATGCCTCTGCAAGGCAGGATTCACAGGACAACATTGTGAAACAGGTAAGTATCAATCGCAAAAATGCTATAGTATGATATAAATTTAATGTTGTTAATGTAAACCCACATTTCGATGATGGTATCTTCAAGATCATCAGGGCAAACGTAGTGAAAATGATGTTGATGATGTTGCCATGAAAAAAAAAAACAGTCCATACCCCCGGGGGCGGGGCGGGGACTGGGGGCACTTCCAAATATGTGCTATATATGTATGTGCCGCAGTGAAGGGTACGGTTTTCATGCAGTCAAGTTGAAATAGGGTATAGAAATCAGAAAGTTTTGGTTTAGAGTAGGGTATCACTGGCCGGGAAACTGATCAGTGGTGTAAAGGATTAAGTCCAGAATAGGAATAGAAACTCGGAAGAGAAAGAGGCTTTCGACTCAGTTTCCTAAACGTAAATAAAATCATCGCGGCAACGTTGTTTACATATGGTATGCCATTAAAAGCACTAATTGTGAGAGGAGGTCAGGGAAAGGGTTGGGATTTTGGGTGAACGTGGTCTGGTATAAGATAAGGGTCTCATGCAGCGGCACACCTTCACCCAAAAATATACAGATTACCCTTTCCCCCCGGGTCGATACGCAGTGGCATGTAATCCGTAACTAGTGTCTGTGTTTGAAAAAAAAAAAAAAATCTTCATTAAAAAAAAAAAAAAAAATACGCAGTGGCATGTCATTTAAATTACTGCTAGACAAATTTTACTGAGAAATTAAAGTTTGGTGGCATTCATCACATTTCAGGTCAAATGAATAAACGTTGTAGCAAAAACTATTTGAATGGCAGTTGTGCTTACTAAATAAATAAACATTTTCAGATATCGATGATTGTGCCAATCAGCCCTGTAAAAATGGTGGAACGTGCCAGGATGGGATCGATACTTACAATTGCATCTGCCAAACAGGATTTAGCGGACGTCACTGCGAAACTGGTGAGAACTCCCATCACCCCCTCCCGCCTTCCCCTCTCCAAAGCCCCCTCCCCACAAAATTAACATAAAAAAATACAGAGACAAACAAACAAACAAACAAACTGAAACATAAACTGGCTAAGTGATTACTATATTATTTACGGGATTTAAGCTAGGTTGATTGGCTATAAAACCCGATAAAAAAACGTTCTTTGGGGCCTTTTTTTAATTTTTAAGTATATCTGCACGGACTTCGTCGTTCCTATATGCTATTTGCCTTATGCTGCTACTTACGTTACTTTATAGCGGCTAGCTATCATGTTTGCAAGTAGTTAAAACAAAACATGTAATTGGATGCTGGTGTTTTGTTTTACAAATGTTGATGATTGCGTGTCTGCTAGATGTGCTAATGGTGCAACATGTGTGGATGGTGTCAATCAATACAGTTATACAGTTGCGCATGTCAGACAGGGTTTACGGGAAATTTCTGTGAGAGTGGTACGAAAAATAAAGATACTTTAGTTCTTCATTAGGTATTAAGGTATTAGGTTTTCGTTCCAGAGATATTCAAGTTTTTTAAATATGCAAATTAGCAAAGTAGTGACGTCTTACACTCAACCAAATTCTGATTAAATACTAAGAAAGTGATATATCAGCCAATTTGTGTTGAAAGTCTCTGATTCTTTGCAGTAACACCCTGCTAGTTGTGTTTCACAATATGAACTTGACAACTTGGTTACCATGGCAACATACTAGGTTCCAGATCCCGCAAATGATTAACGCCTTTCTGGCCAATTCTGGCATTCTCCGTTAATATTTGTGAATAATGCTTTACGTGCGAGATCTAGCAGGCATATCAATGGATTTGGCAGACGTCTTGCCTGGGTTTAATGTTTCCGAACTGAAAAATTCTGAAATATTAAAAAAAATTGATGGGGACTGGAAAAGAGTGAGTTGTCATGGTAACATAGTTTTATTACAGCTGTAGGTGTGCCACCTGAGGAACTATTAGTCTGCCAACTTTCACTGGTCTCTGCAGAAAAATGACCGAGATAACTTAATATTTGTACTTGACAAAAAATTGGGTTGAGTAGATGACGTCATCAGTTCCCAAGTTTCATTGGTCTCTGCAGAAAAATGACCGAGATAACTTAATTTTTGTACTTGACAAAAAATTGGGTTGAGTAGATGACGTCATCAGTTCCCTAATTTGCATATTTCACGATTTTTTAAGCTTAAATATCTCTGGAACTAAAAAAAAAAAATTGAAAAAGGTAAACGGCATTTTTAATCTTTCATTAAATGCTCTTTGAAACACCTAAAATTGCAAGGGGTGAAAATTTGATCATAGTACCACTTTAAATGGTGCTTACTAAGCTATCTGGAAGATTGCTGATAGCTGTTGGAAAAGCCTAAAGGTCAGTCAAGCATTTAACTTATCGAAAAAGAACAGAAAGTAGCAAAGTGTTTACTGTAAGTGACGCTGCAAAAATGCTAATGGTGAAATGTGCAGGTATGATCCGAGGCATGTAAAAACATGTCGCATGTTTTTTTACCTCCATCTTTATTTGTGTTTGTTTTCTATACATGTTTTGTATAGTTTTATTTCATTTATTCGAGGTTAAGCGCCTAATGAACTTCATACACATTCATCAGCAGAAGAGCGGCCATGTCTTAGGATATGTTCATGAAGGATTACTTTATTTCCATCAGTGAATCGAATCGAGTCAGAAATAGAAATCATTTAAATGATTCAACCTGTTTTTATTCTGCAATAAATCACTGTTTAGTAGTAATATTTCCGACATTTCCCCATTATAGAATATAATTCAAATGCTTTTACGCCATTACTGTCGACGTTGGTGATTGCACAATCGTCAAACCGATAGCAACTTGTAAAATATTTTTATTCCGTGATATTAAAGTTGCCCATTCGAATAAAGTTGCCCATTCGAATAACCTATAACTAATCTACATTTTGGGAAAGTTCGAAGTTCTCAATCGACATAACGTGGGAGATATCGGCCTTTAGATAAACAGCAAATTCATAAGTCTTAAAAGCAACCAATAGGTACACTACAACGTTTTGTTCGTTTAAAGCCGAAACTTTTCATTTCGGCCAATGTTCCGTACTGAACGAGAATAAAAGGATAGATCTTTAAGAGCGCCTGACTCTAATTTTCGAGAAATCGCTGTCAAAAGCGAAAATTCGAATTTTTTCATATTCAATCAGAAGAAACCCTTTGGTGAACTATTTACGAAAATTACAGTAAAACTTTCCAAAGAGTTTTCGTTTTTGAGAAATTTGGCAAAATCTGAAATGCCGTGTTCGCGTCACAGCCCACAATCAAACCTTTTTGCTGATAGAATAACAGGCAACGAATTTTAAAAGTGTCTGGAGATGAAAGGTTTTGAAAGAAGGCAGTTTAGGATCAGTGGAGAAATTATTTGCTATATCAACGTTTATTGGCTTTTCGACTCTCCTGTTACAAACAAAGATTTCAACCTGTCTGCAGATGTTTGTTCAAGCAGGTTGAAATCTTTGTTTGTTATTTCTCGGATATGTAGTGTAAGCTAGTGTAATGCAGTGTTTTTAACTTACCACGGAGTGGAATTTATTTGATAGTTAAACAGGAAAACAACAGAGTGACATAGTTTTAATTTCATCGTCCAATATAGTTGAATTTACACTTCCTACAGTTTTTTGTCAGTGGTGTATGCGAAAACTTAAAAAAGGTTATAATTAAAGTTGAATATGTTTACTTCAATTTTCAATGTTCTTGATTACTCTTAATTTGTTGACCAAATCGGAGGGTTACACGCTCATAATTGCAAAGTACCTGTTGTTGACACAGAGGTATTCGCAAATCCTTACAGAATTGATATAGAACTTAAGGTAATTTTTTCCTTTGATAAATAATTCGTACTTTAATGAAGCAGCAGCATCAGGTTAAAAAATAATTAGCTTCGGATATGGTGAAGACATTTCGCTTAGAATTATTCAATTTCTTTCATGTTGTTTACACTAGCGCGAGCGGTAAACACGACACGAAACTTTTTGCGGTTGGGATCAATTATCAATTCCTCAATATCAAATCAATGTCAATATCAAAATTAATTTTGATATGGATACAGAGCAATGTAAAAGTCATTAGAATGTCAGGTTTTATACTCGTACACAAACTGTGCTCTACTTTAACAACAATCAAACACTTTCAATGTATCTGTTTGAAATGCGTTTACTATGTGATTGTGTGACCGTTGCAAGTTGCAAGTGCATGAAAATTCTCTATGCGTTTACTTCTCTTATCGGGTGGCTTTTTAATTGCCCAAGCTGGATTATTTATATGTTACACTACGATAACACTTCTTTAAGCTGATATATTTTTTTATCTCGAATGTCGATTTACCAGTGCACGATTTCTGTCTTCAAAGTTTCCTCATTTCAGTTCTAGTGTTTGTCAAAGTGCCAAAAATAGGAATCTTCAGGCTACTAAAAGGGCCAATTAAAATGCATGTTCTTGTGTTTATTTGCGTTTATTTGTTGCCTTTTAACAGACATAAACGACTGCATCAATCACACATGCAGAAATGGTGGATTGTGTGTAGATGGTGTGAACAATTACTCGTGTAACTGCCTGGAGGGGTTTACTGGACATCACTGTGATATAGGTAGGTTGCTGTCGTTATTGTTGATTGGTGGAATCAAAGATGGTGGTTCCAAGGTAATGGCTTTAATGACGTCATTTGATGTCGTGCATTCTACAGAGCGTGCTGCTCAACATCCTATCTATATATGCTGTTTTTAAAGTGTCTTGACTGGACATTCAATGTGTAAACAGTAACTTTCGTGATCGGATTTGTTATTTCATTTAAGTTTAAGCATATCTGTGACTTTGGATTATCTGTTTATTTTGTTTTCCATTCCATCGCCAGATATCAACAATTGTGTTAATCACACATGTGAAAATGGCGGATCGTGCGTTGATGGCGTAAATAATTACTCGTGTAACTGTCTGGTGGGGTTTACTGGACATCACTGTGAAATTGGTAAGTTGTTGTCGGCGTATTTGCTGCTGTTGTTGATGATTTTTTCTTACCGTAATCACTCGGTACTAACCTGATTAGTTTTATTTTTAACTATTTTCCGTTTACAGACATCGATGACTGTGTTAATCACACATGCAGCAACGGCGCCTTGTGTGTAGATGGTGTCAACGATTACTCGTGTAACTGCCTGGCAGGGTTTACTGGCGATTTCTGTGAAAGTGGTAAATCGTTACATACATAAAACATAGGCACGCGAAGCGTGCAGGAGTTATTTTTTCAATTGATTGACCTTGATTGGGTTGCTTGGGGTAAGACTGGGTGTTAATCCTGTTGGGATGGTTGAGTTATTTGTGCATGGTGCATCACTAACTACATAGCCCCTTGCTACGACTAAGAGGCATATTTTGAAAACAAAAATGCTTGCAGACAAAATAATTTTTACGTGCAATTTGTTACGTCGAAGCTGTTTCGTTCAATAGTAAATTTTTATCATTTAGAAAAAACAAGAACTAATTTAATTGTCAAAATGTCACGAAATGGCTTATTCTGTTAGCGCTTATTTTGTTGCTAGCTTTTTTACAACCGTAACACGATACTTTTGTTTGTTACAGGATACTTTTGTGTTTTTGTCAAACACTGTAAAACGATACCTTTGTTTTTTTAAAACGCATGTAACATGACACTTTTGTTTATCTCACTTTTGTAACATGACACTTTTGTTTTTTCTTGAAAACACCATGTCTCCAATGAGTAATCAAAAAGTAATAAACGAAGTAATAAACGAATCAAATCAAAAACTATATTTTTAGGAAAGCTTAAAGCGTAGTACACCTGGAGTATTTGTTTCCTGTCGTAAATATAAATTTTCATTCAACAAACAGGAACAAGAACTAATTAATTTTAGTTATCAAACTGTCACGGAATGACATGCTCTTATTCTAGCCTGTTGCCGCTATCGATCGTAGTTAATTTTAAAAGCAAAACCATTTTAAAGTCAATACCCATAGCGGTCAATTAAATGTCTAAACGTGGCGCTTTTAAGGTATAAACGCTACTTGCCCGAGAGTCAGCGAATCGCTGAAGCAAGACGCTAAGGAGACTAATTAAATTAATTGCGGTTTTCAGTTGGTGACACGGAGTCTCAAGCAGTATTAAATTTAAGAAGTTTCCTTGTCACAAACTCCTAAAACAAGATGCCACAACACACTCTGAAGAAGATTCCTTGCAATTTTTATGACTCTTTGTGAACACAGTATTCACATCACAATGAGAACATTATTCTTCAAATCTACTTTGTGCAAATACTTTATGGGGGGATCCTGAAAAATTTGTTTGCAAAAGCCAAAAAAAGCCCAACTAAATTTTTTGCAGGCATGAAAAAAAATGTCTGCAGGAAGATGACACCGGAGAAATGTTTTCACAGACAACGATACAGAAAAAAAATTGTTTGTCTTGAAATAATTTTCATCCCCCTGCTTCCAAAAAAATAATGGTCCGCCCCATAGATAGACAAGATACAGCCGCTTATTTAGTATTCTAAATATCCTAAATCACATCAAAATAAGCCAAAATATATTTTTTCAATTCCTTTGCAATTTATGCAATACTGCCCAACAAAGATTTCAATTACCTTTAATGTTTCGACACAGCGGAGCAAAGAAAACATTGCGTGCAGAATGTAATTTAATTAAGCGAAATATTTTCACGTCATTAAACACTACAAGCAGTTGAATGAAAGAGTTTCGTTTTCATGACTGAGAACAGCTTCCAAATAGTCAATACATGGAAATAACTATCAGATCGGAATTCAATAACTATTAAAGCGAGTTTTCATTCTGTCTTAACTACTTTTTTGCAAGTTTCAATATTTATGCAAATTTCGCGCGAAATATAATTTGATTACACTGTCTTGTTTTCAAGCTCTAGATTGAATCTTGAATGGTGAAAAAAAAACTCTTTTTAATGAAAGTTACATTCTGTGAATGAAATCCTGAATCAGTTGAATTGAACAATCAATTGCTGACTACAATTTTATTTAATTTTCCTTTTTTTTTTTTTTTTTTTAAAGTTATTTTTTGTTTATAAACACAAATGTCACTTCCGGATTTTTTTCATCAAAAGATGTCGATTTCACGTTGCGTTTCCCACGGATTATAAAAAAAAAAACATGCAGCTGGAAAGAAAACATTTTCAGTGGCTTCACACTTGAAAACGAGGATTCATATTATTTTGTACTGTAAAACATTTATTCCAATTACATACATGACAATTTCTTTTACAAGTGCGTGTCGTGCTCGAGCTCCGATCGACCGTTGCTTCGTTAACAACATCTTTGCTTCCTGATTGGATTACGATCACCGCACCAAGACCGCAATGAGGCGGGCTATTGTTTAAGCACAATTACACCGGACGATTATCGATCCCGAACCATTCCCTTGGGATTGCTAACAGCTTTTTTCCACTACATCGAGTCTAAAGTGCATGCGCATTAGACTCAAAAAAAGTATCCGTTTGGCGCAAAAATTGTGCACGGATATTTGTCCTTGGACATTATAGGGCCGATTATTTAAACAAGGCCTAAGTTAGGCGTGGTTTAAGGCTAAATCGGGGATAAAACGGCGACCCCATAAACCATGGCTAACCGAAGTCAAAATCGCATTATTTGAACGCCGACCAGACGGAGTTCACGAAGACCAAGATCACACGACGTCTATGGGGCTGTTTATATGGGGGAGACATGTCCCTGGTAGGGGGTGACCCTCTTCCCCGAGCCTTTTTTTTTTTTTTGGCCAAACATTTATATGAGAAATGTTATCCCAGTTGACTGCGCCAAAACGTGGCCCTCTCGATTCAGAAGACTAGCGAGATTTGTTTTAAAACATCATAATATGGCGGCCTTTTCTAAAATCAGGACGAGAAAAAAAAAATTTTTTTTGGCCGATTATAGCTTTAAAGCATTCTCCGTATGTGTCAACTTGTCCCTGGTAGGCGAGGCAAAAATAACGAAACTGTTTATGTGGAAAAAGTCGGCTCGCTTCCTTTGGCCACCATTCCCTCAAAGCGAGTGACCCTCTACCCAGGGTCACCCTGCTCAACTTTATATATTTTCATGCAAACGGTTCGAAACTATTCCTAAAGAAGCGTTTTAAAAGCTCTTTAGCTTCGGACGGTTCGTTATGGAGGTAACCCTCCTACCAGGGCCAATTCTTCTCCGTATAAACAGGCCCTGACAAGTGTAGCTATTGTTTTGACATCAAGTGTGCGTGCTTCTCCGAATAGAACATTACATATCGTCTTTCTGTTGTTTCCCTTTCATAAAAGGACTGTTTTTATAATTAACAATTAGATTATGAGCTCGAGATTTCTATGAGGTGATAGTTGATGAGGCCGCAGGCCGAATCAACTATCACCTCATAGAAATTGAGAGCGAATAATCTAATTGTTTTAGTAGAATTCTAACTGAAATAAACGCAAATAATGGTTTCTAATTAATTTTCTACGCATTATCGAACTATTAAACGCTTTAACAAAATCGCACGCATTGAATTGTCCTTGGTAAATTTGCAGTTGTTTACGCGCGTGCACCCGTTTTTCAATAATTTCAAGCTTTTAAAGTCAAGAAATCGCCAATGTCCTTCTTTTAGTCTTCTTGGGAATTTTTTTATCCATTTACATCTAAACTTCCTTCCAAAACTTCGGAAAAACGATAAAAACGTCGCATTTTGTGGACGACCTTCGGCAACTGCACACTAATGGCTGATAGTGTTCAATAGCTCAGCCAATCACATTGCAGCATTTGCATTAGTGTACTAGTAGAATTCTACTAATGTAGTATAGAGCTGAGCGGAAATATTTTCAAAAAAAAATACTTGCGTTTTTAAAGGAAATGGAAAATGGAGTCAAATATCACTTTAAACCAGCTCAGAGATTAAGGAAGTGCATAAAAATAACAATCAAGAAACAAGTTGACATAAACTGTTTACGACGCTGAAACCTACTCAGTAGCGGGTCCAACTTGCTATTGTTTGTTAGTCCACGGTTAAACTTTGCCTAGACGTGGCTTGTGATAAACGTTGAAATTAAAGTTAATCCGATTTAGGCTACAATTTTCTTCGGTGCAGTCTTAACTTCGTTTAAACCGGCCCCATCTATTCCGAGAAGCGAAACAGATCAACAACTGTAACTGCCCGGTAAGATTCACCGGAGATCACTGTGAAACAGGTGAATGTTGTTGACGCTGTTTGGTAGCGATAACAAAACAAAACATCGCAGTTTTGTTGTCGTTATTGTTGTTTTTGCTGTCGTTGTTGTTGTGTTCTACATTTATAAATTTCACGGCACCTGAATTTTTTTTTTTTCACCGAAAACATAGTTCTAACGTGTACCCTTTGGTGCAAACGCAACATCCATACTCTTGTTTACACGATTTGAATTTTACTTAAGACCTTGCCCCAAAATCCTTTTCGATTTATAGACGTAAACGACTGTGTTAACCACACATGTCATAACGGTGGCTCGTGTGTAGATGGCGTCAACAACTATTCGTGCAACTGCCTGGAGGGGTTTACTGGCGATGGTTGTTAGTAATCCGCGGAACGAGGGGGGGGAACGGCGGAACGACGGAACGAGAAACAGCGGAACGGGATTTTTTTTTTTTTTTTTTTTTTTTAAACAAAAAAACAACAACAAACAAACAGTAAATATATCTCACAAAATAAAGGGCATGCATATATTCTTTATCCTTCGAGGTCGATCTAGAGCCAAGTTGTCGAGTTTATTTCGAGTGAGGATTTCGAGAAGCGTGATTGCCCTTCGGACTTGCTTGGGCCATCCCTTTTTTTTTTCGTTTACTGTCGAATGCGTTTTCTGATTTTGGGTCGGTCGGTCGGAAAAGAAAAGAAAAAGAAACAAAAAAAAAAATTGGAAAAGGAGTCTGGAACTAGGAGGCCCGGTATCTCAGCGTAATATCCGTGGAGCCTGGAAACAACAAGACGTGGTTATCAAGTCAACATGGCGGCAATGGAAGAAGGAAAAATCGACGTCGTGGTTAAATTCAAGCGAGAACAGCGCAAAAAGGATGAACGACCAAAACTGTATGGCAAAAAATTGCCTATGTTTCGGATTTAAGTGACATTTGTTTGAAATAATGTGTCATTGCCTTCTACATAATTTTTTTTTTTTTTCGAAAACGCGAAAATATGGGTCGGTCGGACGACGCTAAACAGAGAAAAAAAAGGGGATGGCCTTGCCCAAATCGAGACAATGAAACGTACAAAGTCGAAGCAAGTCAAAAAAGCCGTTGACAAAAAAAAAAAAAATAGAAGGGCCTGAAAAGTTACTTATTTCGTAAGAAAAAAAAAGGAAGAGAAATGAAATGCCCACAACAAGGGGTATGTTCAGTTGGTCACCCATCCAAGTACTAACCACGCCCAACAGGGCTTAACTTCAGCGATCGGACAAGAACCGTTGCTTTCCATGTGGTATCACAAAGTGCGTAAATCAGGTAACGAAATTCCAGTTTTGGCAACGAAAGTTCCAAATTGTTCAAAAGATCTACCGGTATTTCTTGTTCTCTATTTGCATGACTCTGGTAACAAACCTTCCTTTAATGGTTTGTTTGTTGTTGTTTTTTTTGTTTAAAAAAAAAAAAAAAAAAATCCCGTTCCGCTGTTTCTCGTTCCGTCGTTCCGCCGTTCCGTGTTCCGTCGTTCCTCGGATTACTAACAACCACTGGAGATCACTGTGAAAGTGGTAAGATGTCACTGTTGTTTTCGCCGCTGTTGTTGTCTGTCGCGGCCGTCTGTTGCTGTTGCTGTTGCTGTTGCTGTTGCTGTTGCTGTTGCTGTTGCTGTTGCTGTAGTTATTTAGCGGCGCTGGTGGCTGCTACTAAAAATCACTGCGGAATTGATAGGTTCCAGTGTTGTTTTTGTTGTTAATTTTGTTTTGTTATTTTTTGTTTTGATTATTTTGTTGTTGTTGTTGTTGTTGTTGTTGTTCGGGGAGTAGGAAAGGATGACCTACGTATAAAAGTGACGTGAGTAATCGTGGATTCTTTAAGGAGGATTTGTAGACACAGATGAACGGCAACTACACGCGTTCTCGTTAAGCTGGGAAGCTTTATCGCGTGGTTTTTATATAAAAAAAATGTCATTTTTGATGACGTTTTGCTAAGGTTCAGTGTGATGCTGCGAAGGCCGCCAATGAGCAGCAAATGTACGCGTATTCACGTATTTTTTTTTTTATATTTAAAAGGCAACTCTTCAAGCCGTTGCGTTTGCCTATCAAAAAACAAGACAGGTTCCCCGTAGAGCCATCTTTATTAGTTGGTATTTTCTTACGGTGGTTGAAATTGAACGAGTGAAGGGAAAGGTCTGCTTACTAAAGATAAATATGGATTACTTTCTCTTCATTTCCGTAGTCTTAACAACGTCCTCAGATTCTACACAAGTGACAACCGCGTACACAACTCTAGTACCGTCAAGGTCTCAACCGCTCAAAATCAGTGTGATTTCCACCAATGCCAGCATAAAACTTCATGCTACGTACACTAATAAACTGATGATAACCTCTACAGCTGCAAGTACATCGCGAGAAATAAGAGTAACTCCTTCTGTAAAAGAGTCCATCGCATCCTCGTCGGCGATTAAAGATATTCCGACAAGTCATATTGTTCGTGCGAGTACGTCTACGGCACAACCAACAACTGATGTACCAGAAAAAGGTACTGTAGGCTCTCTGACTCGTTTTATACATCAAACTGCATTTTTTTTATTTTACTTTTCTATCATTCTATTGATTTGTTATTTATACCCACTCGTGCCCTTGCTGCTCTTGTGCAACGACTTATTTTAACTACTAACATATACGGTTCTTTTAGAGCTTGTCATCGAATTGCGTATCCAGGGAAGGGAATGGAATAATGACTTGGAGGATAAAAAGAGTGAAGCGTACAGAAATTTATCATTTCTAGTGGAACGAGAGGTAACTATTTGCTGCCATAGACATATCCTTGATCCCAGTATTGCACAAGGTGAATCACTTTAATTTAAGTCTTGGTGAAGAGTCAAAGGCGATGGAAGGTACATTTTTTTTGAGACATTTCATCCTAATTGCCAATTTGAGAAGGTTTTCAATAACACTTCTTATGCCAAAAAAAGCCTTTAATGTTTTATCACTTGGAATGAAAGTAATGCTAGGAGGGGGTGGGGTAGATTCCACCCTCTGGACATTTTCTCGCAATTTAAAACATTGAGTTCGCGGTCTGATGCTTAAACGTTTCCTTCCTAACTCTCGTGCCAATGTTGAGACACACTGACTGTGTATCCATATTTTTTTTTACATCGCCATGCAATCGCAATTTGACACGGTGATTTAGCATTATTTCGACGTTTTTGGGATACGACTTAACCAACAAAGTTACTGTTTCCGTGAGGAAGGGGAGACTTAAAATGAAGGCAATTATGATGTTTCTCTTTGTTGTTTGTATTCAAAGTTAACGCGATTGAGAATTATCATTCCCAAAGTCATGGAATCACTGTAATGTCATTTTTTTTTCCCTTTTTCTTTTCTTTTCTTTTTTTTAATTCTAGATCCGAGCGTTGTATTCCCAGGACAACAACTTTGTTGACGTGGAAATCTTATCATTTAAGTAAGTGGAACGGAGACAATCAACAAAACATTGTTTTGATATCTCTGTATAACACTGCGGTCCCTAAATCCAATAATTGGTCCTTCTTAATACCTATTGACCTTTTTCCCATTTTTGTTTTTAGGCGGGGGAGTGTTGTGGCAGAATTTAAGCTCATTTTCAAAACAGAGCTTGAAGATGAAAAAGCGTTAGTCCCGCTAAAGAAGGGTGTGGAGGATGGTAAAATTGGCTCTCTTAGCGTCGATCCAGATTCCCTGAAAGTTATGAATGATATTGAAGGTGAATGCACTTGCAGCTATCTTGAGCAAGAATCGATCAATTAGTTATCTCATAAAACAACAAAACGCCATGATTTCAAATCATAGCCTTAAAGTTGCTTTTCACATTTTGTTAGTAGCAGCACTTGTCAACAAATTTGTCTCAGCTATCTTCATTTTGTAATATTTCTCTTTTTTAAAGATAAAAATCTCTGCCTAATATGAGATGATCGGTAATAGCAGCTGAAACAGAAATGTTATCGATGTCTTTGTGTCCGTCTTTGTTGTTGTTTTTGTTGCAGTCGCTGCTGCTAATGTTAGCTAATTTTCATTTTCTAACTACTCCACCAGCAACATTTCTTTTGTCATTTACTTACTTATAGTTATTTCCGTTATTTAGAACCAACAAAAGGAGATCAAGAAAACAACGTTCCTTACCCACTAATCATTGGTGTTTCCTGTGGTGGAATATTTGTCCTTGCTCTCCTCGGCATTTTTCTGATTCGCTATTGTCGTCGACGCAAAGTAGTGAGTCGGGGGCCTGTTTCGGATGGAATGCCCGCTGACGTGGCATTCCCAAAGCCTGAGAAATACGAGTTACAAGAAACTGAGTCAAAGGAAGATATTGTCAGGTACGCGGAGATCGCAATGTGGAACGATGGCGTTCGCTACGAGGGGTTAGGAATCGTACAGGATGCTGCTCGCTATGAGAAGTTAGGCTTCTCGAGTGTGGCTACTTATCAAGAAGTGGGCATCCCAAATGTAGCTGATGATTACCAGGAAATCGGTACTTCGAATGATGCCCTGCGCTATCAGGAGACGGGCTTCTTAAGGAAAGCTGAGCAAAAGTGAACAAAAAGCCTCTTGAATATGGCCAACAGTCTTGCGTCTTTGGTCGTGGGTGGGAGTTTTTAGTATGGTCGTGGATGTGAGTAATAGTCGTGGGTAACAAATCAAAAGCCGCGAGGGATCATATTTCGTAATTTGAATTTATGTCCGGGCAATCAAAAACAGTATTGGATGTTGCTAGGTCGATGTAGCTTGCAAGCTTTCTGATTGGATATTCGCTTTTATTAACTGAACAAGAATAAGTACAGTAAAATAGAGCGGGTAAGGGGAGAGAAAAAGAAAATGATTTGCCCCAGCTGTCCTACTACTTAAAACATTAGAAAGGAACAATTAGTGAAATGATTTAACTTTTTTATTCAGGGCCAGAGTTTCAATTAGTTTTCTGCCTAGGTGGCTGCACATAATGCCAATAAAGAATCTCATTTACCTTACAGGCGGCTATGTTATAGTTTCCGCCATCTCTGGCGTGCCTACTTCTTGTTCTGGACGATGTTTCTTTTGTATTTGTTTGTTTTTGTTGTTGCGTGTTTTTTAGTGATCTATGTGGCTTACAGTGATGCCAGTCACGCGATTTCGAAGTAGTCGCTTTAGAACCGAGTCGCTTTCCTTATATCTATGTAATTTAATGAAGATCTGACTGTTATGCACCGGAAAATATACTAAGAACTGCATTTTAAGACATCGCATAAACCTACTACTTTTGGCTGTAAACATGGCTCACGACATATGACTACTTAAAGTGCAACCGAGAGCTTATTCATTGAGGAAAGTAGCAGGCAAAATTGAGAGCTCCCCTTTCCCGCTCGTTTTATCGTATGAATTCTTTCCCAGTGCAAATAAGGGATTATTCAACTGAAAAAAAAAAATTATCTTAAGCTACAATGATCTACTGGACTCGTTCGCAAATCTTTTTAGAATGGCCAGAAATTTACATATCTCGCGATGATTTGCTTCCCAAGGCTTCTACCAACAACCACGAGGCACGACTGTTAACTATACTCAGGTGGTTCATTCCTTTTTACATGCTTTAGTGAAAGGCGGATTTAAATAGTTTTTTATTGTTGTTTAATCCTTACATAAGCGTTTTATTGTTGCTTAGACATCAGTTTTTATTTGAGGTAAATCAAAAGCCAGGCATTATTCGCATTACGGGACTTCTCTCTACCTTTTGTCATGGGTTACATAGTTTCACTACGAGGTTTTATTGCATTTAAGCGCCGTCTTAGCGCTTTGTTAACTAGTCTTAAATTTATGTAATGACAAAGGCAATTTTACTCCGAATGATACGCAATGGCGCAACTTACAATTTTGCATATTTGCTTCACCGTATTTACCCATTTACTATGTATGCAGCCTTGCTGAACAGGAACATTAGTAGAGAGCATCACTAAGCACTCTATGTTCTGCGTTCCTGTACAGTATTTTTATTCTTTATATAAGAGCAATGTAATTTGCTGGATTTTTAGTGTATAAATAATCATAGTTCGCCAAATTTAAGGCGGTTAGTTTTCGATAAAAAATTGAGCTAAAAAAAATAACAAAAATAACAAAAAAAATGCAAGGGAATCGTTAACTTTCAGCATTGTAGTATTCTCACATTATAAAAGTGATCAGAAGTGCACTGATGTTTTCATGTTTTTATCCACAAGAGGCAATTTTGTGCACTCTTTAAGTACGTCATATTTTAATCAGTGTGTTTTTTTTTTCTTATTTAGAAGCTGAAATTCCGCCTATGTAGAATGCTTTTTGCTGAATAAATACTTTTTAAAGATATAACCCGTTTCAAGTGTATTTGTAATTCAGTTTTGGTTTATTTCCTTTTTTTTAACTGACTTTTATACAGTCAGTCCAATTAAGTTTACGTTTAATACAATGCTAGTATTATAATGCCACTAAGGGGTAAAGTTGGTCTAGTATCCATAATTATCTGCTACACCACCGTGGATAGCGTGGTCAAACGTTTTCATTTTCAATCAAGAAAGGTAGAGTGAAAATAATGAACTCACTTCACATAGCAACGTTCAAGTTTTACATGCTTTGAAATGGCAACTGCCGAGGGTGTTCAACATTCTCTAGGCCGGTAATTCCTGTTATAAGAAAATTTGTAAATTTCCATTTGCGACAGCCAAGGGAGAAACGGTGCGCGTTTTTAATCACTTGCACTTTGAAGTGGTTAGCTAAGTGCTAAGGATAAGTGTTACAATACAATGCATTGAAGGAGCCAAGGGTTCACCTTCATGGGCGCTTGGCTACAGATTCCCAAAACAAAGCATCTAAGAGTGTTGCTACTCCCCACTTGACACACTGTAAGGGTAAGGTGACAAACTCCAACACACAACACAACACAACACCCACTGCAAGAGCTAGAACAGCCTGAGCTAAGTAATATTCGTACAGAATAAGTATGGCCAATCCTAGCAATAAACCGTATGGCTCATCCCTCATTTTTAAATATTATGTTTTCGTCACATGTTCATATGACCGCAGCTGAATTTAGGACACGTACTGAATATATGCACGAATACATTCCTTACAATAGACCTTTTTCGTTTGAGCGTTTTGTTGCCCCATTACAGACCATGTGATGATACTCTTGAGAATTCCTGCTTTCAAATTTACAAATAGTTGCGTGTATATGAATGAATAAATTTTATGTGGATAAAAGAAAAATTCTGTAGAGACCATCACGTGGTCTGTAATGGGAAAACAAACCGCCCAAGCGAAAAAGGTCTATTATTGCCCCCGCAGAGTTTTGACCCAGAGGCCAAAACCCGAGGAGGCACCCCAGGAGTCCCCGGGTGTATACAAACAAGGACAAAGAATATTGTTGAAAAAGTAAGAAATGTGTTTGTAGTGGGCGAAGCGTTCTCCATTTGACGAAACTAGGCGCGCACGGTCGTCTCGCTTAATTTTTCAGCAAGCGCGCAAGGTGGTATCGGGTAAAAAAAAAATGGATCGCAGGAAATATTTATTGCTTGAAGTCAAGAAATGGCTAAAGTGTGCCCGTAATTGAAATGATACCAAAAATGACATGAAGAGTATTACAGGCATATCATCCGAGGGAAGCAGAGGTTTAATCAGCGGCTGAACGTCGTGAAAACAGTGGAAATTGCTTGAATTGTACGATGAAGATAAACATCCTAAGCGTAGAAGCGTGAACATTGACATGCAATTCAAGGCAATTTATTTCACACAGTGACAAAATTGCTTCCAAATTGTTAGCATTTGTTCCAAAGAGTGGGCTGAATAAGGATCAATTTTTTTTTTTTTATTCTTTTTTTTTTGTTAAAGAGAAATGTAATTTGCTGGATTTTTAGTACATATAGATAATCATATTTCGCCAAAGTTAAGAAGGTCACTTTCGATTAAAAAATGTAGTTAAAAATAAAATAAAAACGAACAACAACAAAAAAGAATGCAAAAAATCTTTAAGCATTGCAGTATTGTCACATCGTAGAAGTGATCAGAATTGCACTGATGTTTTGTACTTGTTTTTGTACATTTGCTTCCAAATTGTTAGCATTTGTTCCAAAGTTGGTTTATCGATTCTTCCAGGATTCTTTGATCGTGCCATATTTTGTCATTCGTAGACATTTTAGGCTTTTGGCGAGGAAATCATTGTAAGCTTATTTTGAATGTAATAATATTGCGTGTAGTCACCATGGAAAAGGTGTATTTCTGAGGCTATTTCTGGTAACTTATCAATGCAAACAATACTCGAACGTACTCATAAACCAACTGATCATCACCGCTTTTTTACATGTGAATGCGACAGATAGAGCGGTGTCATGCAACAGGGAAATTCCGGCGCCACAGAAAATGTCGCGACGTACTTGGCAAAGTATAAAAGTCGCCTAATTGTGAAGTCCGTGGACTTCCAATAATTATAAAGGCGTCAAATGTACTCCACTAATCTTAGATTATTGCTGTAAATAAAATTATATAAAGGCGGGGGCAGCTGTAGTGAGAGCTATTACTTGTAGTTATGGGAGAAGCTTTACTTGCATAACAGGTGTGGTATTTGCTGGTTTAAAAAAACTATACTGGTTTATACATGAAGCTATCATTGTCCAACGTGCAAAATGTAGACAAACGGCATGAAGCTTCATGTAAATACGTAAACTACGAGAGATTTCAGCTAACCTGAACATGTGAAAGTTTCAGCAATAGAGGTTTTGCACGCGTCACGTGATCTCATAGCAACGGTAACTACTTGAAGAACTATCAATCTCCTAGAAACAGAGAATGTAGATCGATCCTTGTAGCACGAAGCAGTTTTGCTCTTTTTTCTGGCCCTGGCCGCCGGGTGTAAGTAGTTATACATGTTGGGAATTAAGCCTCATTGGTGGATTCCCTTTGGATTCCCTCGTAAACGTGGATTCCCTTCATTACATATGCAGGATTCCCTCCTTAAAGTGGATTCCTGCATACTAATAAAGTGCCTTCCTCCATATTAATAAGTGTCTTCCTCCATACTAATGAAGGTATTCCCGCTGCATACTAATAAAGTGCCTTCCTCCATACTAATGAGCGTCTCTCTTACACAATGAGAACAATAGAAATGCCCAGACTTGATCGCTCTATTTACACCCTGATTGGATCTTAAGATTTATATTGTCTGCTTTGAATAAAAAGCGGGTAGATTTCGAAAGTGCTATCGTTCTTGCAATCGCTTTGCTGGGAAAACTTTTTTCCGATTTTCAAAACGTTAGTACCGTTGAAAATGGCTTTTTTCACCAACGTTATTGATCTTCAAGCTGCCTTGAGCGCTTGTTTAACTGTCCGCGACTGGGAGATGTTGACTGAAGCCGTCCAAATCCCAGAGAATTTTGTTCCGTTGGTGTTTGCGCGATTGACAGAATTGACTCTCCAAGAACTTCAGGTAAGTAAAAGTGAGGTTTGATCTTACTTCTGATTTCTCTTGTAGCGCCGAAATAAACTTTACTTTTACAGATTCCATCCGATCATACCGAAGATCTTTTACCAACATCTCAGGTTATTCCTGAAACCACGATAATGGTAAGTGAAACGTTTTTTAGTTTGCTAAACTTTCTGCTCATCACTATTCCCACTCAGAAAACAAACGTGCCAGCGAAACGCTTTTAAGTTTATTAGCTGATTTCTAAACTTTCTTCTCGTAGAGCGTATATTTTACCTCTTAGATCATTCAAACACTGCTTTAAATAACCCGCGTTAAAGATTCAATTCTTTCTTTTGATCACATTTTTTATTCTCTTATCACAGGCGTCCGGCAATGACTTCTCGACAACCAACGCGGAGAATGAGTTGGACTTTTCTCTCGATTCGGTAAGTTTATTTTTTTCCCATATCAAACTTAGTTATAAAGCGTTGTAGTTCACTGTTCAAACTTTTAATTATGCGGACAAACTTGATCGAATTTAAATGAAAAATTAGCACCTCTTTGTTCAATGAGTTAAGACAGTCAAGCTCATTACCCACAGGGAGTTTAATTAATTTCACTAAACTTAATATAATCTTGAAATAACTTTTGCTTTACAGTTTACGGACACTCAACTTCAAAGCATTGAGCAAACAGAACGCTTGGCACTAGAAAATGTAAGTAACTTACTCTGTGTTATTAGTGAATTGTATTCAACTTGCCTTTGTTTTCTAAACAGTGACGCGATACTCTAATTACTGACTTTTAGCACTATATGTTTGGAATACAACTTTGCTAACTTTAAATTTATTTTCGTTCTTTTTTCAGAGTGATCACAATTCACAATTCACCGATGTAAGTTTTGATTTCACGATCAATTAATCATCTCTGTTGGTTTATTGTTATTGTTGTGTTCTTTGTTCAATAAGCTTATAAACTTCTCTGTACTTATTTTCAGTGGCTGGGAGAAGTGGATCAAATACCATCTTGGAATCCTTCGCAAACCGTCAGTGATTTTATTTTTTGCACGTACTAGTCTTTCGGAGAAAATAAGTTACCAAGTCACTCAAGTGGTCTGAACAAAAGCTCAGTACTCGTTTCATTGTTGTTGAACAAAATTCTTGTTCGCTTTTGTTAGTAGAGAATCAATTAAGTTATCAGAAGCGATCTGATCTAAAGCTCAATTCTCGTGGCAATTTCCGTTTATTTAAACGTTTTAGCGGTTTACTGGAACTTATCGCAACGAAGACATGTATTCACGCGTTTTGTTCTAAAAGCATTTGTTTTTTAATTAGAATCTATACATAATTCCTTCGTTTTCGTTGACTGATCAAACACTCAACTCTCTTTATGATCTTTGATGAATGAATCAAATCTCCTTATGCCTGACCGAGCTAAGACTGGTTAATCCAAAATGGTGGATGGGGCCTTAAAAACAAAACGAATGCTGGTTTCCCTTGAATTTTTAAAGCATTTCAACTTGTTTTCGTTTTGTTTATGATAAGAACTTATTTATCGATCGTATATTTAAGTTTTGTTTGGAAATAGTTTTCAGAGTTCTTGTATATAGTTTTTCGATTCCTTTACATTGTAAATATACATTGTACATATTTTGAAGACTTCAAAGTTTTAAAGAATGTCATTTGTACATAGTATTTTGTAAATAAATACCGTTTGACTTAAACCTGGCTTAATTTCTGTCTAGCCACGCGCGCGCGCGTGTTCCACGCGAGATCCACACTACCACCCTTGGGGGAAACACAGCGCTTAAAAGTGCCCTAAATGCCCTTTGTGCCCTTTGTGCCCTTCTTACGCGATAAATTTCGTTTTCTAAATCATTTTGTTCAGTTGGAATCAACCTTTCACACCGTGAACATGAAGAAACTAAACCGTAAGCACTGTCCCATTCCTGGTTGTGCTTCAAAATTTTTAGTTCGATTGGCAAATCATTTGGCACAAGTGCACGAATTATCAGAGATAGAGCGAAAGTGTTGGCTGCAATTTGCTAAATTACAAAACACTAACATGATTCGCGTGTATGACAAAGAGGTTGAACCTAAAACGATTTTTCTATAAACGAGAGTGCACACAGCCCAAACAGTCAGTTGTCATCATGGATCCAAGGTGGAAACATCCTTTCCCTGCTCTCGTAGCTGGGCCGACCTCTAGCGGAAAAAGTAATTTTGTGAAACGATTACTAGAATCGGGCGAACACATGATTGATGGTGCGCCTGAAAATATCATTTGGTGTTATGGTATTTATCAACCCGCTTATGATGAGATGCAAAGGAATATTCCCAACATTCATTTTGTGGAAGGAGTTCCCGGTGATTTAGAATCCATGATTAACCCCTCCATCAGAAATTGCGTTGTGATCGATCGATGATTTGATGCGAGAACTAGCTAATGATCAGCGAATTACCAATCTTTTCACCAAGGGATGCCATCATCGAAACTTGAGTGTCATATTCATTTTGCAAAACATTTTTCACCGCGGAAAAGAACTAAGAGATATGAGTTTGAACTGTCACTATTTGATTATGTTTAAATCTCCTAGAGACAGCAGTCAAGTAACCCATTTAGCAAAGCAAATGTTTCCCGGCCACGTGAAATACATGCAAGAATCATTCCAAGATGCGACCAGTAGACCTTACGGGTATTTGTTGTGCGATCTTAAACCGGAAACGCCTTCCGACTTCCGGTTAAGGACTAACATTTTCCCCGGGGAAACTCAGGTCGCTTACGTCAGAAAAGTATAAAAAGCGTGAACCACAGCATTATAGTTCAGTTGAGCATGGCCCAGCGACTGAGAAAGAACCACGATTTTTTAAAGCTCCTAGCCAAGTGTATCCCAGCTCAGCGTAAAGCAATTCTAAAAGTAGCCGACGACGCTTTAGTGAGAACCATTTGTGAGTGTGTTTTAAACGTGCTTAAAGGAACAGTGCCTGTCAGTAAGCCAGCTAAGAAAAAGCTTTTGCCTCACAAGAAATCTTTGATCGCTCTCGCCGAGAAAAGTACACCGCTCCACAAGAAAAAGAAACTTTTAGTTCAACACGGAGGGAATTTTTTAAGTGTTTTGTTACCACCCGTGCTTCCTGTGTTAAGTTCGATTCTTACCAAAAATGAATCATACAAAGCGTATGGTTCTCGTTCCCGAAAATACACTAGAGCGCTTACAGCAACGTCAACAGATATTAACACCACCTGTGACACAAACTTTGAAAAACCTGGATAGTGAAATGACTGAGATTTTATCCAGTAAACAACTAGACGATGAAGAGAAAGCAAAACTTTACAATCAAGTCTTACAGCGCTACCTGACTTATTATGACCAACGAAAAGGTCAACCACTTCACGTGAAATTAACAACACCTAAACCCGTGGAAACGCCTAAACCAGAAGAGAGTAAAGAAAAAGAAACCAGTAAAGATTCCTCTGAATTAGAAACCATACCAACAGCAGTAGAACAAGAAGTAATGAAAAGTGTACCAAAGCTTTACAAGACTGGAGCAAGGCAACTGTTGGATAAAATTAAAGAAAATCGGGATATGTTGCATTGGAACGAAAAAGGGGAATTGATGTATGAAAACAAATCGATTCCAGGATCTCATGTGGTGGATTTAGTGAATGACATATTGCGTCTCCGAAAAGGATTTGAACCGGTTGGATGGTCAGTGTTTGCAAGAGGCCTGGCACGAATGAATGTCCCCGAGAACCTGGTGCGAAATCCACAACGCCAGAGCGCCATCCGAGAATTTAAAGCAAGAGTTAGAGACGAAACGCCAAATAGTCCCTCTCGTTGGCTTCCTACCCCACCCTCTACATCAGCTCCCGTGAAAAAGCAAAGATCAAGAATGCCCAGTCCACGCCCACAAGCTGCTCGCTGGTTACGCTTATAAGTCATGACAAGAAACTTGAATTTATCTTTCAAATTATAATCTTTATTTTTGATCACTCAATAAAATACGTTAAAAGTTAAATTACATGGTGTCTTTATTGAGCTGTGCTTTCACTCCTTGTTTGTTTACATGGGTATGATAATATTTTAAACTTAGAGGGAAATGTTTTTCGATAAACCTTTTCACAAGAAAATCGTTTCGTCTTTTATTGCTAGAAAAACGATTTACAATAGTACTCATACTAACTCGACGAGAGCGAAATAAGGCAAAATACAGACAATAATGTCAACACACTTTGCTGTTCATGCTCTGCAATGTCACAGAGTTAAAGGTCCAGCTGCTAGAATTGTTCTTTAAAAACCGAGTAAATGTTCCAGTATAATTGCTTGGAGGTAATCCGTAAGAATCAAAAAATTCTCCCTCGCGGTCTTTGGTGAAATAAAACGCAACCCAGTGAGATCCAGGCTTTTCACTTGTATCCACATTGGCGATGAACAGGGCTGGGAAGTATGAAACACTCTTGGGTAGTTTATCTGAAGGATACACTCCTCGAAACACACCTCGCGTATGTTTATCTTTTGTCAGAACAAGGGTCAGCTGTATGGTATCCATTCTAGTTTGTGTAATCGTAGAGAACGTTTCGGCTTGCGTCAATCTCAACCACGTTTTGAAACTCGGCGTAGATGATAAGGTTTACTGTGTTGGCGAGCGCTTGTTGAAAAGGAAGCTCGACACGAAGGTTGCCTTGTTTTATAAGCTCAAAATGCTCACCCGAGCAGTGGTCTGGGGACAAGTCAAAACAGAAAGCTGTGTAGCCAGAGCCATAGTCACCTCTATTTATTTGGTTGCCTGCATCATGAGAAAGCTTTCCAGTGCCGGAAAAAAGGCTTTGAAATCCCGCTATAACATTTTGACCCCCAGCATCGTCAAAATTCAGGATCAAAGGTTTTCGGGGAATGTGTTCACCGTCCACGTACACACCCACTTGAGTTAGGTTATGGTGCTTGAAGTTAAATGGGTTGGAGGTATATGTCCCGTTATAAGCTGTTGTATCCACCAGTACTAAGACTAGGCCCTTTGGAATATGGCCCAGGAAAAGGTTATCTGGGGTAAAGCTACTGAATCCGTTTGGGATGGAGAGAACTTTACAATCAACTCGGCGGATAGGGTACTTGGCAGTCGCTTGCTTAAGTGCGGCTGCGTGTCCCAGTGTGATAGAAGAGGCCACTTTGACTTTTCGAACGTACAGAATTGCTTCTGTAATAACCACCTTGTGATTAGCTCCGACAGCTGATGAGACTAGGCAGAAAGAATTTTTGGCTCTGTTAAGCTTTAGCCTTAGATTAACCCCGTTTAAAATTAAGCGGTCTCGAAAGAAAATATCGCTGTGGATGGGTCCTATCATATCCACCGTGTGACTTTGTTTTGTAAATGCATAGCGAGCTTTTAAACCCATGTTAGCATCGTCGTCTTCAGCCACAGGATTTACGGCATCCATTTTCCCGGGGGTGTCCTTGTAAAACATGGCCATTGTAAGTTGACTCGATTTTGCATCTTCTCCATAGTTCAGCAATGTTTCAATCATCGCACGATATGGATAAGTATTAGTCGACGGGGAAATAAGCCGCTCGTTCAAAGAAACATCCACTTGCGAAAACAGGGAATGTAGAAAAAGATTCACGGGTCCCACTTCCTCGTTCTCGTCCAAAGCAGCGCCATTTGCTTCGGTGATCTTTGCTTTAACAAACAGCTGGGTTCTTGCCAGGTCTAGATATTCTTCTCCAGTTCCAGAGACGTTAAATTCTATAGCACCGCTGTCTGTAATGTTGCTGAGAGGGTGATATTCAATCCATTGCCCCTTAGTGATAGAGGTTTGTGTAGCCGGAATCGTAAAGAGATCGAGTTCCGATTTCGTACATTCTTGAGATTCGTGATGAACAAAAGCCATTTTATTCTTTGTCAAAAATGGTTTTAGGTTTCTCCTGCTGCGGAGATGTTTTCTGTTTCTTGCCTGGAGGCGAACTGTTTTTTGTCGGTGGCGCTTTCCTTTTTGTACCTTTTTTACCACCACCTGACTGCGGAGAATTCTGGGAAGGAAGGCCCAGAGCTTGTTTAGCACGCTTTGTTGTCGAGGTTTTCAAGTTTTCTCCAGCTAACACATCTTGTGCAACATTGACACCCGTCTGAAGAGCTTTTTTACCAAGAATTTTAGCACCTTGTTGGAGGTGAGGCATCGCCCAACGGAAAAGGTCTCTAAACATGGAACCTAATCCATAACCCCGCTGAAATGGAGAACCGTGAAAAGCGGGTAGATTTCTACCTTTTTGCTTGGCTTGATCAACATAGTACTGTTCGTACAACTTGTGATTTGGAGTGTGAATTTTCTTCATGTCACTCTTTAAAAGGTCACGGGTCTACTCTGTCGAAAATGAAGTGTAAGCAACACTCTCCCAAACTCGAATGGCACAGTTTCTCCTGTGTCCCTCTTTATATTGACTTCAATACTTTCGAATTGCTTTCTGCTGACAGGTACGTATTGCGGGCGCACAAAGGATTTACTGATCCGTTGTCCATCCTTCCCTTCCACGGGGACGATTCGAAGCAAGGGCACTAAGGCATCTCCGACATATTGTGATTGTATAATATCACAATAAACGTAAAGATCGTGAAAACTGTGTTCTAAGTCCGCTTCTCTTTCAGCAGTAGAGGTTTTGGAAATAACCTTATTCGGAGAAAATCCTAGCATTTGCCCGATGTCAGGAAAATACACTTCGGCCTTATTAATTTTGTAAGTTTACGGTCACTTTTCGGTTCAGATTATCAAGGGATAATTTCACATCATCTTTGAATCGATCATTCGCAACGACCACTTCGTTCATCTTAGTTAGAACATCGGCGATCGAGGAGTAATGTCCCGGTGGAACTATCAAAGCCTCCCACACACCATGTAGTTTTTGATTACGGAGATAAAATCGATTTTCGAAATTTCCTTGTACGTTATTCCAGCTGTGGGGATAATGGATTTCTGTTAGCGCTACCTCCCAGTCCCCGGTCAAGCTGATTGTCTGAGGTAAACTGACCCGGTACTCTGTTAACGTATTCTCTGGAAATTTATCGAGGCTGGCATTGCTAGGAAGATGCAAGTAGAACTGTGTTACCTCCATTGTATCTTGTGATAAAATGAACGTTTTACTGTAGGTACTTTGAATTTAAAAGAAACGACGCAACAACAATTTTTTTTTTTTAATTTCACATTCTTTTATTAACTACACAAAGAAATATTTACAATTTTGAAATATCACTTTCTGGGACCCAGGAATCGAATTTTGGATCTTCGTAGCCTTTCCATCGCACAAGATATTCCACCACTCCGTTGCGCTTTCGTTTACGCAAAACTTTTTCAACGCGATAGACATCATCGTTCTTGGTTATTTTTTGTAGTTCAGGTTCGTAGAATGTTCCATCTAGGATCTCTCCAGCATCATCTTTCAGTTTATAGACCGGTACTTGACGGGCAAATCGTTTGTAGATCGTAAACATTTCTTCCGTAAAATTAGGTAAGTAAGATTTTTCAAAGATCCGCTTAACCTTACTGATCCTTACGCGATCTCCCACTTGAAATTTGAAGCGAACTCGTTTCTGTACATCACCGCCATACAGTGTGTCCCACACCTTAGCTTCATTGGCTTTAGTCACCTGACTCGGTTTCCCTTTAATGCTCCGATGGTAAGTGTTATTGTAAGACTTTACCAACTTAGGTAACACATCGATGTAAGTAAGAGTGTTTTTGGCTGTAAAATATTTATACATCTTGTTTTTAAATGTCCGGTTAAATCTCTCTACCACCGATGCTTTAAGTCCGGAATTGACTGTGAAAAACCCAATGTTATTTTCACGTAGGAATTTCTGAAACACACGATTCAAAAATTCAGTGCCCTGATCTGTTTGAAGCTTTGATGGTTTTCGCCCAGAGGCAAGAATGGTCTGAAAGGTCTTCACTAGTTATTGGCCTTGCTTTGTCTTTAAAGGCAACACCCAGGCAAACTTGCTGAAGATATCAATACAAGTCAGTAAGTATTTATAACCTTTGTTGTAGCGACTGAGATTTTGAACATCGACCAAATCTGCTTGAAATTGTGCATCTATGCCAGGAACAATCACTCGACTCCGTTTGTAATGTCTTCGGGCAGGTTTGTGCAACGTATAAACGTCTTGTTGACTCAACCAATCTTGGACTTGTTTGCGAGAAATTTTACTTTTTCCCTTCTCTTTGACTGCTCGGTATACAGCATCTAAACCACCGAAACTTGCGGGATGACTTGGATCCAGATATATGCTTTCGAGTGTTTTCTCCATCACAAAACTCGGAGTTTTTCACGATGACTTTACCACCGCAACAGGCTAATACACAAGGGAAGTAATTTCATTTGAACGTATAATTATATTTCTCGCTTTAAGGCGATACCGGAAAAAATCGATTCGAAGCATAGAGAGCGTTAGACCCATGTTAACTCGAATAGAGACAAACACACACTGACTTAAAATCATCTCATGAACACACTTTATTGTTTTAAAAATAGAACTTATTTTGAATCTCGCTAATTACATAGTCAAGGTCCATTAGTTCTTCTTCTTTTCTGACAACATTCTCAGGACATTGCACTTCTATCGGGTCAACGTTCATAACTTCTTCAGTGTTATCATCTTTGTGGGTTTCCACACTACTGAAATCGTTCGTGTTAAGACCACAAGGACCATAATAAAGAGCATACAATACGCGTTTTTTCATATCTTCATTATATTTATCGAGTTCCAAAGAAGTGAGAAAGATTGTGGTCTAAGGCAACTTAGGCAACTCCGTCAGATAACTTTCCCATGTCTGGCCAAGCTTTAACCCCAGAGTGCTGCAAACGCTCTCCGCAGTCTTCATTACGATATCAAGATCTATCTGCTCACGGGCTTCATCATGATAATAGAACCACGCGTCTTCAATATCAACCATCAGGCACGAGTGTTCTCTTTGACTGGGATGTTGAATAGCGCAGCCATTACAGCGATTTACTTTCTCTTGATGAATGAGCTTGTCAAACACTGCAGCGTAGGTGAGTTGGAAGACATGACCAATAATAGTGGCTAGCTTCTTGCGTTGGACTTTTTCAACTTCATCTACGGTCAACAGAGTTGTAGCACTCGTTTCCACTTGCATGTTTGAAGCTATCTTGTAATAAAATATTCTTTACTCGAGTTTGTGACAAGAATGACTTGACTGAGAGAAAGCGCGCTTTTATTTGAATAACATAATAGATTCTTCACTGTCCAGTCAGTGTTGACTAAGAGGGCAAGTCTGGGCATGTCTATTGTTCTCATTGTGTAAGAGGGACGCTCATTAGTATGGAGGAAGGCACTTTATTAGTATGCAGGAATCCACTTTTAGGAGGGAATCCTGCATATGTAATGAAGGGAATCCACTTTTACAAGGGAATCCAAAGGGAATCCACCAATGAGGCTTAATTCCCAACATGTATAACTATTGATGTAAGGTCAAACTTAAGTCGTGAAAAGTTCTGGCCCTTTATTTTTTTTTTTAAGAATAAATCTCGGCTATTTATCCATACAGTGAAAAGAAACTGCAGAGGCTGATGTCAATATCATAAGGTTTGTAAACTGTGCAATCTGTGTCTTGCTTACACACACGGTGTATCGTCGATATTTCATCCAATATTACACTTACCTCTTACTGTTTCCGAATTACAGAATCGCCAACGAATCTTAACACTTTTCGAAAATGGCGGTTAATCGGAGGAACGCGAGAGGCATTTCCATAAGGAGTTCGGTAAGGTGCTTCCGGTGTGGGTACATGTTTGATACTGTTAGAAGCAACACCACGGACAGTGGTCCCTCTAACAGTGCGGAAAGATTCGTAAAGAGAATAAAAGACGCGTGAAGAGATCACGGAGAAACACGTCAAAATAACACTGTAAGACCTTAAAAACGCACGAGACATCTATATCTCACATCTTTGTGAGTATTTGTCACAATAGAAGGTGAAGAATTACATCTATTATAACAATTATTATTATACATTGTAGTCACTACCTGTCTTCTCATTGGCTTTGAGTCTACAGTTAATTCTGGGAATCAGCGCAACCTACAGATTAGTGAATAATTTGCTAGCAGATAATTCACTAATCTGTAGGTTGCGCGTGCAATGCATAATTTCCAAGAGCAAAGTCGTCGATTTGCTTCTTCGACCAGAAGTCTGCTTACGAGCCAAGGGGCCCATCAGGCCGGAGCTTTTCCCGGTTTCCGTAGCATGAAGCGACTAGGAGTATTTCTACTCCTCCCTGGATGGGATGCTTAAGTCCATCGCAGGGTTACCCCCATCAGTAAATTCGCCGTTACCCATTTATATACCTGGGTAGAGAGAGGCACTATGAGAGCAGTGTGTCTTGCCCAAGAACACAACGCAGTGCCCCGGCCAGGGCTCTAACCCGGACAGTTCGATCCGGAGTCCAGAGCACTAAATAGAAGAAAGAAATTTAAAAAATGTTGGGGGAAATTTACTCAGAAAACACAAAAAGATCGACTAAAGTTGCGAGGGAACTTTTCCACGAATACATTAAAGAGAAAAATATTCAGGAGCCGGAGAACAAAACGGAATAAGCACACGAAATATTGAAAACTGCGTTCTTTGTGACTGTGCGTTTGTGGTTATTTTCTTTACAACAATGTATAATAAAACGTGACAAAAGTTACTAAATTTACACCAAAGACGTTCGCCATGTTTCATAGCCATTTCCCTGTAAATCAGTGATACAATGCTGTTTTAACCCAAAATAAAGGTTCACGTTCTAATAGTCATTTACTTGCTTGTAGCCGTCTCGATCAACGTGAGAGGACGAGGTCCAAAGTAATGTATAGTCGAGTAACACTTTAAGAACCGTTCTCTGAGAAAGTGAAGCAAAGTTGGAAATGAAAATTTTTAACCCCGCTTCATTTTTTTGTGTGGAGGTAGGCTACCTGGAGGGATGAACAAAAACGACCATATTTTGATTGGCAGATGTATTGTTTCCATGGTAACCGCACTTGGTCACGCAAGCCTCAGGTTCATGTTTTGAGCTAAAATGTCACTCTCAAAAAGTAAAGATATACGAGGCTAGTTCTCGGGTAAATGTAAACCAAATCAAAGGAAATTCCAGCAGAAAGTAGAGTCATTCTTCTAGTTTATAAAAATTATTGTAAAAGTATTTTGAGGTTTATGAACAAGGAAAAAATTGACGCTGTGTAATAAAACCTGTCGGCCATTTGGACAAGCGGCAAAATCAAGCAAAACCAATTTCGCTATTTTTCCCAAAGTACTCACTTTCTTGAAACCAAATTAGCAGCAGAGCTAATATGGATAATGTACTTTCGAAATATCATAACATCTTTTTTGCAGAACGTTATATTTTGTCCATAGGCATTCAAGACAACAAGGCAAATTGCAAAAAATTGCAAGATTGGCCATTTTGAGGGCCTCGCTATTTGGCCTAAAAAGGCTTAAGAGAGATGAATTCAGCTTGAAAATAATTTTATATCACCTGGTCTGTTACGTAAATGTGATTAATAACGTTTTGGTTGGCGAATTTGATGAAATTTAAATTAATACAAAAGCCTACCTTGCAAGTTTTGGCAATTTCTTCAAGACGATTTGTTGTGTGAGACTCGCCTTCGCTCCCTTTAATTCCTTGACCAAATTAAGCACAGACACTAGCAGAAAGGCCAAATCTAACAGTTTCCCACATCAAAATCCATTTTCCTGCGTTTCAGACCACAAATGATGATACATTAATCCGCATACTTGAACAACAACAGTTCGCCGCCATGTCAAAACACTTCCGTAACTTTGTGATTTCTTCCGTCGAGTGCCAAACCTCTTCAGTACAATTCATCCGGAAAGGTAGATAAATGATCACTGCATTAAGCAAATGCATGCCTGTGAACATTACAGAGTAATGTCAGTGATGCATTTGGCAGAAATCGAGTCGCGCGTTCGAGAGTCAGAATGTTGAATAAACGAACACACCAGAGGCTCGGGAGACGGAACTGCTGACCGGATGTAACACAATACAAATGGTGTAGGTGTAAATTATTTTAGGACATCTCATGGTTCTTGTGGTATTAAAGGTGGAAGGTTTAACGATGATAATGTAACATCAAAAATATAACTACTAGGTATATTCGTACCACAGAAGTTTAAGTTTTATTTTACCGACGACGGCTGTTTTCTGCATCTTTCGCAGGCACAGCATAGCATCGGTTAGAAACAGGCAGATTTCACATCAACGTACTTGTCCTCGTTAAATAAAGGCTACGTCGTTATTTGTGGCTAAATCCCAAACAACAACAATAATAATATGAAAAAACTCGTCTGTGCAGGATAGAATACGCATCGCATTTAACCTTACCGATTTTCCATACGGCTTCTCCTCATATCTAATAGAATGGGGGGAATGAGTTAAATCGTGTTAACCCCAGGTGGGTACAACCACTGGTTGGGCACTCTTCAAATTATTAGCTTGGTGTTTGCCGCTGGGACACTGAGACGTGCTTCGTTGGGATTAATATCAAATATCCTAGTAAAAAAAAAATGTTTCCGCAGATGTTCATCCGCTGCCTTGACGTTAACAGGCTCACAAAAAGCACAACACCCAGTGAGAGAATGCAAAGAAGAATGAATAGCTAAATAATGGAAAACGCCATTTTTTTTTTTATTTAATAACCAGCACGGAAAAGAATCAGATCCATCTCGTCATGGACTTCATCATGTTTGCACGTGCCTGATATACCGTAAAATTCCGGCTATAAGCCCTGGGCTTAAACAACTTCGTAAGGGGTTTTGGGTGGGCTTATCAACGTAGGTAGGGGGTTATGTCCGGGGGAAAAGTTACTGGCGGAATAAAAAAAAAAATCAAAACGAGCCCGGTAAGGATCGGTAAGGTTAAGGATGGTGCCTACTTTTGTTACTGCGCACATCTTCTGCGCATCACGCAAGGCATCGATCGCACTAGGCGCGCGCGCTAAGGGAATTTGCTCGCTCAAAATGACGAATTCAACTTCGCGACCAAGCGCGCGACCAAAATGCAAGAAAATTTCGGTTGCAACGAGATCCAGTTAATGGACGTACTAAACCAGAAACAGTGAAAGAGTAACATATCACTAAGCCCTAAACGCTTATCGATAAAAATGGCTCACATTTAACAGTCTGAAACACATCGCTAATCGCTCAAACGTAATCAGCAAACTGCTAACTACATATGGCGTGGTGCACGCGTGAAAAATTGCGCGAGAAGCAAATATTTAACTCGCTAGGGAGGGGATAGGAAAAGTGTAACTGACCTCAAAAGCGATTCCATACAACTCGTATAACTTTTAAAAACGCGTGGTGACCCATACTCTTTATTTTATAAAATGGAAGTGGTAAGTCTATAGAACACATGATTAATTTTTCCTTCAGTGCAAAAATTGTTTCGGCTGTTTTTCTGGCCTTGCAAGAGAGAGCGGTTAGAGTCAAAAATGGCTCAAGTGCAATCGTTTTGTCAATAAAAACGTGGTTCACGCAGTTTCAAAGATAGTATTTGTTAGTTATTTTTAAGATCGTTATATTTAGTGTTGATTTTATTCATGAAAAACCAAATTCAAACGTAATTTGTAAGGAAATTTTGTTTCCTTTTCCTTTTTTTGAAAATGCCACGTCAGCACTTTTTTCAAGATTTCAAACCTAATTATCTCGAAAATTTGCGTGGCTACCCCCAATTTTCTTTTTGGATTTTAATAGCCCTTGGTAACATCTACTTCCCTTGCATAGTCATCGGCCGGGCAAAAATACCTCGCTATTAGTAGGCACCGTCCTTAAAAGCGATGCGTATTCTATCCTGCACAGACAATTTTTTTTATATTATTATTGTTGTTGTTTGGGATTTAGCCACATATAACGGCGCAGCCTTTATTTGACGAGGACAAGTACGGTGATGTGAAATCTGCTTGTTTCTGACCGATGCTATGCTGTGCCTGCGAAAGATGCAGAAAACACTCATCGCCGGTAAAATAAAACTTAAACTTCTGTGGTACGAATATACCTAGTATTTATATTTTTGATGTTGCATTATCATCGTAAAACCTTCCGCCTTTAAAACCAAAAGAACCATGAGATGTCCTAAAAGAATTTACACCTACACCATTTGTATTGTGTTACATCCGGCCAGCAGTCCCGTTTCCCGAACTTCCGGTGTGTTTCCCAACACTCTGACTTTCGAACGCGCGACTCGATTTCTGCCAAATGCATCACTGACATTACTCTGTAATGTTCACAGGCATGCATTTGCTTAATGCAGTGATCATTTATCTACCTTTCCGGATGAATTGTACTGAAGAAGTTTGGCACTCGACGGAAGAAATCACAAAGTTACGGATATGTTTTGACATGGCGGCGAACTGTTGTTGTTCAAGTATGCGGATTAGTGTATCATCATTTGTGGTCTGAAACGCAGGAAAATGGATTTTGATGTGGGAAACTGTTAGATTTGGCCTTTCTGCTAGTGTCTGTGCTTAATTTGGTCAAGGAATTAAAGGGAGCGAAGGCGAGTCTCACACAACAAATCGTCTTGAAGAAATTGCCAAAACTTGCAAGGTAGGCTTTTGTATTAATTTAAATTTCATCAAATTCGCCAACCAAAACGTTATTAATCACATTTACGTAACAGACCAGGTGATATAAAATTATTTTCAAGCTGAATTCATCTCTCTTAAGCCTTTTTAGGCCAAATAGCGAGGCCCTCAAAATGGCCAATCTTGCAATTTTTTGCAATTTGCCTTGTATGTCTTGAATGCCTATGGACAAAATATAACGTTCTGCAAAAAAGATGTTATGATATTTCGAAAGTACATTATCCATATTAGCTCTGCTGCTAATTTGGTTCCAAGAAAGTGAGTACTTTGGGAAAAATAGCGAAATTGGTTTTGCTTGATTTTGCCGCTTGTCCAAATGGCCGACAGGCTTTATTACACAGCGTCAATTTTTTCCTTGTTCATAAACCTTAGAATACTTTTACAATAATTTCTATAAACTAGAAGAATGACTCTACTGTCTGCTGGAATTTCCTTTGATTTGGTTTACATTTACCCGAGAACTAGCCTCGTATATTTTTACTTTTTGAGAGTGACATTTTAGCTCAAAACATGAACCTGAGGCTTGCGTGACCAAGTGCGGTTACCATGGAAACAATACATCTGCCAATCAAAATATGGTCGTTTTTGTTCATCCCCCCCCCCCCCCCCCCCCAGGTAGCCTACCTCCACACAAAAAATGAAGGGGGGTTGAACATTTTCATTTCCAACTTTGCTTCACTTTCTCAGAGAACGGTCCTTAACTCTCAACATTAGCATCTTAGTATCTTCCATGTTGTGTATGTTGCTTTCGTGTGCCATCATAGAAGTTTCTTTTGTTCATGTAGTGACTATGCAACACTTTATTATCTCGATCAAGAAAAAGGGTTAAATTTTAACTATTTTCATGCGAGGAACAATTCTTTTCAAAGGAAACCGGTCACCCACAGCCAAAATAAACGGCACGCGATGCATGCAGAAGCGATGACGTTTCACAAGGGGTCTAATTTTCAGGACATTTGTCAAAAAATTAGGGTACATAAAAGTAACTGACAACTTCTGTGCTGAATGATTGTTCAACAAAAATTGCGTTATCTTGGCGTGACATACGATATACGATATACGATGCAAGGTCAAACGCTGTCTAAAACTGTTTACACCTTTTGTTTTAAAGATTTTAGAGATTTCTGTTTACTAAATCTTATAGAACGCATCAAATATAATTTGCTTCTTTCGTTTATGCTTTAAATTAGTCCTTTCTAACGGCCCAGGAGTATTTTGCTTTGAGTTCTATGCGACGATTTCTTGTTGAGTTGACTTGATTTCTTTTCCCAGTATTCGGTTCTACAGATCGGTTGATCACAACAGGCAACAGACAACAGACAACAACAGATCCTGTCCACTCGCACGGCGAGATTAATCGATCACGTCATCGTCATCGCTTAAAAAAAGGTTTAAGATGGCTCACCTTTTCAACAGATGTTTCAAAACTGCTAATAACCGGTTGCTTCGTCTGCAGTCACGACAGACATCACTTCTTAACTTTATGCCAAATTTATTCGATAACTGATAAAGTGCAACACTCACTGCAGACTCGAAATCTCAATTTAACAGCTACAAATGAAATAAGGTTTGCCGATCGGTGATGATACAAGCTGCAAAAAAATATCTTCCTTTGCCAAAAAACAAGATGGCGGATCTCAAAAAGAATACAAACAATGCACCTAGTTCCCATTGCTCTTCGGTTCAATTCAGGGAGTAACTCTCACACCGTAACTCCAAAAATTCCATAAATTCCATCGCTTTTCCGCTTTACAGCATTAACCGATGACGTCATAAAATGACGTCATCGCTTAAAAATGATGCTCATTTAAAACGATACGGATGCTATACCCAGTTCTGTTCGCAGGGTCTCGCTGAAACAAAACATTAACGTAAGAATTAAATCCTGGGGCAACAACGCTCTACCTTAAATTTTGAACAAAAGCGCAGTGTTCTTTCGTTTATTCGCCGAGTGAATGACACGGCTTTAATGTCTAACGGTCTAATAGTCCTTCACGGACTGCATTTTATATCTTTCCATTGAAAACGAAAGCAGACCATAAAGGGTAGACTTAACTTCCTTCCAAACATCTATCTTTACTGCAATGCATTCTGCTTAATATATATATATATATACAGCTATTTCGAGAAAGGTTCTCGCAAAAAAAAAAACAACATCAAAGTGCACGCGACAAGACCGACCGAAAGGTGGTCTGGGTATTCACTCGAATTTTGCATATTGGCCTAGAGAAAATTTACAAGTCTGTATTTTTGCATGTGGAAAATTTGTTTTTTCCTCTCAGGGGCCTACATCTGTAGCTTTACTTTTACTGTCGCATGTCTTTGAGCGAAGAAAATTCTTCTAAACTTCAGAGGGGCTAAACGTACCTTGTTTCTAAATGTCTGAAAAGAAAGAAAACCTGAAATTTGCGCATATTTTGTTGTTATATCTCATTAGTATTCAACACGTGCAGTAGCTCTATACGTCTAACCATACTACTTTTCGGGATTGGCTTGTTCAGTTTTGTGTGGAAGCGTAGCTTTTGCGCCCTCCCGAACTCTTTTCAGCTCCTTAATTTTATTGTTGTTACGTGCATGTTGGAAGAAACACTTGATAGATACCTTAAGCAAAAACGAAGTAGTTTGGAAGAGTGGATGTCTGATAAATTTAGGGTCTTGCTTGATCTTCAAAACATTCATAACTTAGCACGAATAATTGTTATCGTTGACGCCTACGCAACAAAACCGCAATTTGAAACGCACGGTCCATGCTTCAGTAATAAGTTCAGCTCATTAAGGCACCCCCTTGTTTTGTAAATTCGCACCTAGTGCTTGAGTAGAAGAATTTACCTTTCGATACTTCTGCTATTCGGTTCTTATAGAGAGACAGGTTATTATCAAATCATATATGAATTGGAGGAGATATAACAGAATGAATAAGACTTTTTAGTGTTGTTTCGGATATTTTTAGAAATAGCAGCAAAAATAAGTCAATGTGGTAGATAAATACAGCATTTTCTAATGCAATTAAAAATATGTGCTTTTTTTACTCGCAATACTGAGAACTGGTTGGACAAGCTAAAGATTGAAGGAAACGTTGCTCTTAAGCCGAGAAATGTATTAGTTCCATGCTAAATTTAGAGTTGTATCCGCTTTCTGTTGTTGTTGTCGGTGATTACGTCAAACTCAGAAGCCGGTTCGAAAGGACGTATTACCTTCACCATGCATGCATACAAGGCTTTGTGTACCGTACTAAGCTTAATGAATCATTGTATTATTTCTGTTGTGGTTTACATCACAGGAAGTCTTTCAACAGTGTAGTTAAACTTACTGTTATCATGGCTCGGCTGGTGTTAGTAATCCAAAAAGTCAGTATCGTTTTTAGCCAAAATAATGATCACGGTTTAATAGTCGTTTGCTTGGCTGTTTGTGTTAAAGTAAAACTACGACGAGGGTCCAAAGTGATGGATCAGTTGCCAGTGTAATTGTACTTCAGCTCTCAACATTAACATCTTAGTATCTTCCCGGGAGCGTATTTTGTTTTCTTCTGTCATCCGGCCATCCTTTATACTCCCTTACTCAATTCCATTCATAGAGGTTGCAAATGCTATAAGGCGCTGGAACTTGAATCTGTAATAAAACCACCACGGCAAAATGATGTGACTATGCAACACTGTAGTATTTCGAAAAATGACTGAAATGTTGTTAATCTTTTCATGTATTTCCCTTCAAACAAAATCGGTCATCCAGAGCCACAAAAATGATGGTTATCTTAAATCATAGAAATACTATAGCGCCCATTTGTGTTCTTTATCGACACTGCAGTTGGCAACGATGTTCGTAGCTGTTCTTGCATTAGTGTATTGTATTACTGCGTGTCTAAAATAATAAAAAAAATGTTCGTAGTTTGAAGTTTCAACAATGGCGCAATGTTCCTTCTTGAATTCGAATAACATGGTTTAATGGTCTAACGGTCTCACAGTCCTTTATCTCTTTCCCTAGGAAAAAGAAAGCTGACCATAAAGGTCAGCGCTTATTTCCTTCCAAGTATTTATATCTTTACTGCGAAGTCTGCGATATATATACACCGATAATTACTAAACTTTTTGTCAAATCCTATGCAGATTAAGACCGACGACGAAAGCAATTAATTTTATAACCAGTTCTTATTTGCATACTGCTAGTAAAATTGACGCGGACAGTGTGAATGCACGACCATTTCATTTCAATCTAAATTTAACTAGTACTTTAGACAAGCTCTTTCTACAAAGAAGTATTCCCTTGTATTATTCGCAACGATCTAACGATTCAGCCAAGTCCACTTAATTAGTCACTGATCCCAACATACCCTCCTTGCCGTTGTGCGAGAATAACTCTACTTGTATTCTTCAGTAATATGGTGTTATATATTCAGCAAGGATTAACGTTAAGGTAAAAATTAAATTTTGGCCCAGGGATATATTTTCGTTCTTTTCTCCAAATTTTAGCTGGTTTTTAACAGTTTTATGTAAGAAAGAACAACAGCATACGGAACGTTGTTTGTGTGTACCGCAATACTGCTTTATTATCACACAGCTAATAAAAATAAACGGCACGCGATGCATGCAGAAGCGATGACGTTTCACAAGGGGTCTTTGATAATTTTCAGGACATTTGTCAAAAAATTAGGATACATAAAAGTAACTGACAACTTCTGTGCTGAATGATTGTTCAACAAAAATTGCGTTATCTTGGCGTGACATACGATATACGATGCAAGGTCAAACGCTGTCTAAAATTGTTTACACCTTTTGTTTTAAAGAATGGAGAGATTTCTGTTTACTAAATCTTATAGAACGCATCAAATATAATTTGTTTCTTTCGTTTATGCTTTAAATTAGTCCTTTCTAACGGCCCAGGAGTATTTTGCTTTGCGTTCTATGCGACGATTTCTTGTTGAGTTGACTTGATTTCTTTTCCCAGTATTCGGTTCGAGTGTGTACAATATGCGAGCCAGCGAGTCATGCGAGCCATGCGAGGCAGACCTGCGAGGCACTTAAAAATACCAATAAAAAGGCTACCTATACGATCTGTAGGCTAACCGAAGTGCTTTTTTGGCTAACCGGAGTGTTGCTAAGCTAACCAATGTGTTATTTAGGCTAACCGAAATGGCTCGCTTGCCTCGCATGACTCGCAAGCCATGTGAACCGGGCAAGCAAGAAATCCCTTATCCCAATATAAAAGCTAACCGCAAGCTACCTAAGAGCTAACTGTAGGCTAACAGAAGTGCTATTTAGGCTAACCGGAGTGCTATTTAGGCTAACCAATGTGTTTTCAAGTGCCTCGTAGGTCTGCCTCGCATGGCTCGCTGGCTCGCACATTGTGCATTCCCTTCGGTGAGTATACAGATCGGTTGATCACAACAGGCAACAGACAACAACAGATCCTGTCCACTCGCACGGCAAGATTAATCGATCACGTCATCGTCATCGCTTAAAAAAAGGTTTAAGATGGCTCACCTTTTCAACAGATGTTTCAAAACTGCTAATAATCGGTTGCTTCGTCTGCATTCACGACAGACATGACTTCTTAACTTTATGCCAAATTTATTCGATAACTGATAAAGTGCAACACTCACTGCAGACTCGAAATCTCAATTTAACAGCTACAAATGAAATAAGGTTTGCCGATCGGTGATGATACAAGCTGCAAAAAAATATCTTCCTTTGCCAAAAAACAAGATGGTGGATCTCAAAAAGAATACAAACAATGCACCTAGTTCCCATTGCTCTTCGGTTCAATTCAGGGAGTAATCGTAACACCGTAACACCAAAAATTCCATAAATTCCATCGCTTTTTCGCTTTACAGCATTAACCGATGACGTCATAAAATGACGTCATCGCTTAAAAATGTCCATAAGCCAGTGTTGGTTCTAAGTTGTTTTTTCAAATCTTCGGCAAGGGTTAAGCAGCATATTTTACAGTAAAAAACATTGAAAGGTAAAATCTGCTTCACGGGCGCCAGGTCCTCGAATTTGCAAAACAAGGGATGCCTCAATCAGCGGAAGTTGAATTACTGAAGTATGGACCGTACGTTTCAAATTGCGGTTTTGTTGCGTAGGCGTCCACGATAAGAACTATTCTATTCTTGCAATTTGTTTGAATGTTTTGGAGAACAGGCAAAACTTCAAATTTATCAGTCTTCTTACAGGGGTGGGGAGTGGGGCTAACATAGCTTTTACTTTGTGTGACATCATTTTCTCCAAGTGTTTTATTTTTAGTTAAAACAAAGAAAGAACAATTAAAAGAGCCCTAACTGCAGGTTCGTTGTGTTGGTAGAAGGCAAACAAACTGGGAGTGTTAAAATGCCTTTAAGACATTTATTAGTTCTGGTTATTCTTGTGATCACTATTAATCAATCGACATCTTGGCTCAGTAGCCGAAGACGAAGACGGAGCTGTTCTTCAGTAAATTGTCAGGTGACCTCTTGGTCCTCTTGGTCGGTCTGCAGTGCCGTACAGTGTGGACAGCCTGGGACCAGAGTAAGGCAGCGAACAATACTTGTATCTCCTATATGCGGTGGGACAGCCTGTCCTTCGCTTCAAGAGACAAGACCGCGTCAAGGAACTTTACCCATGAACTGTCAAATTTCATTCTGGTCCAGTTGGAATACCTGCAACTCCAGTCAGTGTGGAACCTCTGGGTTTCAAAATAGATCGAGGTCTATAATAGCTCAACCTGACTGCGGTGGAACAGCCTGCCCTCAAAATATTTACGAGACGCGAATTTGTTATGGGTCGTTACCAGTTGACTGTCAATATTCTCCTTGGTCGAGCTGGACTGCTTGTCCGTCCCATTGTGGAGATGTCCAAAACAGGAGTAGATACGTAATAAAAACCGAACAGTGTGGTGGATCACCATGTGATTTGAATTTACAACAAACGAAAGCTTGCAATCAAACTCAGTGTTTGAATCAAGGGGTTCTTATTCGTGGAGAATGTTTTTGTCCGTCAGGTTACTATGGGAGCTGTTGTCAATACAATGGTTGGTAAAACAACTACTCGACTTAATTCAAAATAAAACCCAATTAACATTAACCCGATGCATATATCTAATACATGTGAAACGTGCTCATAAATTTTACCTCAATCAATTTATAGTAGTATTGCATGGTACGGTGATAACAATTACTAGGAACAGCATTGTTTGACTTCTGCCGGTCGTGCTGAATTTGCATTCGATCCGTTATGTATAACATGATAGCTATTTACAACTCATAAAACTAGGTTAACCATGTTTGGTCTAAGCATCTCTCCGCAAATTTCCCTGACAGAATGATGCAACATAATTTCAACCTTCCAGCAAAAATCATTGATCAACACATAGACAGTTTTTTTTACACGTCTTATTTAATGTAATATACTGTAATCATCAAAATTAAATCCATTCCTTAGGACGAGCCGGCAAAGCAATAAAGTGAAAAACTGAATTACCGTTTAATTTAAATTGCCAAAGAAAAACGAAGAGAGCATACCAACTGTCTGAGTTCATCATCAGCATACAGCTGCTGGATGCAAATCGTTTCCGTGTATCAGAAATCGTGCTCAGGTGATGTGGAGCATGAACTGTATTTCTTAATTATACCATTTTGGTAGGAGATGAAACGGCTGTGGTCAGGGTATAGTTTGGAATAAAAGCAAAGTGACTAGCTTCGGTTATGGAATACGACAATTACTAAATGAGACCAAGCAGACTTGAAAAATCCTTTGCTCTTGTTGTTTTCTTTTTTACATATTTTCACGGTATTCAAATGGCACATATGGACACAAAAGAAAAGTTCTTCTTTCAAATGATAGTGGAAGTCTAGTCACTTCACAACTGTTACGCAAAATGTAATACATGAAATTATCGTTTGATTTTTGCTGCGACAGCAAGCAGAATTGCCACTCAATAGACACGCAGGCTTTAGTTTTCCGTAAAGCTACAAAAATGGGAATATAATATAATTATTGAGGTTTTATCCTAAAACAAACACATTTTTTTTATTATTTAAAGACGAACTTAGCTTCAACACTTTTTCACAACGTCCATGCATCTGTTTCATTCAGGTACGTACAAATGTGAAATTACTCGTCAGTGCGCGACTAACGAATGTTAAATGTTTAAAATTATTATATATTTTTTTTGACAGCGCATTGTAAACACAAAGCTTATTCATGTAGAAGTTCAAAAATCGGTCATTTAAATGACAAGAACTGCTGTCGTTAACAGAAGGTGCGTCTTGCCTTATAACCAGTTCCCTGTAAATCATTGATAAAATGCAGTTTTAAGCCAAAATAAAGGTTCACGATCTAATAGTCGTTTACTTAATTCGTGTAGTTGTCTCGGTCCGGAGTGAATTAGGACAACGAGGTCCAAAGTAACAGATGAATTACACTTCAATTCTTAATACTTACTGTACCCACAAACGACATTCCGTATGCTGTTGTTGCGCCTTACACAAAACTGAGCGTTAATGAGCGGAAGTTTAATTTCTGAAAATCCAATGGTAAAATCCCTACATAGGCACCAGGTCATCAAATTTGTTAAACAAGGGCTGCTTTAATGAGCGGAAGTCTAATTACTGGTGCGTGGAATGTGCGTTTCAAATTGCGGTTTTGTTGCGTAGGCATCCACGATAACAATTGTTATATTCTTGCAAAGTTCTGAAGATCAAGCAAGAAATTAAATTTCTTAGAAATCCACTATACTTCGCTTTTGTATAAGCTATTTCCGCGTCTATAAAATGGTGATTACGTAATTGTTTTTGAAGCGTTTCTTCCAAAGATACAACTAACAGTAAAATTACGCAGCTGAAAAGAGTTCAAAAGGGCGCATAAGCTACGCCTTCACAAGGCGGAACGTGCATAACAGAACGCGCGTGGAAGCGGACTACATTGCTCCCGAGCATGCTAATGATGTTAATTGCACATGCATGACACATTACCTAACAGTACATTCCTTTATTTCCTTTTAGCACTTTTTGAAGGGAAGTTAATAGAGAGGAAGGTTGTTATCAAATTATATATAAGTTGGGGGAGACATAACAGAATAAAGAAGACTTTTTAATGCCTTAGTGCTGTTTTCATTGTAGCACATTTTCAGAAATAGCAGTAATAATAAGTAAACGTAGATAAATATCAGCCTTAAAACGGAAAAGTTACCTTGTTTCCTTCTTTAGGTGTTAAAGTTAAGTGGAAAATGAATGGCAGCTTTTTCTAAAACAATTAAAAAAAAAAAATCGAAATTTGCCGTTCAGCCGCGATAATGAGAACTGTTTTGACAAGGTTCGGATTCAAAAAATGTTGCTCGAAAGCCGATTAATGTATTGATTCCTTTCTAAGTTTAGAGTTATTTCCACTTTCTGTTGTTGACGGTGATTACGTCAATGGTCTCAGAAGCCGGTTCGAAAGGGCTTACTTAAAGATAAGGCTTTCTACACAGCACGAGGCATGGTGATGACCAGTGCTGTGGTTTACATTACATAAAGTCATTTGAATAGTGTACTGTTATCACGTGGTCGGCTGATATTAGTCTGGCATAGGGAACTTAAGCCCGGAAGCAAGACCATGGAACATCATCAATACAAACCTTCCTCCAACTTCATTCCTAGTCCATTAAGTTCCTGCCTGCGCAATAAATCTTAGTATTGTTCTGTCAAAGAGGTGCTGTGAACATAGCATCAGAGAAAAGAGGTTCTAGAGCATGATAAACTTCAAAGGACCAAACAATAAATATTCCAAGATTTATGTTGAAGGGACCACAACCGTGCAATAATCTTTTGTTTTTCAATCCCACAGTATATGGGTCGAATTAAGAATCCGTAACGCCTTGGTTAGTTGCTCGGACGCATGTTAAATCCTAACGTGTTTTGTGCACGGTCATCAGTGCCAGAAAAGCGTACAAAACTTAGAACAAAGACGTTCGTCGTGCTTCATAGCTATTTCCCAAGAAATCAGTGATACAGTGTTGTTTTAAGCCAAAATAAAGGTTAACTGTTTAATAGTCGTTTACTAGCCATTAAATTATTTTTATCAAAGTAAAAGTACGACGAAGTCCAAAGTCTTCAACTCTCAATATTAATTAACATCTGAGTGTCTTCCCTGCAGAGTATTTTGTTGTCTTTTGCTATCCGAGATGCTTCCTTATTCCCAGACAGTTAACCCAGAAAAATTGCAAATGCTATAAGCATCCGGAACGTGAGTCTGTAAAGAAAGAAAATAAAATCACGATGGCAAAATAATGACACTATGAAGACTTAAGTATTTCAAAACATGATTGAAATTTTGTTAATTTTTTCTTTCAATTCCCATCAGTGGAAATCGGTCATCCAGATCCACAAAGATTATGTTTGTCTAAAACCATACTACAGTTGTGTTCTTTATTAACAACACAGTTCGTAGAGTTTTGCCAAAAGAGCCATTAACGTAATAGTTAAATTCTAGGCCAAAGATGTTCGTAGTTTAAATTTTCAACAATTAGTCCATGGGCCCAGACCCCAAAATTAGGCATTTGGTACCATTCGGAGGGACAAATGCTATCATATATTTTTCGAATCCTTGAACACTCTAGTTCATTTTGGTATGTGATAGCAGTTCCAAAAGAGTAGCTTTCTTCCTTAAATCACGTGATTTCTGACGTCATCTTTCCGAAATCAATGTTGCATTGTAATGCTCGAAGGGTAATGAAAAATCACTTTATCGAAACTTCAAACACGTAAATGTTGTGAGAGAGGCCTGAAAAAGTACAGGAAAGGCAGCTGATGCTAGCCAAAGGCTTTTGCCGCACTTAAGGGTTTTTCCCTTTATGGTTTCCATGGCAACAAAGCCGGATTGCAATATAGACCTCTTATATATCGAGACTGATGTTAGAATTTCAAAATATGGACCGAGTTTAAATGAATCAGGTAGAAAAAACAAGGATTTGTATTTTACAGTACGGACCGGTTACTTGAGGTTAATAAGAGTTATACTGATCTCTCTTTCTTATAAAGATAAAAGCATTTCGAGCCAACAAATGCGCGCGGGAGGCGGCCTCATTTGACTAAAGCGCGTGGAGGTTTTTATCTAACGTCATTGAAATTGCAAATCTTGCCAGTGTATCTTGTAAACTTTTTCTTTTTACATATTCTTGCCATAAAGAACATAAAAATCTTGTAAATTTGATATCGATACAGTGCTTTGTTTAGAGGATAAAGCATTTTGACATTTGCGATGTCCCGGATGAACGTGTTTCTTAATTGTCACAAAAACGTGTATTCCGGCCTCATTGTGTTGTTAAATTACAGACGCGGCATCAATCACAAAGTAACATCTAAAATAATGTAAAGTGAAGATGAATAATATTAATGGAAGAGTTTTCTCGACTGATTATACATTTCTTTGGCCGCCCTATTTGTGCCCCAAATTAAAGAGGGAAGCTAACATTGTGGCTGCATACTCGACACTGTTTTGTCTCACAAATATTTTCTTAAGAACTTGGTTGTAAAGAATGCTACAGAGCTTTAATTTGGCCTGCTCTATTAACCAATTCCTATCTACACCCAGGTGTATAATTGGTACTGGCGAAGGTACTGCATTGGGGGAGGAGCCCTGCGATGGATTAGCATCCCATCCAGGGGGATTAGCAATAGTGCTAGTCGCTTAATGCTACAGATACCGGGATAAGCTCCAGCCTGATGGGTCACTTGGCTCAAACACAAACGTTTCCTACTTACCACAAACCCATAGTTTTCAAGGACGTTTTTCATACGAAGAAATGTTATGACCATGTTATGACGGGTCTATTAGTTCTACGAGAAATGATAAATGTTGTTTTCAGTGAAAGCAAGGAAACTGGATACAACTCGAGATCATTATAACATAAATTCCGAAGTTCTTTAGACAGAAGAGAACAACCCAACTCAGAAGAAAACACCACAAGTCGACACGAGCATCTTACAGCGTGTTTGTCAAACTTTCGAAACCTGTGAAATGTGGTAGTCAGATAGTGTAACCCACAACATATTCAGAACGAGACGGCATTTAGGCTTGGATGCTAATTAACGGTTCTGACCGTGAAATAGTCATTGTTCCCTTTCTGAAAAATTAGAACATCATAGAACTTAAAGCTGTCTAGTCTGTTCGTACGCAACTTCATTCTGTTCTTAAAATAAATAAATTGACGTCTTTTAAAAGAAATCTTCCGAAGAGCTTGTGAAGAACAGGAACTTCGAAAATTGTGGCCTATCAGCGGCGGCACATTGACAACATTGTTTTTGGATACTTCCTTCTCGCGGTTTGATATATCAGTCAACCCAGTCCAACTACTTACGTTCTGCTTTTTTTCACTTTTGCACGAAGGTGCAGTTAAATTCAAAACAACTTTTTCTTCTATGCGTGCTCTATCTTCTGTTCAAATATTATTCCATAATTTTCTTGCTCGAGGATTACAGCACTTAACCAGCATTGTTTAAGTGTTAACGATGCTCTGCTTTGTTCTTGCTAATTTAGCCACTGTCGCTGGGGGGAGTTGGGTTCCAAAGTGTCCACTGATCCTGTGGGACATTTCAGAAAGGCAAGGGAGGTGTTACCCTGATGTAGTGGTTTTTCATTTTCATGGGTCGAACAGGACGGGATTTGTAGAGACAAAGTGTCGTTTTAATTTCCTAATTGCGAGGACTTCTAGCTCCCTTCTGGGCGGTTTACACTTCTAATTACCACAATGTAAATCAAGTTTTTCTAAAACATTTACTGCATTTTTGCACAACCTTGTCCTCGGGCGTTCTTTAAAGGTGTCACTGCTAATGAGCTGAGAATGCTAGTGAATAGGCTGTGTGGCCATGTTATTTGAACGGCTTCTTGTGAAATAATTGAGTATCAAATGTTTTAACTAGCTTCCTTAATAATTGATGTTAAAGAATATGTTGTATTTCTGGCCAGCTGTAGTCAATTACAAACAGTTGGAGGAGAGTTTGACGCCTTTTGCGTCGCCAAGCGCGAAAAGGACAGATAATGTTGTAATAATGTCGATTGTTTCATCTGCTCGAAAATTTGAATAGCTCTATATTTTTTGAACGTTTCATATATATGCTTTTCTAATTACAATTTTTTTTTCAAACCGTAGATTGTGTTTTTGCATTTAAAGATCTTTTTTGGCGGGGTTTTAACCACCTCGCGTCTATATCGGAGCTTATCTAATTCCCGCTTTAACGGCAACATTTGCGGTGATAAAACAATTTCCCTTTCTCCAGCAATGTTGAGGACTGATTTCTATTCTCCATCTACTGTGATGCTTTTAAATCGTCACTGTTGTCATCACTGCAATAAATGACATGAAAGGGGTTGATTATTCACCCAACTGAAGCTGAATGGTGTTTCTACGATGTACAGAGGATTTTAAGGTAAAAGTTGAGATGTGTTGATTACCGTCTACAAAGAACGCATCTGTCTACCATATTTTACGACGCATTTTTATCATTTTGGTCGGTGACGACTCTTCCATGGTTATGTTGACATTCATTTAGCTCGCCACGAGTTGTCCCACCCCACCAACCGGGTTCCTTTCCCTGTTTTGCGCACCTGTCCTCGCATTAGCCAATTTCAAACTTTATTACAGGAACTATCATCTATATATTACATCTCTTGCCGTAAATGCCCCAAACAAGTTTTCATGAGTAATGCAGGAGACATATTGACTGAATCCCTTAGGAAACATCGCCACGAGGTGCGATACCACAACAGAGACTCCATGTACATCTGATGCAACATTTCAATGATAATGAATTCCTCAGCCCATTCAATTCAAGACGTCCTTGTTCCATGGTGCAATCAGGTTTATTAATGAAGTATTTCCGGACAGCGCAATGCAATATCTTTTAATTTAGAACACTTGTTTCTCTTGGCAACAACCACGATTCCTTTTTTCTGTCATCTTTCTGTTCAACACGCGCACGTGCCATCTTGGCGCGCGCAAACTTTTTTGAATTATTTGCGGACGATTGTAGAGAACAAACTGTGTTTTCCAACATAGTTGTTAGCTTTTCCGAAAAAAGGCAGCAGTGCACAATCGGGAAACCAGTACCGAGCTAGATAACGTCTACGAAAAAATTGTTTATTTCAAAAATCAGAACAATATTGATACTCTTTCACGCCTCGAGAAGATATTTCTGGGCTGATATTGTAAGATAATTATATAAATAATTCTCTTTTATATTCCGTCAAAATTGCCGAAACTAGTTTTCTAAAGTTTTTAATACAATCTTAATCTTTTGTAGAGATTTCTTTGTCCTTTGCTGGGGATTTAAATCGATAAATTAAGACCAAAATGACCGTACACCTTAGTATGGCCGCCATCTTGGATTTACCCAGAATGCAATTCAGGACCTTCAAACAGTATTTTGTTCTGTTTTAGTAATTAATTCAAACTTTTACCATTTTATTGAGTGAACTAGTTAATAATCATCTTTCCAATACTGCAAGATGAAATTGAGCAAAAATAGACCATAATAGGAGTTGTAAATTCTATCTCAATTTTAGCCTCGTTTTCATGCAGAAGGAGAATTTTATACCCTTAAAAAATCCTACTAAGCTACTCTTTCGTGATTGCTATCAGCTTAATTTTAAAACTCCTTCAAACGAACTTTAATCTGATACCACTCACAATTTGTCCCTTTGAATGGTACCGAAATCTGCTCGGGCCCATGGACTAGCGCAATATTCCTTCTTTAATTAGAATATCATGGTTCAATGGTCTAACGGTCTAACAGTCCCTCGCGCAATGCATTTTATCTCTTTCACTAGAAAAAGAAAGCTGACCCTAGAAAAAGAAAGCTCTTCATAAAGTGCAGAACTAACTTCCGTTCAAGTATCCATCTTCACTGCGAAGTTTGCAATATATATATATATACGTTGATAATTACTGAACACTTTGTCAAGTTCCATGCAGATTAGGCCCTACGATAAAAGAAACAATAACCTGAAGCTCTTATTTGCATACTGCTAGTAATTGACGCGGACAGTAATGTGAATGCGCTCTCATTTAGTACGAAAGAGAAGCGTAGACACACGTTTCAATCTTCATTTAACTAGCACTTTAGACAGATTCCGTCTACAATGAAGTATCCCCTTGTATAATTTGCAACGATCTAATTCAGCCACACTCCACTTAATTAATCAGTTCACAACACACCCTTCAGGCCGTTGAACGGGAATACTGCACTTGTATTCTTCATTAATATAGTGGTATCATTTCAGCAAGAATCAACCCTAAGGGAATAATGTGGTTTTTTTTTTACTCGCAACAGTGAGAAATGGAGCCGGTTCGAAAGGTCACATTAGGTACACCATGCATGCCCACGAGGCTTTGTGTACCGCACTAAGCGAAGTGAATAACTGCATTATTTCTGTTGTGGTTAACATGACAGGAAGTCTTTGATCACTGTAGTTAAACTTACTGTTATCATGTACTCAGCTGGTGTTAGTAATCCAAGATGAAATTACTAGTAAAAGGAACAGTTATAATACAATAAAATAAATAAATATGAATAAATATCGGTGAGGGTAAAACGTGGAATGAGTTTACGATCCGCAAACCCATTCCTCCTTTTACCCTCACCGAATAAATATAACTTTAATTTTGTCATCATCCCGAAAGCAAGAACATGCATGCAACATCATCAATACACTAATTTCTTCAAATTCATTTCTAGTGCAAGTTCGTGTTTTCGCAAGGCAATTTAGTTTTATTTTGACAAAAGGAATCAAAACGTAGAGGTTTTAACTTAAGAGTAACTGTGAACATAGTTAGTCAGTGGAAGAAAGAGGTTCTAGAGCACTTCAAAGGAACAAACAATAAATATTCCAAGATTAATGTTGTAAGGACCACAACCATGCATGCTATGCTAATTATTTTGTTTTACACTCCCAAAGTATATTTGGTTGAATTAAGTAACCGTAACGCCTTGTTTAGTTGCTGTGACGCATGTCAAAACCAACTGTGTTTTTTTGCACGGTCATCAGTGCCATAAAAGCGTGCAAAATTTACAACAAAGACGCTCGCCGCGCTTCATACCCATTCCCTTGTAAATCAGTGACACAGTGTTGTTTTAAGCTAAAATTAAGGTTCACGGCTGCTGGTCGTTAACTTGCTTATAGCTGTCTTAGTCAAAGCGACAGGACGGCTCTCAACACTAGCATCTTAGTATCTTCTCTGCAGTGTATTTTGTTCTCTTCTGCTGAGAAACTTCTTTATTCCCACGCAGTTTAGCCAAGACAAGGTGCAAATGCTGTCGGCAGCCTGAAATAATGTCATGTACAGAGAAAAAGGGACGACGGCAACTTAGTAATGTGACTATGAATCATTTTATTATTTAAGAAAACAAGTTAAGTTGTGTTAATTATTATTATTTTTTCTTATGCGAGGAACAATTCTTTACAAAAAAAGTCAGTCACCCGCAGCCACAAAAATGATGCTCATTTTAAAACCATACGGATGCTATGCCCAGTTGTGTTCCTTTCTTAACTTCGCAATTCGATGTACTTTGCTATATATACGCCGATAACTACTGAAAATTTTGTCAAATCCCACTTAGATTAAGCCCGACGAATGCAATTAATTTTAAAACCCGCTTTTATTTTCACAAGATTTTAAGCTAGTTTCTAACGGTTTTGCATAAGACAGAACAACAGCATGTCGTTTGCGTGCACAGGGATACTGCTCATTTTGACAAGAAGTGACAGAACCGATGTGCATAAGCCAGTGTTGGTTATCACTTGTTTTGAAATCGCCGGCAAGCTTTTTAGAGCGGTTTCTACAGGCATCAAAGGGTAAAACCTGCTACACAGGGGCTAGGTCATCTAATTTGCAAAACAAGGGATGCCTTGAGCGGAAGTCTAATTACTGAAGCATGGACCGTGTGTTTCAAATTGCGGTTTTCTAAGGGCCTGTTTACATGGAGGTGGGGGACCCCCGGGTAGGTGAGGTAACCCGCCCAGCCGTGGTCGAAAAATAGCTCGCGTTTACATGCAATCTTATTACCCCGGGGTCCCGGGGTTAACTTCCTTGAGAAAATAGCGTGGCGTAGATTTCTTGTTTTTTTTTTGTTTTTTTTTTCACAGCATGATTTTCGTTGGCAGAGACAATGTTTTTCGTTGCTTTGTGTTATCGACTGATCTCTAAGTAGAGAAAAAGCGCGTGCTTCGATCGGGCCTTCACTAAAAGCATCACTTGAAATTTGAATACCTTCAGATTCTTCCTGATTGCCATCTTGATTGCGGCCTTCGACACTAAGCAGATGAACCCGGCGAAAAAGCTCCCCACGCTGATATCCTCGAGACTGAGACATGTTGCGGTTCCAATATGGCGGGCGTTTGGTTGTTGGTTCGGATTTGGCGCGTTTTGGTAACATGAACCGACCCCGGGTAGGCGGGTTACCCCACCTTGAAACGTTTACATGGCAAAAAGCGACCCCGGCTGGGAGGGTTACCCTACCCAGCAGACCGGGCAACCCGCCTAGGCGGGTTACCCCACCTATCATGTAAACCTCACCTGCCCGGGGTCCCCCACCTCCATGTAAACAGGCCCTACTTAGGCGTCCTCGACAATAATTATTCTCGCAAAGTTTATGATTGTTTTGAAGATCGAGCAAGACCTCAAACGTATCATGCTTCCACTCTTCGAGACTACTTCACTTTTGTATAAGCTATTTCAGCGTCTATCAAACAGTGATAACTTAATTTTTTTTTAAGCGTTTTTTGTTTTTTACAAAGATGCACACAACAACAAATTTACAGAGCTGAAGTGATGCGTGCGTATTGCGTCACGAGATGAATGAACGAGTTCTAGTGGGTACTCTAATTCTTTTTATTTTATTTTACCGAAGAAGACATTTACGCCCACCACGAAGCTAGTTTTTTAACTGGTTTACTTTCCTTTGGGTTTTTTTTTTCCGCGTCAACAAAATTATGTTTGCGTATATGGTAATTGCCTTAGAAGCACGTCTTCCAAAGATGTTTGTACACCATTAAGTGATAGAGCTGGAACGGGTTCGAAAGGGCACAAAAGCTCTACCTTAAAAGGTTTTGTTTGTGAAACAGAACATAATTAACAATGGAGTTATTTTGGTGTCGGCTAACATAACAGGAAGTCACGTAAATCATGAATGACAGTATTTTCACATGCAACAATCAAATCCCGAAAATGTGCTATTTTTCAGGTTCATGAGAAAAGGTTTGACAAGCCATTATCCACTTCAACTCCGGGCAGGGATCATTATCTGTTTGGAGGCGTTTAGTACTGAAATGATTAATAATTATTTTTAAATCCTTCAAAGTTCTACAGCAATGTATTAGTGAGCTTACTATCTGTGAAATTTGCACAAAACACACTAGAAACTCGAACACAGCACGTAAAGACTATGAATGAAGGAGCTAACGATGTAAGCTCAAACGACACAGCAAATACATTTTTTTGCAATGTTTCTATGCTCATTCAATTTGTCGATGGCAATGAACAGCTTCAAAAAGGTAGATGTCAGCTTCTCTTGCTAAGTTGCATTAATTATCTCCTTATTCAGCGCTTTATTTATAAACGTCAATAAAATTCTTTCAAATTCTCTCCCTGACCCCCAACCTGAAAAGTGACTAAACCGTTCAGATAAAAAGGTATACCAAAGTTTGTTCAAAGATATATATCTGTTCGAGTATATATTTGATGATGGTTTACCTATAAGTGTTATTCCGCTAAAGGTTATGTAATTTGTGGAACACGTCTTCCAAATTAAGCACTCGCGCCATAACATCATGAACGGATGGATGTTTGGAAACGGTGCATTAGCTTCGCCATATAAGCCTTCGCTTATCTAGATTAATCACTGTACAGTTTAGGCTGCGGCTTACAAAGCAGAAAGCCACAAGACCTTTTTTTGACATGCCCAAGCATGTTGATGACGTTATTAATCAAAAACGCGTTCAGTTCTTCAATAAAGTTTAGTTAATTTTAATAGTTTTACTAGAAGGAATATGAAACTTGGTTAGGATTGTACTTAATTCCCATAGCTAAAGAAACAGAAAACGGGAACTCTTACTCTCCTATCAAGTTTTATTTTTTTTTTTTACAAACTGCTTAGTCTTCATGTTTAATTTTGGCCTGCTAAGATTTTCATCATTTTTCTTAGGCATAGGGCGTAAAGATTTTAAGAAAGAACGCTGTTTTCATTGTTTCGAAACAGGAAGACGAAACTTAGTGCTTGAGGACTAGAACTCAATTTAGCAGTTGACGTAATTACCCTTCAGCGAATCATAACTTAGAAGAAAATTATATATTCATTCGGTCGATTTAACACTTGCCAGAATGTTGTTTACCGTATATAAAGCACATAAACTGCAACGGAGAATTTGCGCACAATGTGGTCCATAAATGAGATTTCTTCTTTCAGTTGCATTATCGTTCTTGTCTTTGTAAATTCCTCCGTTTGCCAAGCGCCCGATCATTGCAATTCTTACAAAGAGATCAATGATCCTCGCCGGAGCACGAAGAGTGTTTGGAAACAAGGAGAACCTGTGTTGTGCGATCGAGTTTTGCAATGGGGATGGTATCGCTTCACGAGCTTTGCTGGTGGAAAAATGCCTGAAACGATGGTACCAGAAAACCACTGTGGTACCCACTCTCCAATTTGGTTAAGAGGATCTCACCCAACGATAGAAGAAGGGAATGTGGTTCGTGAGGCATGCATCAACTCCTTTGACCTATTTGACGGTTGCTGGGAATCTTTCGATATGAACATAACAAACTGTGGCAATTATTTCATATATTACCTTCAGCCACCTTACTACTGCGCAGTCGCCTATTGCGCCGGTGAGAGATACTAGACATATCCAATAACATGCTTACATCATAAAATAGTATGCTTATTATTTGTTCACTCGTTTTAAGTGCATATCTGCTGTAGATATCTTAAGAAGGAAATAGGAAATTTTAAGGGTCATTTCGTTGCAATTTGATGAAAACTTTGATTCCGCGTAGAATCATATCCGTAAATGACCCTTCTGAATTCAAAAGTGCCTTCGTACATTTCTTCACATTTTTTTTTTTTCATATTTTTTTCGTTAATGACTGTTATAAGCCATTTTGGTGTGTGTTGTGCTGTATTCTCATTATCATTGATAGTGCTATTTGGTTAGCCTTTGAAAAATTTACTCGTGCTGATTTATCCCAAATTGCACCGAAATCATGTGATTACCTATACAAATTTAGGTGCATGCAAGAATACTACATGGTAAAACTCTTTGAACGTAACGGTATCTAATCGGAAATAAGTCCTACAGTCGATAAGCAAACACTACAGGTCTCTGAGAATTCTCTATCGAAATTGACTCTACAGTAGAGGTTTAACAATAGGAAATTGTAATCTTTCTTGAGAAGTGTTAACTATTGGACGTTCACGCAAATTCATACCCTCACCGTGGTGCAAGGGGGGGGGGGGGGAGGTCAATGGTACCCCCTAAAGTTTTCGTTCTATTAATGGACAGCGCAAGTATTTTGAAATGAGTATTAACTCCTAAACTAACTCTACCACATGCCATTTCTTGCCACCCGTGACGTCCATAGTTAGAAAATATCGGAAATCGATACAAAATCAAGTCAAAATGTTAATGAGATGTAAATATTTACAAATTGTATGATGTTCAAAAATCGAAAAATAAGAGAATTATGTCAGAAATTGCGATTTAAGGAGGTCGGCATCCAGGGCTGTCGTTTGCGTGATTTTAACACACCGTTATATTTTATAGGTTACAAGGAACCGTGTCCATATGGGAAGGAAGGAATACCCCCGAACTGTTTTGGTATGTAGCAGTTGCAATGACGAAAGTTAGAAACTGCCTAAAGGCAACGTTTTTGCCTTGTTTATTGAGTTTATCAATCACACTCAACATTCAAAGTGGATGCAAACATCTCCGCTTCGTGTGCTGCAGTGTATGCAATCTCAAGAATATTTCAAATTCTGCGCACTAAACGTAATTTATAAGATAGTTGTGTGATAGTTTAGTCAACAAGTTTGCCATGTCTGCTTTGCACGTTTCACCTCAGCTTCAGTGATCGTGAAAAGTTCATTAACTTAGAACAACGACAATTAGCATAAGGCTGTGGTGTCGCTAATGTAACTCGTTCTAGTTCTTACATGAATGTGTCCAATTCAAGCTTTTACGCTGTTAATAAACAGTTACGTCGACTTTAGACAAAATAGAAAACTCTGAAACGAACCAGCTGTCAACAAATAATATAATAACGAAACTTTCAATGACGAATGCAAAAGTGCCCTTTATATTTTTTTCTTATCATTTCGCGCCCTTAAAATGCTTCAATGCGCTTGAATATTTTAGATATTATCATTGCATGTTACATTTTCGATCAACATATTTTTTTAGAAAAATTCCATCGACTAGTTTTCAAATAGATGCTTCCATAACAAAGGCTTTTTTTTCTATGGGTAAAAAAGGCATATTTAATACTACTTTTGACTTCATTTTGTTGCATTTAACTAGACCTACCCGAAGATTTTGAGAGTGACAACCTTGGTGATCCTGTAATTACTTTCAAACAAAACGAAGAGGATGTTGCGGTAACCTTGATTTGCAAAGTCGATATTCTTAATGGGATCGAGATGTGGCAGAATGTTACTTACAGAATTGACTGGTTCTCAGAAGGAAATTCTTTATATGAAGAGACAATATGTGGCGGTCTTCCTCCTGGCGAGGTGAATGCTAACCCTTGTCCTGGAGGACAGCTTGTTTCCCAGCTTCCAGGAAATAAGTACGACATTAACCGATGGGTAAGATATAAAATTAATATTGCATACAAATGTTGTATATATTTTGCTGCAAGTTTTATTTTTTTTTCTGCTGCAGTTGCAGCAGATTATAAATCGATAAGAGATGTACAGTAATATTCAGTGTGGAAAAAGAAATTAGGTGGAAAGACGAAAGAAGGACAACTTTTTTGACGTTTGGAAAAGAAAACATTTCGGTCTTAGAACTTCATCATATGTATAAAAAGACAATATGCTACGAAGAAAACTACTCTATTCATATTTTGAGGGTGTAATAATAATGTGTCCCTCATAAGGTCACAAAATTGAAATATACTTTACGAACCAAAACATGCTTGATCACAATACAACTGGTACTTAAAATAAAATGAGATGATTATGGATTTGTAACACTTCGAATAGGTAACTTATTTACAGGAGGGAAATGATAGCAATAGAGTTGAGCTAAAATCAAGTACTGCAACATACTCGATTAACTAGAACTATATTTGAACAACAAAAAAACACTTAGGTATCTAACCCACACAGTAGAAAAGCTCGATCAGGAAATACTAAAGTCGACTTGACTTGACATAACACTAAAACTTGTGTTACTTTTTTAAAGATCTAATGCCAACTGAACCCTGGCCAAGAAGGCGTGAGCTAAAGCATGCGCAATACCATGAGCCTTGACGAGAAAAGGTGGATAAAAGAAAGTAAATGAAAAGCGTGAACTAATGAACTAAAAAATAAAACTAGGCAATCTTGGCTATCTTGTACTTTCGCTTCCTTACATTTCCATATTTGATATTAACAGATATCCTGCAATGTCTCTGCGAAATTTACAACTTCTCCTAACAACATTTGGTCAATACCCAAGATTGTCCGGGAACCATTCTTCGCAGGACTCAAGGTAAACCCTTTTTTTTTTTTTTAGTTAGAAATTCAGTATAAAAGCCGGGGCCGGGTCTGGCCAGGCCATTTTCAAGCCCAGTTCTCGGTCTACCATCAAAGCGTAAATTACAGCTGGCAAACAACCCGAGCCTAGTTTTGTACAGACAATGACAGATGATCACTTGCTCAGATTATTTTTATTAAAACGTTAGCAGGTTCAATGATATTTTTGTCAATGGAACAATCTGGTTTAATGGGACTTTAACATGTTCTGGTTGCAGAATGTTTACCTGCTCAACGTGCCATGACTGCAAAAGTACAAAATTTGTATTTTGATGCTGTTTTTTTAAGTACACGTTTTCGGTGATGATTCCTTTTTTTTTTCAAACATAAAATTTGATCCGTATTCATTTTAGAAAGACTTTGATCGCTACGCTCAAAATACGAGAAAAAGAAAAGTGATAGGCCACCGTACTCCCTACTCTACGAGAAAATGACGATTTATCTCTCTCGCGGTCTAGGCCGCATAGAAAAAAGCGGCCATTTTGTTTAAGTGTGCGCGGATACTAAGCATGATCCGTGAATGACATGTTGTATTAATATCTGAATCGAACAAAGAATTTGTCAACGTCAAATACTACACTAGACACCGTGAAAAGCTTGTGCAGTCAAAATAAGCAATTATTACATCAATGCGGTCAATAACAGACTATCGGCAGTTTATTTCTTAAACCGAAAGACCCGACCCAAAAGACCAGACTCTGCGGCTACTGATTCAGTTCCCTGCCAAGAGTACGACAAGAGCTATATCGGGGGAAACGAAACATCAATTTTCTACTCGACTGGAAGAACACCAGAAAGCGGTAGAACATTACCGCTAAAGTCAGCTTTGGCTGAACTTGTTAACGTCTTGGCCACTCTGTCAACTTGGAATATCTTGCGCGCAAGTATAAAGGCGTAATTAAGGCGCGCGCCTAGAAGCATGTGGGATAAATACTTTCAGGAATGCTTTCGATCGTGACAACGGCAATTTTTTTATTTTTTATTTTTACTTGTATTTAATAGACAAAATACGTACAGCTACTTATGGTGATTCCTCAGAAAAGTAAGGTGTTGTAGGTAAGGCGTTTGAGAGGATAATGGAGTCTGTAAACCAGCGACTTGCAGTAAACCACAATGGCATGAAAATGAGTGCGAAGCACAAACAACATTGCAAACAACGATCGACAGACTACGGCCATGAAAGGCTTTTACTTCCGTTTCTACTTAAGCTTTTGAAAGAATAAGACGAGTATGTAAACCGGCGACTTGCCGTTAGCTGCAATTGCGTGAGAATCAATGCACAAACAACGATCGACAAACTGCGGCCATAAAACAAGTATAATTTGATTTTGTCAATAAGGTGAATTAATACTCGCCTTTTGGAGAACCAGTGTAACGTGTTTTTCACTATATTAAAGTATTTATTGTTTACCACTGAACGTGCTGATAGCAGGGATGATCCCCCTTCTTTGCCAGTGTTGTTTAATGCGGTAGCAACCGCGTATTATTTGAAAATGTGCATCTTTTTTTGTCATGAAAGTTAAGGTGGCTCGACTGGATTTTTTAGGGGCAACACTACTCAAGTTTGAGAATTAACTACATCGCTATTAACGCTGCTATCGAAAAACGATCACCACAGCTGAATAATTAACATCGAAGTTGACTTAGCAACGTGATGGCGTTATTAAGTTTTTTCACTTTCGTTTGTATTCCTCAGCACCGGGAGATGTTTTCAAAAATCGCTGAAGGGCTACCTCACATAAACGCTTTGATGTTGGCAAAAATTGAACAGATTCTATGAGAGTGTTATCCAAACGTTTGGAGATAAAGTTTTGGGGGTTATAGAACCAGTAACAAATATGCCATCGAAATAATTGGGTAATATCTAAAGAAAACGTCTCGCTTTGGAAATGCAGTTTCGTCTCATAGTAGTTTGATGCGATTTGAAATTTTGTGTAAAAACTGATAGCGATTGCTTTGACCCACTGCGACAAAAAATGATTTGATGTGCGTGCTTTTAGGTTCACTCGTTGTCATTTTCGTATATCATTCGGTCTTCTCCTACAAATGTGATAATTATTTGGAAAGCGCTTGATGACGTTTTTTTTAAACTTATCCTTCTCGAGTTTAACCATCATTTTGATTTGTTCAAACTTTGCCAACATTGAGGCAGCTAGAGAAGGTACAAGCTCCTTTGAGTGATTTCCGAAAAAATCTTCATCGTTATATAATTCAGTTGTGGTGATCATTTTTCGATGTAGTTCATTCTCAAACTTGAGTAGTGTTGCTCCTAAGATATCAGGGTTGTAGTGTGAGTAATTAATGATGTAGTATATTTAAGTAAGTTAAGTAACGTATTGTAAGTAAGTGGTTGTTTTTGTAAGTATAGTAATTAATTATGACGTGTCTTTTTAAAGCGAAGTATTTCCACTTGATGTATGTAATGTATTGTATTTAAGCGATTTATCTTGTAAGTCTTGTAGTATGAAGGTAAATAAAATGTTGTTTTTGCAAAAAAAAAAAAAAAAAAAGTGTTGCCCCTAAAAACCCAGTCCAGCTACCTTAATGAGATCCAAGGTGGCATTATCTTTATATCATGATAATAAAGATATACTTGTGTACTCACGGGGATGATCCATGGAAGCTCCTTCCCTTTGCGTTGTCGCGTCGACGTGAGGTTACATGCACTATCGAGGGTTATACGCAATTCATGCAATACTTCATGAAACTTCAAACCTTTTGAATGAGCTTATTCATGTCATTTAAATAAACAGGCAGGTTGAGCGTGTTTAATTTTTTGACTACGTTTTTTTCTTAGTTTTATCCTACAACTACTATATTGACATTGGTTACTTGCGATCTCTCAATTCATACAATAACTGTAACTCCAACAATACCGGCTCGCCGTAATGGCAGAGGATGGCCAATGATAAGTTTCTGGTTGCCAGAGGAGATTCAATTGGTGGATGAAACATCGTGTGAAATTGAGCTGCAGGAGACTTCAACCATTACGTTGAAAGTAAAAGCAACCTGCCCAGCTGACGGAGTTACCGAAGGTCTGAAAGCTATAGTTCCAATAATATCTGGTGTTCATAGCCCCACTTGGAACCCACGTGTTCACCTTCCAACAATTTGGGTATGTATATAATTGTTATTAAATTTTCTTAAGACGTCCAATTTAGCATTCTAACAAAAAGTGTCGCTGAGTGTTGTTAAAAGAAATTCAAATATGAGCATTTCGGGAAGGTTTCACTAGTTATCTGAATATTTTTGACGCCTTGACAAGTAATATCATTTCCTAAATGATACATTCATTTTATAGGCACCCTCAAAGAAGTGAAGAGTTTTGATCTCTTTTTTCTTTCAAGTTTTGTTGATAGCGCATGCATGCATTTCCTCCAAGCTACTGTGTTCGACGATGCACCGAGTACGTATGTATAAATGATGCGCTGGTGTAGGTGTTGGTTAGTGAAATTGACGCAATCTGTCTCAAAAAAGAAATATTTCATTAGGCAAACCATGGATTGCTCAATAGTGGTCTCTAGATCTAGATCTCCGGGTTGGAGTGACACACCCATTTTTTCAACTGGGGGCATTGTAGACGATTTTACTTGTCACTTTACGTGGCTGTCACGTGACACGAAGGTTACACGAGTTGCTGCAGGCCCGTTTTGCATGCCTGATGTGAGACTTAAAACATTGGCGGCAGTTTGGGCTATTGATTCGGGGACAATTTACTTTTTGTCGAGTTCGCGTCATAAGTTTCAGTTACGCTGTATAGATTCGAGACACTCTATCACTTTTTTGAGGGGACTGGCATTTAGCTATAGCGGTTGCAAATCAATTTAGAAAAAAAAAAAAAACGACATATCGGCATACCGTAAGATTCCAGTAATAAGCCCCCTTGATTATAAGCTCCCCCGGTTATATATAGGCCCATCTATCTGGAACAATAAAATACATCCGGCTATAAGCCCCCCCCCCCCCCCCCCCACCCCCTGCCCAGATATTAGCCCCCCTCTGCTGGATGACAGTATTAAAAAGGGCTAAATGTTGCTTTATTATCACTTTTTAACTTAAAAACGTATTTCGATCAACACTGCCGTGGCTCGTTTCGAAACGATTTTTTTTTCTATTCCGCTTATAAGCTCCCCCAGATAAAAGCCCCTCAGCTTATAAGCCCACCCAAAACACCTTATGAAGTTGTATAAGCCCAGGGCTTATAACCGGAATTTTACGGTATATACATTCAAAGCTCCCCTCCCCCACCCCCAACAAGTAGCTTCGTTTATCCATAGTTGCTAACTATGGTTAATCCTGAGGCAATACTTCTAGAATCAAGTTCAAGCAAGCAAACAACGGTAGACGATAATACCACTGGTTTACGTGGGATCAAAAGCGATCTAATCTGCTTACAGCAATAATTGGAGAATAGTAAAGCAGAGACCGATTCAATGTAGAATGACTTTAAATTATGTATTATATTTCCGCTTGTCAAACCAGTCTTTTTCAGGTACAATGGGAGTCTACATCGGAAGGGGTGTTTTATATGTAGTGGTTGTGGTATTTTGCGTTATACCGGATAATTAAACAGTATGTAGAACATATTAAACTGACAGTGTTAAATTTACAATACGCAGAAGACTAAACGACGTGTAAAAGATCGGTTACTCATCTTCAAAGTTAGGGTGGGCCTCAACTGAGACCCTACCGACCTTGTCTGAATAGGGTTGAGCAATACGATATATATAATGAATGCTTTTTTTTTTTCGTTTGATTGCGAATACAGTTTGATGTAGTCGCAATTGCGACAGGTTGCTTCATCCTTACTTTTTATAGAGCAAAATCGTCACACCACTTACGCTAAAGCAGGTCGAATGCCACGATGACGAATCACTAGGTACTGATTTGCGCAGAGTACGTAATGGCGGTCGATTAGTCCGTCAGTACTATCATTTTAATCAGTAAAAAATATAGTAATTAACAACAGATTTAGGTTAAGAAAAGGTTTAAACGCAGACCCGTGTCAACGATCGTTAAATAAAACATTTCACTTTTTTCAGATTGATTACATTTTAGCCTGTGAAACAGGCTATTTGAGGAAACCCTTTTTATGTTATTATAATTGCAATCATAACGTTCTTAAAATACGGGAAGTAAAAATAAATAAATAAACGTAACAATAACATAAAATAAAACTGAATGCTTGATTTACGAAATAACAAAAACCCATGCTTGAATATTCAATAGTTTTCAACTTACCTTTTAATTCCTTCTTTTCAGATTACTATTTTAAGGCCACCGGATAACATATATCATTGTCAATCTGTTACCGACCCCCATTATAGTGTACTGGACCCACACGGAAATGGCAGGTTAGTAGGTATAAGGATTTAGAAAGATAATTATTTTTTTCTTCATGATTTTTTTTTTCAAATAAACAAGTAAAACTGACAAAGTAACTGGTATCACGTATACGAATTCATCGAGGAGAATACAAGATGCAGGTTGCAACCACTTTTTTAGGCACAGCATGAAAACATAACTTTAATGTGGCGTAAAGCTGAAGTAAAGCAGGCGTAAATTTGTAATTTAATCAGCTTTACGACACCTTTACGTTTTTTTAAAGCTGACCTTTAAACCAGCTTTACACTCATGTTTAAACCTTGCTTAAAGAGACTGAAACATTTAAGCCAATTTACGCCAGGTTTACGCACGGTAGCGTAAATCTCAGGTTTAACCACCTTTAAGAACCTTTAATTGATGGCGTAAAGTTGGATGACCAGCTTTAAGGAGATTTAAGCCACCCTTAATTTCCGTAAATCTCCATTTTCGTGCTGTGAGGCCTAATAATGACCCTGGTAATGGATTCACGTGACTGAAATCTTTATATAAACACTGTGTTTCATCCAGGTAAGGGAATTACAATTATTAAAGAAGAAGAAAAACCCTTACCACTCTAACTGAGTAAAGTGAACTCCTTGTAATAAAAGAATGAACCTTTTTTTACAAGGATGCCGTGTAGCTATACAAGGAAGTACATGATACGAAAGGCGATTAATACAAATAACTACAAATTATCCAATTATTACAAATTATGTTTTCGTCAAATTCAAGGCATGGCCGCAAGCCAGAATCGAATTTCTTCTAGATCTGAATTGATGCATTCATTTATTTCTTCGAAAGATTTGCACGCAAAATTAAATGCTGTTGTCTATGGCCGAAATGAGGGTCCCAAGTTTCTGTAAACTTTAGAACACCAGCGGAACCTAAACAACATTTCAAGTCTTAAATTAAACTAAAATAAACCTTTTGTTTTAGATGGTTCGATTTTATGGGGCGGGGCGATTTTGTGTTATACAAGAATACCGAGAGAAACTTTGAGGTGAGTAGTGTTTTAAAAACATAAAAAGGTATAACTCTCAACAAAAGAACAACCTGGTGGGCTGTTTCTGGAACGAACATTTTTTTTTTTAATTAGCACTTTTTATTCCCTTAATGTTTTTAGTACAAGTACCAGGCAGCCAAGGAATTTTTTCCGTTTATCATATTAGTAGGTGTTTTAGCATATCTCCATGAAACGACGATGTGCTCTTTAATTGGAATGTTTTACAGTACTTTCTTTTTGGCATTTTGCAATAATTACGCATTCTGTAATATCCTGCGCAATTTGCTAGAATGGCTGCAGCGTTTCGTAATAACTTGTGATATTTTATATTAAATTGGGAGGACGCATATATAAAAGGCTGCAGCATTTTGTAATTATAACAGTTTAAAGTCTGCCCAATTTGTAATAACGTGGTGTAATAAGGTTCTTCACTTGATCATTTATAAAACACACGAATTGGATCCCCAACTTAATATGGCGCGAGCTTCACACGTGTAGGTTATATTTCTCTCCCCAGTGTCACCGCCCCGCCTTGACAGTCGCTCCAGACTTTTCGTTCGAAGACCGCGCGCGTTCATAAAGAAACCGACTGTTTTTCAGTATTATATAGAGTATAGAATAAAACGCGTGGTTTAATTATTTTAGGTTCAAACACGACAATGGTCTTGCAACGCTCCTCATATAACGTGCAACTGTGGTGCGGCCTTGAGAGATCATAATGACGTTATTGAGTTCAGCTGCTGCAACGACTTTTTGACCCGTGACGACAGTACTCCAATAACAGTCACAATACGAAGCAAGAAGTGCTTGGCACCAGGAATATCGATAAAAAATGTCATACAGGGAGTAAACGGCAAATACGAAGTGAGTGCATGACTTAAGGCGGGGGTTCACCTGAAGCCCGTTTTCCCACCGCGTAACTTGGGTTTAATGCGAATATCTCGCTCCCGTTTCAAACACTCTCAGAACCCTCTGTTCATCCCGCAATGCTATGTTAAGCGGTGTGTTTTGGGGATGTTTGGAAAGAGATAGTTTTTCTCAAAGGATTAGTAAAATTTGGAGAAATAAGTAATATAAAAGATTTAATGTAATTTTAAAATTAGAATTTGAAGTTAAAAATTAGTAGATGGACACCCAGACAGTCCCCTGACAACCTGGGGTGCTCTTGTGTGGAGGTCAACTGTCTGTTGGTGTTTCAAAAATAATTTTCTTTCTTCTATCCCTTCTTTAAACCTCTTAAAATTTCACTCAAATTCACCTTTACCCCCACCTTAATTAAGCAAGCAACGTTATGTGTTACATGTATATGTGCCATTACATTTCAATAAACCTTGTCTTCACATATATGAAATAACTGCACGTATCAAACAATTTCACAGCTACTCATTCGATACTCATGACTGCTGACACAAAACTAATGTACCGTCAACCCACCAATAAAACTCATAGAATGCGATGCAGACTTTATATATGCTGCGTCCCGGTAGATGTCTGTTTGTTTCAGTGCGACTGCCCACAGCAGTCCTCCCCAGCCAAAGATTTCAGAGGAAAAGGTTGTTTCTACTACTTAGCAACTGAGAGGATTAATCTTAAGTTCTTATCACCGCTAAATGTAATAAACAACGCTAAATGTAATAAAAATTAACTCTAAATGTAATACTAACCACAAATGTAATAAAAATCAACTCTTAATGTACCCCATCGTAAATGTAATACAATTTAACTCTAAACGTAATAAGCTCAGTGACCAACCGTAAATGTAATACAAGTTAACCTCAAATGTAATAACATGGTGTTAAAAGCTCCCTTACGGTTACCGGGCATCACTTGAAGTCTCGGTGATTTGCCGAGGTTCTGCATAGTTCCGGTCAAAGCTTAACTGAGAACTTCTGAAGACTTCCCAAGAAAATAGCCCTTCTGATGTCGAGCACTTGCAAACATCATTTCCGAAATTCTTTGCAGCGGATCGCGCAATTTTATAGCCCACTTTCAAAAATAGTGGAAACGTGGGTGAGAGAAGACGTGCGCTAAGTTGTGGGATCGTTTGGGGGCGCACGAGGTTGAAAACAAATGCGCGAGCGCCCCCAAACGATCCCGTAATTGATCCCTCGCCCATACTCGCCCCAGGTTTACACTCTTTTTGAAAGTGGACTATTATAAGAAGTTCTTATGGATGTGTTCAAAAGATTTAAGCGAGAGGGCAGTATCATAAAACAGATAAAAATATACAGATGGCACTGATGATGTAAAGACAACTTTAATACCAAAGATACTCATTCATTTATAATCATATATTTGTAAATTAAATAAACGTATTAGAAAAACGTATTCTCGCTATTTGGTGTGATTACTCAACTTGTTGAATTTTATATCCCGTTGTAAACTAAAACACAGAACCATGCTCGTAAGCTAACGATGGGCAACAAGGTTTTGAATCGTATGTTTAAAAGCAATCTCTTCTTGAGTAATTTCAAATGGCTGCTTTCGTGTGTTCAAAATATTATACCCCGTTTTAAGAAACGTCTCTAAAATGGATACCCCGCTCTAACTCAGGAGCTCCAAAATCACGACCACGATGGGCGGCACATACCCGTATAGGTATTGTATGGGAGTAACCCCCCGGGATAATCTGCACCTAACGCTTTTGTCAGTAAAGGGGATTAGCCGTGATTGGGTAGACTTTCTAAAAGTCGGTCGCTTCTCGTTTCCGGTTTTATAGCTCGACTTGTAGGCAAGTCTAGTGATTGGGTAATCCGATAATCTATTGAAGTGATATCATATCACCGATGATATTGAGGCCATTTACGCCTTTGCCACCCTTATTAACGTGTTATTACATTTAAGGTTAAGTTGTATTACATTTACGGTTGGTCAGCTTATTGTTTTGTTTTCCAGGTGCTGTTTCCCTCAGGAGCGAAGATTCTAATAACAAGAAATTACTGGGGAATCGATGTCAACGTATACACACCAAGGGCCAAAAATGCTGCCAACGAAATTGGACTTTGTTTGTACAACTTTCATCAAGACATAAACACATACGGATATGCTTTAAGGTAAAATGAATGAAATAATATAGCTAGTCTTGACGACAATTGAGCTAAAAAAATGTAATTTAGGCTAATGGTGGATTGAATCTGCCCATGGCTTATTATTAATAGCCTGCGTCGCAGACAGTCTTAACCGTCGGTATAGTCTGTACTATACTGAGTATTTTGTGACACGACCATCTGCAACGCAACGATAGAAGAAAGCATTTTCGCAAGACTATCTACGTGTTGGCGGTAACACCTTTTCGAACTTGATTTGAAATATTTTCCAGACAATTTTTGTTTTAATTTGAAGATTCCTTAGTTCCCGTTTTCTTTTGTTTGCCTCTTTTTTTTTCTTTTTTTTTTTTGCCTTGAATTTGTTTTGCGTGGACACAGGTGTCTCATACTCACGATTCGAGAAGTCGATCGAATAAATAATTTTTTGTAAGCGTAAGTTTCGAGTGGGACGTGACTACTTGAAGTGCGTATTTTTGTGTTGCAATTTAGGCCTTTGAGAATTTGAGCGCTCTATATAAGACGTTGTACGAAGTTTTAAATAACGTGGAAAAATGTACTCACCTTCCTTGGTTTCTGTTTTCCTTTTGGGCTATTTCAGGAGTAGGGAGAGGGGGAGGGGTTGAGGTTTTTGTTGTAAACTCCATACATCATCTTGTAGAGCACTGTGTAGAGCGCTCAAATTCTCAACGGGGTAAATTGTAACACAACATTGCACACTTCAAGAAGTCATGTCCCACTCGATATATACGCTTACATAAATTATTCATTCGATATCAATTTCACGAATCGTGAGTTTGGGGCGCCTGTGGCGTGCATGGAAGAAACTTATCCTACTAAGCACGACATAGCGCGCACCTAACCCCTTATTGAAGAAGGTAGGTACATCAGCAAGACGTCTGAAGTGGAAGACGTCTGAAGACGTCTGAAGTGGAAAGCATTTTCTGCTCAGTGAAAATCATTACAGAAAATTCTAAATATTTCCACAGGTTAGAAACTGGAGAAAGCTACTTCGACACTCTTCCTCCTGATGTACAAGATGGCGATGTGCAATATTCCACAGCATGCCTTTGTCTAAGAGCAGGTGAAAATGATGCCGCCAGATGCGAAAATGTGTTTGACGTCGCTTTTCCTACATTGTTGAAAAATAATATGCAACGCATGTCGCCTAGGGATTTGTGTGATCGTGATAAAAGGGATGTCGACTATTCGGACGATCCCACAGAAGAGGATTTTCGGTTATTCAAACAAACTCCGCAGCCACGTCCGCGCTTCAGACGAGAGGTGCCGCTTGGACCGGTTTCTAAGGAAAACGCCTCACGTTACTGTGCTGAGAGAATATCCGAGACAGAGATTGGTAAACTTTGTGCCAAAGTCGGAGTTGACGTACATAAACTGGTAAACACATGTTCGAGTGATCTGGAGGTAAGTAAGTTTCAGACAGTTTCAGAAATCTTCGGTTTACGCATTGATTTGAACAAAAGTTTTTGGTAACAATCCAGCTGAAATATCCTTACTTCTATACAATATACTCTATATATTTTTTTTTTTTTTTAATGGGGTGACAGTTTCTTGTTTGTCTCTCTTATGATCATTCTTTCAGCAAGAACTTTAAAATGTTTACTTTTAAATCCATTGACTTAGACACAGGCGACCCAAGCTCACGCTTGGAGGCCTTTCATTAATTGACATAATGATCGTCTGAACATTGTCTTTGTTTTGATTTGCACGTTTTATCTCGTTAACAGTTAACTGGAGATTTTTCTTTCGCAACCGGAAGTGTTGCTATATTAATGACTTTATGTGGAGAATTGGGAGCCAGGAATCTGTAGAGGCTTGCAAATTACAGTAGTGAAGAGAGTTCCGCAGCTGTTGCTTTGGTAGAACAAGTTGGAGAACTTTTATGTCCAAATGACTGCACGTTCAATGGAAAATGCGTCAATGGCTCCTGCGTTTGTAACAAAGACTTCACAGCTGAGGATTGCTCAGTATCCATTTACCAAATCCCAACAATATCCAGGTAAGTGAGCGAACGAGCGAACGAGCAGTTGCAGAAGCCCAGGAGGCTTGCAATAAAAGCATGTACCCACCTAACATCTCTTACTTTATGTTTTTTTTTTCTTATATATTTAAGTTTATCTAAGGCATTCTTAACGATTTGGAGTGGTAAATCCGCTTCACAGGCTCTAGATTTTTTTTTTTGACGAGTAAGGTCTTGGATGATATGGTAAAGAGTGTAAATACATGTATTATATTTGGTACAACTACTAGGTTGCAAGGGGATGGTTTGTGTGACAGACGTCAACGACCGTGCAGGAAGGTAACGATCTTTGGAACTGATTTCCTGAATTCAACAAACATGACCTGTCATGTGAAGGAATTCAAGGTTAGCAATTGTCAGCAATACTAGAGTAACAGTGCATATAGTGTATGTGTACTTTGCTACATAAATGTGTTGGATTAAAGTAATGAGGTTCACGGGGAACATCGGTTATACAAAACTATAAAAGGCATAGCAAAACCAAATATAAGCGTGTACGAATTCTTTAGGGGTTTCATTTGCCGTACACGTTAAGTATCAGACTGTTCTACGTGATTTATATTCAAGCACTTTTAGTATGGATGTGTCCTGGTCTCGTTCTGTTGCTGCCATCACATCGCATTCCATCCTGTTGTTATCATTTGCTTTTTATTGTTTATTTCTTGTTTAGTTCTAATTATCACCATAGCCATCACACCACCACGCCCACCGCCATCACCATCGCCACTACCATCACTATCACAATCACCAGCCCCATCAACAGCACTTCCACCAGCACCGTCACCAACATCATCAACGTCAACATCATCACTGGGCAGTCGCCGACGTCATCCTGCTTATCATTTTGTGTGTGTGTGTGTGTGTGTGTGTGTGTGTGTGTGTGTGTGTGTGTGTGTGTGTGTGTGTGTGTGTGTGTGTGTGTGTGTGTGAGCAGAACAACCGAATATTACAGCTGCCATTACTGTTTGAACTTGGCTTTTATCAAAACGTAATTACTGATTGTTGCTTTTGTGGACTTCTTATAATTAGTCTGTTATACCAGCATCTCAGCAATGACAATTTTCTCCATATAAATCTAATTATAGGTAGTAAACGGTTCCTGGACACCTAATAATACCGAGTTAAGATTTCCTGGTAAGATGACAGACTTGGTACTTGCAGATTGTTATTTACCAGAATCGCCAGTGAGGCAAGGCTATTTCCATGAAATGAAGGAGGGGACACCAGCTGCTGGACTGACGATAACGGTGTCAAACGACGGTGAACACAAAAGCAATAAAAATCTTACATTTATATCTTATGACTCGGCTTGCATGGTTTGCAATATTTCTTCTGGATGTTTCCTCAAGGTAAGCTGCTTTCATCTTGTTATATAATTATTATTATTTTGGGTTCTAAGGGGCAATCCTCCATCCAGATTTTTTGTTTCCTTTGACCAGCGGTCGAAATGGGAGCGAACCTGCAAAGTTTTCATTGGCAGTCTAAAAACATCAGAACCCAGCTGCCAAAACTCATTCACCTCCGCGCTGTCTTACGTCTGGGCATTTTGTTTTGTTTATCCATCTTTCAATTGAACTTTCGAGAGCGACTTGTTTTGTCAAGACGACGCAATACTAAGAAGCGAATACTGGAGGCACGAGATTGTCCAAGGGGGCAAAGCAATGGAGCCATTTCGAAAATCTATGGCGATGGAGGTCGCAGGTTAATTTAAGACAGGATTTTATAAGGAAATCTCGTGATCAATATGTATGAACTCATTTGACTTAGTTTTCTTTAAACCTTAGTTGGCCCTTTTGTTTGAAAAAAGAGAAAAAGTTTCAATGTCATGACCTAGGCCCAATAACAGCCAAAATATTATTTTCATCTGGCAGAGAAAACATTTGACAATACGAATAACAGTTACTCATAATATATATTCTTCACACGAAGAACTCCATAAAATACTTAATTTTGACAGTTTTCTAGCACTCTTAATGTAAAAAAAAATACAGAATACGAAATAGCTACTCAAAATAGCAAACTTACAACGTTAAATGAAAAATATGGAAATGTTGTGTAAATTTTCTTCTCTTTGTCATTTCCCTTTATTTTTTCTTGTTTTTGTTCATTTTTCTCTTTAGCAATTAGATTATGAGCTCGAGATTTCTATGAGGTGATAGTTGATGAGGCCGCAGGCCGAATCAACTATCACCTCATAGAAATTGAGAGCGAATAATTTAATTGTTTTAGTAGAATTCTAACTGAAATAAACGCAAATAATGGTTTCTAATTATTTTTCTACGCCTTATCGAACTATAAAAACGCTTTAACAAAATCGCACGCATTGAATTGTCCTTGGTAAATTCGCAGTTGTTTACGCGCGTGCACCCGTTTTTTCAATAATTTCAAGCTTTTAAAGTCAAGAAACCGCTAATGTCCTTCTTTTAGTCTTCTCGGGAATTTTTTTATCCATTTACATCTAAACTTCCTTCCAAAACTTCGGAAAAACGATAAAAACGTCGCATTTTGTGGACGACCTTCGGCAACGGCACACTAATGGCTGATAGTGTTCAATAGCTCAGCCAATCACATTGCAGCATTTGCATTAGTGTACTAGTAGAATTCTACTAATTGTAGTTAGTAGCGTGATAAATTTAACATTCTGTACGTAAAATCAATAATTGTAATTAATATACTCTCCAATACTATGTAAAGCACCTGATATGTTCTACGTACCTTTTATAGTGTTCTTGAGCAAGACACTTTGCTCTCATAGTGCCTCTTTCCACACAGGTGTAAAAATGGGTATCGGCGAATTTACTGCTGGGGTTAACCCTGCGATGGACTAGCATCCCATCCAGGGGGAGTAGAAATACTCCTAGTCGCTTCATGCTACAGAAACCAGGATAAGCTCCAGTCTGATGGGCCACTAGTCTCCAATGCAGACTTAACCTACTATTTCATTGATATAGTAATCATTAAAACAAAATCTTGCAAAGAATGCAATAGCCTCTCACTAGGCAAATGTAATACTTTTGGGAAAATAATTACAAAGTGCATAGAAGGCCATACGATGAGACTCCAAAGCCCCCCCCCACCCCCCCCCCCCCCCCCCCCCCCCTCCGCACCAAGTGAATAGAGATGGAGTATCTGAGTGCGGGGATGACTTCTCTTTCAGCCTTAGTCCAAAATCACTTCAATAATATATAAATTCTCTTTTGTGTGAACTGCAGTGTCGCCTAACCTATATTATGCTTGCCGCTGCTAAAACGAAAACTGCCCAGTTTTTCCCCTGCTAATTCAATGCGTAATAGCTTACGATCTAGTCTTCTAATCTTACTTTTCGTTGTCTTCCTCACACACTAGAGCAATTCTTGCTTCATCAATCGCTACTGCTTTGCACCAAATGAGACAAATCCTATCGACTGGTGCTACCAATGCCTTCCTGAAGTAAGCACAAACTCCTGGACAAAACGTCAAGGTGATTACAAACATCAAGAGAAAATGCCGGGACAGAGGGAGACGGGCCCATTCCAGGCTTTGGGATATGTCAATTTCGCTTGCGTTATTTTTGACGCGCCTTAAAAAATGGAAGTGCTTATTTCCCTTGACGTCCGCACACGTCATCCAAGGTGTGAAAAATTTCAACAACAGTGGCGGTCCCCGGAGGCAGACCGCGTGGAAGTACACTTATTCGATAAGAGTGACCTGTGAATTGGTATTTTCCAAGACATTATTCGGGATAGGAGAGTGATTCTACAGTTTCTTTCAAAAGAATACCAGTCAATAGACTTTCTCGAGGGAGACGCTGTTCTGAGAGCGAAACTTTGAAGACAATGGCTATCAAAACACGTCGCAATAATAAATCCATGGTAGGGAGTCCGAGTAGGCCTGTCACGATTCTTATTTTAGCATCTACAGAAGTCGTTAACGTTGGAGTGCTTTTGATGCAAACTATCATTGCCAATATCAATAACACCTGTAATTATATATAAATTCCACTTGGAAAAGACATGTTGAATATTCAAGGTGATTCATTAGCCGACAAACAAATATTACGCGGGCACTTTCCATTGATTTCACTGGAGCTGTAACTACGCCCCCCTGAAGGTCCGCATTTCTAAAAAATTTCTAAAAATATACATATCTCGGCCAACGCCCTCAGTTTTCCTCTCTGTCCCCTCGTTAATTTTCTCTTGAAACAAATATATCTTATTTCTATTCGACTTTGGACACTCAATTATGTTCTTCTTCACACTCTAACAATTTTTGTAATTTCACACAATTATAGTTAACCTGCCACCTACATTTTCACCAACCACCGAGTACTTTGCAGTACTTCACGAGACCCTCGAGCTGCCTATTGACGTTGTAGACCCGGAAGGAATGCCTGTCGCAGTTTCTCTGATGAACGGTAGCCCAAATAAGGCTACAATGCGTGACAACGTGTTATCATGGAACGCCAGTAATGATATTACTACTAAATTCTTTCTCAAAGCCACGGATGCATGCGAAGCCACATCATTCCTTAACATAACAGTATCCTTGGTCGTCTGTCCGTGTCAAAATGGAAGTTGCGTGCCGCATCCAAACAAGCCAAGGGGATCTGGATACTATGAATGCGATTGTATTCCTGGTTTTACTGGAGACAAGTGTGAGACTAATATTGACGAGTGTCAATCTTACCCATGTTTACGAGGTATAACTAATTAATCTCATTTCATATTATATTATCCTATCTGATCTTTCTTTTATCTCGTCTTAAGTATTTAATAATTATCCTGCAAAATCGCGTAGAATATCACCTAAACCTAGTCGACGATGCCGAGTTGGCTAAAATCAGATGATATTTCGCAAGATTGAGCACGATGATTGTTTTATTATTAGTTAATATCTTATTAATACAAAATCAGTTCTGATCATGGAAAATTGTCAGATTGGCCGATATTTTTGGGTTCAAGGCAATTCCGTTTATTCTCCTGGTATTAGTTGTTACTATCTTTATTGCTGTCTGTCTTATAACTTCAAATTACTGTTATATATATTTATATTTTTTTCCTCCCAAGGTCGTTGTATTGATGGTATTAATAAGTACTCATGCCTCTGTGATCCTGGATACGTTGGAATAAATTGTGACACTGATTATGATGATTGCAGTTCTTCTCCTTGTGTTCATGGTCAGTGATGTATATTAAACAAAATTACACACACAAAAAAATAATACACGCAAAGGCGATAATTATACGCTGGTTGCAGAAGAACGGAATTAGTACTGCAAGCTTCTTGGGATGTATGCATGTATGTTGGTAGACAGACAGGCAGTTCGTATAGAAAATGTCAATTATGCTGCGTTGGCGGTGCTGATTTTCCTTTCGTAAACCTTTGATGCTATGAACTTTCGGAATGGAAGATCCCATATCTGCTCTAGTTTAGGCCTGGATTAGTTAAAGAATAGTTAGAAACTGTGCTTTGATCAGGACAACTCGGATTAATATTAATCGGATTAATATTAATCCTAATGATTATTATAATCCAGTAATGGATTATTATAATCCAGTAATAGATTATTATAATCTATTATTGAGGTTTTAGCCGTGCCTTAATCTATTGGGATTAATATTAATCTTATGTAAGATTAATATTAATCCTACTTAAATATTAATGTTAATATTAATCCTACATAGGATTCCTATTAATCGCACGTAGTATTTATATTATTCCTACCTAGGATTAATTTTTGCCCAAAGCTTCTGAAGATTGGCATTATTTAAAGATCTTAGGCATGCTTATCACTATCTTATACATTCTTGAACTCTTTTGACTCTTTTGCCATTGTGATATGCTGGCTCCGAACCTCAAAACAGTTTGTGTCTTTGGGATTGTCGCTATTTCTATGCAGCTGGTAGTTATTCGATTTCTCAAGGTCCCCTTTTTTATAAAAGCACATGCCCACGGCACGGATTCGCTGGCCCAGAGGTGCTTGCTCCTTTTCTTTCACTTCTAGGGTCAACATCGTGGTATCTACCAGCTCTAGCATTTGCAAGTGATCGCCATGTGACTGACGTGATCAGTGTTATGTCCCGTCAGTCCTGTGTTAAATGTCTGCAGTGTATCTGTTTTAAAGCTGTATATCCGAACATTCACGGGATTTTATCTCGATTATAATAGAAATTAATATTAATCCGGATGATATTATTAATAATAATCTAATCCTTCCAATTTTTTGCCGTGCCTTAATCTATTACTGGATTATAATAACCCATTACTGGATTATAATAATCTATTACTGGATTATAATAATCTATTACCGGATTATAATAACCCTATTATAATCTATTATTATTATAATCCACGGATTAATATTAATCCGAGTTTTCCTGTTTGGTTATTAGATTAAATTCGGCCTACATACAGTGATTATTAAATCTAAATTAGAAGCAGGTAGTTGCATGTTTTCAACTCGCGTCTTGCCGTTTGGCCAGGCCTTAAGAGTCTGTCTTTCTAACACTCGCAAATTCGCGTAAAACTAATTCTGCCTTGAAGCTCTGCCAACTAAAAGACTTAGCCGAGGTTAGAACTAAAATAGAATAGGTGTGACTCAAAACTGACTTAATGGCCGCGTTAGAAGCCAAAAATATATTTTCCCCTTTCCGCATCCGCCGCAACGTCTGAAATATTAAAAAATAGGCATTTTTTATCAATTTGCTCATAAGATTTTATGGCAGGTAGGTAGTAAGGTAGGTATAGGTAAGTTGGTAGATAGGTACGTAGGTAGGTAGGCAGGCAAGCAGGCAGGTAGGTACGTAGGTAGGTCGGTAGGTAGGTAGGTAGGTAGGTAGGTAGGTAGGTAGGTAGGTAGGTAGGTAGGTAGGTAGGTAGGTAGGTAGGTAGGTAGGTAGGTAGGTAGGTAGGTAGGTAGGTAGGTAGGTACAATCATGGACAAAAGCATTTGAAACAAACGAATGTCACACATTTTTCGAGAATGTCTTGACTTACAGGGGGGTAAAGAATATTTAATCCCCCTCTCCCCGCCGCTCGATGTTGTTTCCTGGGGTTTGCAATTCACCCGACTTTGTTTTGACCACATAGCAACATTAACAACATTGAAATGGGGGAGGGGAGTGTTAAAGGTCAAATGCAACGAAATTTGGCCAAATTTTATTTTAGACCCATTTTAAGTTAAAATGAAAGAAAATACCTAGAATAATCATAATCCGAAGTTTTAAACGATTTGGTTAAAACGTCGCCGAGATTTTCGACGTTGAAAACAGCTCTTTTTCTTCGCTTCACAAACGGAACGGTTCGGTGAAACTTCGGAAAATTGTCGTAAATGGATCTTGTGACGTCATATGTGGCGAGCTTCCCCGCGCAATAAGAACGAAAGCATAACAAAGTGTTGTTGTTTTGACTTTCTATTGGGTTGTTTCAATATTTAAAATCCCGATTAAGCCATTGTAACATTCGAAAAGTCCTCTAAAAGACGAGGAGCGATGTAAGGATGGTTTAGAAAGAAAAAAGGAGAGGATTTTACCGGGGATTTTACGCCAACTGCATGCCATTATCATCCGCCATATTTTTCTCTGAAAGCTTCGAGCAGAATTCTGCACTGTTGTCCGAGTTTGAGTTCCAAAAACTTCGAACGAGACCTGGCGCTGCATCAACTATTGCCAACTTTGAAAGAAAGCCGTTTAGCAAGGCACTAATGCGAAATCCTTTGGGAGAAAGCTGCACTGGAGCTAGAGGTAAAGTCGCTCATAAAATAAACGCTGTACAGGTGTATTGCCTTGGACTTATATCAGATCCAACTTTACAGATGCACAGACTACTTTCTTGATATAACCCTAGTCACTTCATAAACGTCTACCAAAATTATAACTTAAACTGTAAATCATGAGGCCTGTATAATCATGATTTTATTGGAAGTACAGCAAGGAAATTTAATTTACTTGTAGCATGCACTATGTGTTGTGACTGGTCGAATGCTTCTACATTCTTCTACATTATCTTGATCGTCTAAAAAAACTAAATAGTGTAGATATTGAATAATAATAATGGTTTTAATGTACAGAACAATAAAACATTTAATAAAACTGCTTCTTGATCTCGAGGGAGGCTTGAATTGTTTGCTATTTGAAATTTATTATGAATGCAAAATACAATAACAGAAGTCCTCCTGGCCTAATATAAGGGACCTTCAGATCATTGTGCGAGTACAAGTACGACTTCAAACCTAGTGCTTATACATCAGATTGTCACATTTCACTCCAATCTCTTCCCAGTAGTCTTCTTCGCAACTGGTCAGCAACAGGGAGGAGTGAGGGCTTTGGGAACATAACTGGATTGAAATTCGAAAGTCGTACTCATACTCCAATCTGAAGGCGCCCAAGGCAAATGTACATACAACGATTTTTCTGGCAATATGATGCGTTAATTCATTTGTGGAGGAGTTGAAGGCCAATAGACCATTTTCGCATCCTTGGTATTGGACTGAAACTAGCTTACAAGGGAGGCTTATATGGGGAATTCTCCCACATGTAAATGATATTAAGCCTTTTTTCATGACATTCCCTGCACTTAGCCTCCATTGCAAGCTAGTTCCAGTCCAATACCGAATAAGAAAATGATCTATTTACCTGCTTAAATTTCGGCCAGCATTCGTTTTACAATGTAAATCAGCCCCTTACATATTCAGGCCCGTCGCCAGGATTTTGCATGGGGGGGGGGGGGGGGGGGGGGGGGGAGGGTGCACATGAGCACCTCTGGCACTTAATCCCGAGTGCCGCAGGCACGAGAACTTAGGGGGGTGTGGCAGTATCCTCCCCCAGGGAATTTTGAAAACATAGGTTATCTCAGCATTTTGTGCATTTTGAAGACAGTTTGTTAGGAAACAAGGCAGGTAAAAGTGAAGGACATAAGGTAGAATGTATCATTGAAATTAACCTAGAATCACACAATTTGGTCCAAAATATACCACACGAATCTACAAATGGTGGATCTTCAACCCAAAGGACCATATTGAATGCAAATAGTAGAAGCACAGAAATACCATTTCCTTTTACATATTTATTTTGATAATTGTTTTTTCACGTAAGCAAACTTCCAAGGCTCGTGGGCCCTACAGGCCTGACATTTTACACCATCTGTTACATTGCAAATTCTTTATTTGGTGTACTTCCTAGCTCTCATTATCAGCTGCAAATCAGGCCTAATCTGGCCTTTTAACTGGTTTGTAAAACTGAATGGTAATTCAGTTTTAATTCCTGGTATTTATTTTGGAGAAATCAAAGGCAAAAACTTGACAAGGCTAGCTCACTTTTTTGTTGTTGTTAAGAACTTTTATTAAGACCCACTGGCTCAGGAGAATCAGCAACCACTCCAGTACATGTGTCATGACATTAAATAAATAGTATTACTGTAACTAATACTTTTCATAATTTTGTCAGCCCCACAGCTATTGACCTATTAAAAATTCCTCATTGACAGCTTTGAGGGTACACCCTTATTAAGCTATATGGGTGTGTTTGGTGCCACAGGGTATGGTTTTTGAGCAATTCTGAAATAGGGTATTAAAAATATTGACCATTTTTTGTGAGCTTTGGCCTAGAATTGAGAATACTTTTAGAAGAAACCTCTATTTGTATTTCATCCCTTGACAAGCAAGATCTGTTCTGGTTTAAGGTAGAAAACGGAAAATGCATCCTCAGATACTATTCGATCATTGTCTGTGCTAGGTCTGAAATATGGAGGGGAAATACTTTGTTTAGCCTGAAATAGGGTACAGGTTTGAAAGGTCTTGAAGCATACTTCCAGCCAAATTCTTGAGAGTTCCCCCTCTTCTGTCCTGGGTAAGCATCCCTTATCGTGCAGTATTTGAAATGGATTTGACCTCAAAAATCAATATTATGATCAATATGCCCAGGCCTTCTAAAAGTAACTGTACACCACTTATACCTGATAACAAAGACCTCTTGATTAAATTTTGTTCACAATGCCACCCACCCCCCCCCCCCCCCCCCCCACAACCTCCAACCCCATACACCCATAACCAAAAGGAAAGAAATTATACTGTTGTGGGACAACCAAAGCACAACGAAACCTGTCATGGATGCCACGTTTTTATCTTGCCCCCTTAGCAGGCTGAGCCAAGCTATAACAAATGTATGATGTAACAAATACTACTAAATGCACGCAGCAAAGGAACTGACTGACACACAGAGGGTCAAATTGCAGGATCAACATCTCACAGCAACATGCAGCATGGACAAAAACAGATATACATACAAGGATATGCGCAGCAGGGACTTCGTGGTACATATCATGTGTGTACATTGTGAATTTATCCCTGCTACATGCTGCTCAGTGTGATGTGTCCTGTGTCAGCACCATAGGAACATACATATTTTGCAGATATTTAAACTTCATCCTAAAACTCTATCCCATCCCATTAAAACAATTGAGATATTTTAACAATATATATTTAGGAAATTAAATAGTGCTAAAACAAATTCTTTGTAAAGGATAAAAAAAGCAGTTACAGAGGATCAAATACACGACATGCATCAGATCGTTCCCCACTTTATTGAAGAAGTAATTTCAAAACTCATCTAGTATATAAATATATAAAAGCCAGTTTACATGGAAGTATAAATTCCCTGCATAGTCCCGGGGTTGGGGGGGGGGGGGGGGGAGTTACATTGACTGGTGCATAAAGGATGCTGCTGACCTACTTAATCACCTACATGATGCATAAAGAACACACAACACAAGCAGAACTCTGATGCTTAAAGCTGATTTTTTTTCAGATATTTCAAGCTGTGTTAATCTAGCGAGCAAACTGCATGGCTTTCAGTAAAAATATCATGACATGACAGCTGTCCGGTTGGCCATTATTTCCAGAAACGCAAACACACATCCATAACATACTTTACTGACGAATAAGTAATTGCATAGAAGCATAAAATCAAGACATAGACGTAACAGCAGTTGTTATTGTATTTATTAGGCTCACCAATCTACCTGGCCAATTTCTTCGTTCTTGATATCATATAAACCGCCATCTTGTTCACTCGCCGAGTGGGATTCACCCGAAAAATTGATTTATATACATTGCCCGATATCTGTGATTCGAACAGATATGGCTGTATTTGGACATTTTGAAAGCTCGAATGAAGGTCTTCATCGGTTTCAACCAACGGTTAGTCCATAAACTCTGGAAATACATCGAACAAACCCGAGGATTCTGAAGGATTTTCAGGGGAATTTATGGGGTTCAAGGAAACATGTGAAAACAAGCTCACCACACGTGACGTCACAAATACCTTTATTCGTTACCATTCCAAGCGCGGCCATTTCTGGTTCGTTTTCGTAAAGCCGTCGGAAATCGTCGGATTTTCATCTCCTGAGCGCCACAATTCGCACAAAAACCAATTCTGAGAGTTGGTTATGATTAATGTTGCCATATAGGACAGGTTTTTGGACAAAAGAAAAATTTCCCAATTTCGTTGCATTTGACCTTTAAAGTATCCTGAATAAGCGGAAATTTGGTCAAGTGTCTCAAGAGTTTTGTCCATGATTGTAGGTAGGTAGGTAGGTAGGTAGGTAGGTAGGTAGGTAGGTAGGTAGGTAGGTAGGTAGGTAGGTAACTAATAACTGTTGCTTTGCGATGGGCGAACATTTATCTTTCTTTTTTTTTTTTTGCCCAAATTACTTTAGACCTGGAGATCACATCCACTAGCTGCAATAATGAAGAGTTTCATCAGACTCTATACTTTTAAAAATCATGAAAATGTGTGTATAAAATTCACACTAAATTATAGTACCTTGTTGTAATGAAGCTTAATGTTTCTACTTGGAATTTTGTGTGTACAGGAAACTGCACCGATTACACTGGCACGTACAGGTGTACATGTGATCCCGGATACAGTGGACTCAATTGTACTATTGACATTGACGAATGCGATTCATCACCCTGTGAACATGGTGAGGTTTTAAAAGGCATTGGGCACACTCTGAACACTATAAAAATCATCAGGCAACACTTTGGTGTGTCGATTGTTCGTTTACAGACTTCCCGTTTCTATGACAACCAGAGATTTTGTTTTTAATGGCAAGTTTATCCCATGATCTTTCCAGATTTCTTTACTGAAATTCTGGAGTTTTTTGACATTTATTTTTCTGGCATTTTCAAAAAAAAAATTATGAAGTCATTTTAGCTTGATCTAACGCTAAAATTGAACACACACCTGCCACTAATTAAAATAAACGCTGTTGGTGTTTTACGCACGAGATTCGTTCTATAAACATAGTGTGAATACCTTTCCATTGAAGATACCATTGAGTGGGCATTTTTGGACCTCTGCCCAAATCACACACCCACCACACCACAACCCACCCCACCTCACCAAGCCTCCCCCGTTTCGCCCTCAGGTTCACAAATAAAACAAGCCTAGGTCAAGAAAAAAGAAACTCGTATGAATGATAACATACAGTTATTTTTAACTTTCATAGGAACGTGTGTCGATTATGTTAATAACTACACCTGTCAATGCCAGACTGGTTACACTGGTTATGATTGTGATGAAGAAATCGACGAATGTCAGTCGTCTCCTTGTGTTCGCGGTAAGTATTTGTGTTATTGAGTAGCAGTTTCTTCAGTGACGTTGACTGGACTGCTCGTTAGCAAAAGAGGTTCATAGAAGTCAGGGGGAGCATTATTTTGAGGCTGAAAAATATTGTTCGAAGAATGGAATGCAGCTACACTCTTTTTTTTATAACAATACATTTTATAAGAATATCGAGGCTGGAATTTTCAAAATTTTAAGAATATTTAGAGAATAGACCCGAGGCTGACATTGTGAAAAGGAAATTTAAATCTGTAAATACAAAACAATTATACATTATACGTGTTTAACTTAACCGTACAAAATTGTTCCTTTCTCTAAACCGCAAAACTAGCCAATCAAACGGCAAAAACTTGCACTAGCCAAATATTTGATGCTAATGATCAGTTCGACGAACGGTACATGTAATACATTTGTATGATTTTCGGATGGTATACAGATCTAGACCAAACATCTGCAATTGATACAACCACAAACCAGTGTATTCTAAAACGAAGATGTCAAAAACTATAATCTAAGAATATTCACGAGAATATTCTCAGCCTAAAATCGGCAGAAAAATAAGAATATTCAGCCTGGGCCAGAAAAACAGCATTCGCCGTTTTGCGAGCAATTGTAAACATTCTGGATATTCCGCTAGGGACATGTGTGGACAAGGTCAACAATTTCACTTGTGTCTGTCCAGCTGGATTTACTGGAGTTAAATGCGAAGAGAACATCGACGAGTGCCTTTCTTCTTCCTGTGTTAACGGTATGTCTACATTTAGAACAAAAATAAAACACATTTATGTAAAACTTTACCTATGTTCGAGATTTACTTCACTTGGACTGTGCACACAAGGGGGTGCTGAAAAAAACGCTCGCCAGCTCTATATTGATGATATTTCTTTTATTTAACTGTCTTGTTACAACCAGCTCTTCGCCGCAATCTAAAAAGGAAAACCTTTTGTTTTCCGTTACATTGTATACCATATGTATTCCCTTCACATTAATACTCTTAATTTTGGGAAAAAAAATGGGGAAATAAGGACATTTAATAAGGCTAATCGTGCTCATATTCTTTAAGGTATGCATTCGAATATCTCTCTATCTCTCTATCAGGAAGAAAAAGCAGAATGTTGAGGGTCTTTTGTCAATATCTTTCATTTGAGTAAATTTTACTTTTTTTACCAGGGACTTGCGTTGACCTTGTCAATAATTACACGTGCAACTGCTATGTTGGTTTTACTGGTTCAAATTGTGATATTAAAATCACGAACTGTACCGATGATTCATGCTACCCTAATGTGACGTGCTATAAAGACATTGAAACAATAAGCTGTGGTCCATGCCCATTTGGTTTAAGTGGCGATGGCAAGAGTTGTGAAGGTAACTATAAGAAGCATAATAATAATAGTAGTAGTAGTAGCAGCAGCAGCAGCAGCAGCAGTAGCAGTAGCAGTAGCAGTAGCAGTAGCAGTAGCAGTAGCAGTAGCAGTAGCAGTAGCAGTAGCAGTAGCAGTAGCAGTAGCAGTAGCAGTAGCAGTAGCAGTAGCAGTAGCAGTAGCAGTAGCAGTAGCAGTAGCAGTAGCAGTAGCAGTAGCATCGCTTGTTCCACGATGTAAACCTTGACACGATCTATAACTTTTTTTCCAGACATTGACTACTGTGTTAATCACACATGTAGTAACGGTGGATCGTGTGTGGATGGTGTCAGCAATTACTCGTGTAACTGCCCAGTGGGATACACTGGAGATCACTGTGAAACTGGTATGTTGAGTTTGTGCGAACATGAACTGTTCATTAGTGAGATTGTCGCGTTGTAAAAGCGATGTCAACCAGCTTATTAACTGATCAATTCAAGTAGAAGTTGTCGCACTTATATCCTTATTCGATCTGTTATTTCCGTTTGCAGATATTGACTACTGCGTTAATCACACATGTAGTAACGGCGGATCATGCGAAGATGGTATCAGCAGTTACTCATGTAACTGCCCGATTGGATTTTCTGGAGATTACTGTGAAACAGGTATCTTGTATTGATGCTGTTGTTGTTGTTGTGTCGCTACGTTTGTGAAATCCGAGATGAGATTTAAGTTTAGGTTAAGAGTGATGTATATCTGGGATTTTTAATTTCGTGCAATTTTATTTCTTATTTTATCTGCTGCAGACATTGACTATTGTGTTAACCAGACGTGCTACAACGGCGGGTCCTGTGTGGATGGTATCAGCAATTACTCGTGTAACTGCCCAGTAGGATACACTGGAGATCACTGTCAAACTGGTATGTTGAGTTTGTACGAACATGAACTGTTCATGAGTGAGATTGTCGCGCAATGAAAATGATGTCAACCTGCTTATGTACTTATTAATTCATGTAAAAGTTGTCGCACTTATATCCTTATTTGATCTGTTATTTCCGTTTGCAGATATTGACTACTGCGTTAACCACACATGCAGTAACGGCGGAACGTGCGAAGATGGTGTCAGCAGTTACTCCTGTAACTGCCCGAGTAGGTAAGAAAGGCCGCAGTCAAGACAAAATTTTCAAATTTTGTCGAGGAAAAATCAAATTCTCCCTTAATTCCTCGACAAAATTTTCTCATACCCTCCCAAGATAAAAATCCTCGATAAATTCTATGTATTCATGAAAGTGAAATTTCAGCTTAAAGGAATCTTTCATGAATAATAAGTATGGAGAAACAGACCGTCAAAGAGTTGAAGGCTCTCGCCAAAGAGCGAAGCATCAAAGGTTATTATAAAATGCGTAAAGCCGAGTTGATCGAGGCGTTAGAGGAGGAGAGTGAGATTTTTTACTCGGCGAATGAACAGACTGTACCGGAGGTTGATATCCCGATTCCCGCACCGTCGAGAGTAACGCAGATGAGGAATCTTGCCTCTAATGTGGCAGCACCTGTAAAGAGTGTAATAAACAGGTTTACGGGTTGGTTATTAAATTATATCCCTGAACCTATCAAAAATGTAGTAAAAGAGAGAGTTGAGAACCTGAAGGATAGAGTAAACAGTATTTTTAGGAGGCGGGAAGAAGTAGGTCAACCTAATCAAGATAATCCATTACCTGAAGAGGATAATCTAACACCCAGAGAGTACAAGACAGCTATAAAGGGTTATTTTAAAACGTTCAGAGTTAACGGTATAAACGGTATGGATGAGAAGACGTTTATGAATAACGTAAAACCGAGGGTTATAGATCTCATAAAGAGTAAGGGATCGATCAAAGTCAAGTTAATTCTCACCGTAAGGTTTACCAAAGAGAATCTCGCTACCGGTAACATCGACATTAATGTATACTCCTTCGCATCAAAAATGGAGATTGTGACAGAGTCAACCGATCTATCTGATCTCTATAATACGATGACGAGTCGAATCTTTGAATTGATTCAGAATTTTAATAACAGAGGATCTGGTTGGCAATTCGACCGAGTCGAGCACCTTGACATCAACATTAACCCGTACAATCCTCTGTCTGCATCTTCTTATATTGAGTTACCTAAAAGTTTGGCAAGGAAAAAAGCGATCATCAACGTACAGAATGAAAACGATAATGAGTGTTTCAAGTGGGCAGTAACCTCTGCTGTGTTTCCTGCTAAAGAACATGGAGAGAGATTGAGTAAACAGATGAGAGAGGATTCAGAGAAGTTTGACTGGACAGGTATTAAATTTCCTGTATCACTTAAACAGATAGATAAGTTTGAAAAGCAGAACAATTACGCAATCAACGTTTTCGGATGTGAAAGCGTTGAATACCCTGTAGACGTTGTGTACCCTCTGAGGATAAGCAAAAAGAATGAACAGGTGATAAACCTTCTACTTATCGCTAACGAAGAGACCAATCACTACTGCTGGATCAAAAACATGTCAAGACTTTTATCAAAAAATATTAATAATCACCAACATAAGAGACATTTCTGCTACAGATGCTTAAACTCGTTTCAATCAGAAAAATCACTGAATAAACATACTGAGTACTGTCAGAATAACGAGGCTGTTAAGATTGAGATGCCATTTCTTGAAAATATACAATTTAAGAATTTTTACAAAAAGCAGAGAGTTCCCCTCGTTGTTTACGCAGATTTTGAATGTTTTACAGAGAAGATAGACACATGCCAACCCGATGATAGTAAAAGCTTCACCAATCAGTACCAAAAGAATAAACCCTCAGGTTTCAGTTATCTGATAAAATGCTTCGATGATAACCTCTTCTCTACCAAACTTGTAAAGTACACAGCTGAATCTCCTGATGAAGACATCCCTCAGTTATTCATCGAGTCTTTGGAGAAGGATATCAAAGAGATCTACAACAGGTTTAAAAAACCTAAGAAGATGGTGATGACACAGGAGGATAAGATCGACTTTAGAAGGGCGACTCACTGCCACATCTGTGAAGAAGAGTTAAAAGATACTGATGATGAAGATTATAGAAAAGTCCGTGACCACTGTCATCTCACCGGAAAGTATAGAGGAGCGGCTCATAACATGTGTAATTTAAAATTCAGACTACCCAAGTTCTATCCAGTCATATTTCACAATCTCTCCGGTTACGACAGTCATCTCTTCATTAAAAACCTCGGTAAATCAGAGGGAAAGATAGACTGCATACCCAACAACAAAGAGAAGTACATCTCATTCACAAAACATATCTTGGTTGATAAATTCATTGATAAAGAGGGAGAAGAGAAAGAGGTAAAGCGTAAAATAAGATTCATCGACTCTTTTAAATTCATGGCGGCAAGCCTCGACAGTTTGGTAAAGAATCTACCGAAAGAGTCTTTTAAAAATATTACAAAATTTTATGAAGGTGATGAGTTAAAACTTCTATTAAGAAAGGGTGTCTATCCCTACGATTGGTTCGATAACTTCGGTAAACTGTCTTCAACATCACTTCCTCCTAAAGAGTCATTCCACTCAGTACTTAATGATAGTAAAATCTCAGAAGAGGATTACATACACGCACAGAATGTCTGGGAAACATTCAATATGAAGACAATGAGAGATTACCATGACCTATATCTCAAGAGTGATGTTCTCCTTCTCTCCGATGTCTTTGAAAACTTCAGGGATGTTTGCCTTGATAATTACAGTCTCGACCCGATGTTCTATTACACAGCTCCCGGACTTGCCTGGGATGCGTGTTTAAAAATCACCAAGGTCGAACTGGAACTTTTGGAAGACTACGAGATGTTGATGATGGTAGAGAAAGGAATTAGAGGAGGAGTCTCTATGATCTCAACGAGATACGGAAAGGCCAACAACCCTTATATGAAAGATTACGATCCTGATAAACCGACAAAGTTCATCTCTTATCTCGATGCAAACAATCTCTACGGTTGGGCAATGTGTAAACCTCTGCCGACTAAAGGTTTTAAATGGATGAATGAAGAAGAGTTAAAAGATTGGAAGAGTATGCCGTGCATACTTGAGGTAGACTTTACCTATCCTGAACATCTTCATGACCTTCATAACGATTATCCGTTAGCACCGGAGAGAGTCACCGTGAATAAGGTTGAGAAATTGATCCCAAATCTAAACGATAAAAAGAATTACGTTATTCATCACGAAACTCTCAAACTCTATCTATCTCTGGGTCTTAAACTCACCAAGATTCACAGAGGGATAAAATTCAAAGAGTCAGCATGGCTAAAGCCGTATATCGATCTTAACACGAATCTCAGAGCGAAGGCAACCAACGATTTTGAGAAAGACTTTTTCAAGTTGATGAATAACTCCGTATTCGGAAAGACTATGGAGAACATCAGAAACAGAGTCGACATAAGATTGGTCACTCGAGAATATCAGGCAAAGAGGTTGACGTGTAGACCGAATTATCAACATCACACAATATTCTGTAAGAATCTCACCGCAGTTCATATGAAGAAGGTCAGTCTAAAATTCGATAAACCCGTCTATCTCGGCATGTCAATCTTAGACTTGAGTAAGACCTTGATGTATGATTTTCATTATAATTACATCAAACCAAAGTACGGAGAGAATGCTAAATTACTCTTCACAGACACGGATAGCCTCGCCTATGAGATAGAGACGGAAGATTTTTACAGAGACATCTCCTCCGATGTGAAATCAAAGTTTGACACGAGTAATTACCCGAAAGATCACCCAAGCGGTATTATCACCGGTGTAAACAAGAAGGTCATCGGCATGTTCAAAGACGAGGCTGCAGGGAAGCAGATCGCTGAGTTTGTCGGATTGAGAGCTAAACTCTACTCATACAGAGTAGAGGATTTGTACGAAGAGAAGAAGTGTAAGGGAGTGAAGAAGGCGGTGATAAAGAAGACCATAAGTTTTAACGATTACAAAGACTGCCTCTTCGATAATAAACCCGCTATGAGAAAGATGAATGTTATCAGAAGTCATCTTCACACAATCTTTACCGAGACGGTTAACAAGATTGCTCTCTCTCCTTTCGATGATAAGAGATTAATACGTGAGGATAACATTCATACCTTCGCTCACGGTTATAAAGGAGGCAACTCAGTGTCAGTCAAAACGACTTGAAGCTCCTCTCTCACAAACGATCTCTTAGGTCCGTCGAGAAGATAATATAAAACAGGCTGTTCAGGAGAGATCACCACACGATTTATATTATAGACCTCGATACTCCAGATCGGATCAGTCGCTCTTCTTCTTTCTCCTCCCTCATCCTCTCCGGGACAGAGAAGATACCTTACCTGAACACCTGAGGGCAACCTCTTCTCTTTTAATCCGACAGGTCTTTTGTAACTGTATGGTTGAATCTCTACCTCTTTTAAACCGAGGGCTTTATCAGGTTCTTTACCTGTGATTTTGATTACCGAAGAGTTTAACGCCTTCATAACCGCAGGCAACCTCTTCACCCAGACTCTTGATCTCCCTTCACTCACCATCTCCTGCGCATACTCATGGCTAAATAATCTCTCCCCCAAAGTTCTGTTCGCTCTCTCAACGAATGCCTGAGCTCGATGGTTACCCGCTTCGCTTCTCTGTATCTTCACGTTATGTTTATCCATCAACTTTGTCACATAACCCATAAACTCTTTACCGGGATCGACGATAAGTGTCTTTGGCCAATTAAGAGAAGGTCTCTTAATCTTTCGAGAGTAGATCCTCTCAAAGGCCTTCGCTACCTCTTGACTCTCTTTCGATGTTAACGCCTCAGCATCTTTATATCTCGAGGCAACATCGATCACAACCAAAGCGTATCTATAAGTCTTTCTTCCCACCTTATCGTGAGGAAGAAACAGAAGATCCGCTTGATGAATCTCATTCGGTCTACTCACACTCCAATGAGATCTCGGTAAATACTTCGGTGGAGGAAGATAGATCTGCCAAAGTGCCTGTCTCTCTAACCAATCTCTCGCCTCACCATCACTGACTTTAGCCGCGGAAGCAAGTTTAGAAATCGCAGAGTACCCTTTCCAATAACCCTCAGTACTGTAGTAAATCTTTTTAAAAATTCTCTCGTTACTCATTTAAAAATAACCTATTCTTCTTTTAAAATGTCGCATGCAGTATCCGAGATTATCAATCCTAACCGAGTACCGAGAGAACCGTCCGGCTTAAAGGCGGAGTCATCTCTTAACAGGATCACATTTAATCCCTCATCAGCGAATCCCGGAGAGACCATTACCGTAAACATTCCCAAACTGTCAGAAAACGTGGTCATCGTTCCGGGAAGTGTTAAACTTCTCTTTGACATGAAAGTCGGTGGTCATGCAAACAATACCCTCGTGAATAACGTCGGTCGAAACCTCGTTGAACAGCTCAAGGTCTCTTTCGGCGGTGAGACACTTCAGACCACAGAGAGATACGATCTCTTTCAGACCTACCATGATCTCTTTATCGAGGATAGAGAGGACAGATTAAAACAGGGAATCTCATCCGAGAATATGAGAAAACTTCGAACGAACGCAGGGGATAAGAGCACAACTGACGCAAAGGAGGTCACCCTCGCCGCAATTCACAACGAAAAGTACGTTATACCTCTCGACCATACCGTACTCAGTGATCACGGAGCTTTTTATCCGAAGGCTCTTCCTCATCCTCTGTTGTTTGAGATCACTCTACCGAAGGTCGATCAGATCGTGAATCATGATAAAAAAGAGAAGGAGAAGACACCGCCGACATATAAATTGACGAACATTGAGTTGGAGTATCGATGCATCACGAGTGAATACTTGTCTCATGAGGCCGCCTCTTCCTATAAGGTCGGCAAAGGATTCTACTACGAGAACGTAATCCTTCACAGAAGTTTTCCCATCTCAAAACCGGACGGCAGTGTAATTAACGAGCACGTCAATCTTCCGAGAAAGTCGATGACGGGTATACTCTGTCTGTTTGAAGAGGATTATAAAGAGGGAGAACGAGACTCTGAGAAGTTTGTAAATCCTGACATTAAATCGATCAACATCAACATCGACGGTATGCCCAACCGACTCTTCTCAAAGGGGATGATTCCGTCCGACTTTTGGGAGTCAATCAAGAGACGAATGGGCGGTTCTGGTAAGGTGAAGGAAGAGGATTTCTACACAGACAAGTTCGCTCTCTGGATCGATTTGAGAACCTTCTATGACAACGGTATTCACGGAGGAGGTCTTCACATAAACACAACACGAGACGGTTTAAAACTTGAGATCAAACGAAAGGTCGGTGGAACGGGAAAAATCAACTGTTACATGTTCGTGGTCGCTGACGCATTTATGGAGATCATGAACACAGAGTTGAAGTCGATCCTATATTAAAAAAATCCCTCGCTTAATAAATAAATGAATGAGTTACGAGATAAGATTCCCTTTCACATGATCATAACCGGGCCAACGAACTGCGGAAAGACAGAGTACCTTATCGAACAGCTACGAGGACCCTTTCGAAAAGTCTTTGAGTACATAGTCCTGTTCTGTCCGACCTATGCGAAGAATCGGACCTACCGAGGGTTTGCCCAAGGTGATAAACGCTTCTTTATCCTCTCTCCGGATGCATCAAACTCGGAAGAGATTAACGATCTTCTCATAACCGTGTCAGATCTCTTCTCCGGAACAAACACCCTGTTAATTCTCGACGACTGCGCCGTCTCCAAAGACCTGAAGAATCGATCTAATAAATTTATCGACCTCGCTTTCTCGGGGAGACACGACGGATTGAGTGTATGGGTGTTGACACAGCAGTTGACCTCGATAGCGAAACCCTTCCGAGAGAACGTCGCATGCGTGGTCGCTTTTCACAATCCCTCTCAGATCGGAATGAAGACCCTGTTCGATGATTACGGAGGAGATCTTGACACGGAGACGAAGAGAGTACTCTGCAGAGTGTTAAAAACATAGAGATACGCTCGACTCTGTCTCTGCCTCAGATATCCTTTTGAGTGTTATCTCGAAATACCGGTTTAAAAGAAGTGTGATTAAACATAAAGATGGTGAACGTTGAAGATTATATCGAGGACATACCAGAGGTTAAAGAGGATAAGACCCTCGATGAGGAAGACGATCTCGAAGTGAAGAGAGAATCACTAGCGATACTCGCATCACTCGGATCGACGGAGGAGTTTCTAGGTAAAGCGATGTCCCTCTGAGATATTAAAAAACTCTCCCCCAAGGGTGTGGAGAAGTACTTTAATCGATACAAGACCGTAATGGGAAAGAGAGTGACCGGTGGTCTGGTAGAGTCAGCCATCTCTGCCGCATCCGTTCTTATCTCTTACGTCATTCCCGTGGATGATGTGGAGGCTCTGAATGAAGATTTGAAGAACGATGATCTTGTTAAACGTGAACTATCGAACTTTGCAGGTCTCTTGGTACTGAAGGAAGGAAGATTGGTAGCGTTAGCTAGCGGACTCTTTAAGGTCGCTAAGCACGTAAAGTTAAGACTGAGTGAGGAGAATGAAGAAGACTCTCAATAGGCTGTTAAGCTTGACTAAATCAACCGTTACAGTTGATTTAAACATTTCTTAATAGTTAACTAAAATGTCATTCGGAGTATATGAAGAGAAGTGTAGAAAGATATTTCAAGAGTTATTCAAAAAAGAGTTTAAAAAGGTGAGACCCGATTGGTTGAAGAATCCTTGGACTTACCAAAACCTCGAGTTAGACGGTTATAACCCTGACATAGTCACTCTTCTCGGTAAAGGTTTGGCATTCGAGTACGACGGTGTGCAGCACTCAAGGTTCACTCCCCTATTTCACTCATGTGTGGAAGATTTTGAGTATCAAGTTATGAAAGACTCTTTGAAGGATGAGATGTGCAGAGATGAAGGAGTTCTCTTAATAAGAATACCTCACTACGTTTGTTATTGGCATCTCAAGCCTTTCATTATCGGAAGATTGGTAATGAAGGGTGTGAAGATTGATTAATAAAGGTTCATCAGTATTAGAAAAATGATTTAAAGAATTCGCATCACTTATTAATTAAAATGTCTCAAGAGAATGTTCGTTACGAACATTTTAGAGTGAAAATCCCTGAGGAACAGAGAGAAAAGTTGCTCTCTGCCATTTGTGATAGGGAAGCCGTCTCCATAAGATTTAGACATGAGGATCTTTCTGGAGGTGATGATCTCATCGCTTTCACTGAACAACAGTTTAAAATAATCACAATCGCTTTAGAAAAAGGAAGGGAAGTGATAATAAATATGAGTAAGGATCAGGTACAGAAAAACAGGGCTTTTATGGATGAGGATGAATATTTCTTTTCACCGGTGTAAACTCTCGTTAACAGCGTAAACTTAAATCAACAACATCAGTTGATTTAAAGATATGCTTAAGAGTAACTAAATGACAGAAGATGTTGATCAGATCACAAAGACCCCTGTTGAGAGTAATGACAGAACAAAAGAGAAAGATCCTAAGAAGGCCGCCGCAGGAAAGAAACTCGCCGAGTATAATAAACGGGCGAAAGAGGCGTTGAAAGAGAAGATGAAACGTGAGGCTGAGCAAGGCTCTCAAATGGAGAAGAAAGAGGATAGAGAAACGGGTGAGTCGTGGATTCCCGAGGTTTCCTTTACAACCGCGATCTCTCTTGTCGGAATCGTCTTGACCGCAGTGAATATGATTATTAGTTACAGAAAAGATACAGAGATTGTTCCTCCCCCGAGATTACAGGAATCACCCATTCGAGAGAAAGGCTCTGTTATAGAAAGACCTCAACAATCAAAGATTCCCGTACCCAAAATGGGGATGCACTGATTTTAAAGATATGCTATCACATGATAATGTCGAAAGAGAAGATCTTCAAGATGATTTATGACGCCTCCGTTCTGATAGGTATCTCCTCAGGGTTCGGATACTTTGTTAATCTCTACGATCCCTCAGACAGCGTGATCGTTTACCTTAAATGGGTAGGAATCCTGTCCGGTAGCATCTATTTAAAAGATTACGTGCAGAGAGAGGAGATTTTGAAGAGGATTGATTCCCTTAACTCAAAGAAGGGAGTGATAGAGAGTAAGAACCTTAACTCAAAAAAAGACGATAAAAAAAATCTCGATCTTAAATTGAAGAGAATCGTAAACCTTGCCAATCCCGTCGGTGATAGAGACGCAGTCAATAAAAGTTACGCAGACAACAAGGTGAAAACTACTCTCAACAGCCTTGTGAGTAAGGTGGGAGATAAGATGACAGGTGATCTCGACATGAGCGGAAACGAGATAAAGAATCTTAAAGAGGCATCCTCATCGGATGCCACGTTCGCTGCGAACGTTAATTACGTTAACAAAACCATCAACGAACGTAACGCCATTCTACAGACACGGTGGCAAGATTACGTCTCTGGGAGACTTGATTACACCGTCGACAGAGAGATGGAAAACGATTTCAAATACGTTTTAGAGGGAAATAAAGGTGACGAATTCATTGATGAACTAAACATTAAAGGAATGGGAGTGATCACAAGTAAAGATTTTCACCCCTTCAACAAAAGGACGGCTCATTTCGATCTCAAATTTAAAAAAGATTTTTTCAAAAGCAGCTTCGCTGTTAACCTCCGTTATGCACCCAAACATCCAAGATACACTGTTGTGTGTGAAATGTTCTGGGATGATAGTGTAACCAATTTAATAGAGTCAGCCACGCTGAAAGCCTCTTCAAACTCTTTTGAGGTCATATATGCACAGCAATCGAACGTTTTTGAGAACCATGTGAGAACTTTGGTAAGAACCCAAAGGATTTTCAGTTGGAATCCTGATAAATTGGTCTTCGACATAGTGATAAAGTACAGATCGGGGGTCGCTTATCCCCAAAAATTACCAGTCTACATCGTGTTTTACGGAAGTAAAGGATTCTATAATAACATTCCCACATCTGTTTGGAACTCTTGGAGGGTGTTTGATCAAGGAAACGTTTCGATGGAGAAGAATTTAATACTCTATCAAGACCCTGCTGTCGATAAAGGAGCGGCAACAAAAAAATACGTCGACGATAGCATTACAAGTATGAATTTGCAGATGAGAAAAATCTTTTATAAAGGTTATCTTAAACACGACAATGATAGCTTCATCAGATTCTTTGCAAACGGAACGAGTGATCATACAAAGTACGTTAGACAGAGTGATCCCTCCGATTTCATCGTGAATGAGGAGGACTATGAGAAAATAATAATCAAGAATCCAGGAGTCTACTCGATATCTCTGATCGACGGATTAAAGACTGAGTCAGAGGATGATAACGGAACCGTTCAGTTCATATTGAATCCCGCACCCTTTTTGAGTCTGAGCGATAATATTAACATCACGGTACCCAACACAGGCTCGGGTTGGAAAACGTATAATTTTATCTCCGTTTTAGATATTTACAAAGACACAAAACTGTCTATACAGACCTCAGATGCCAGAACCATATTTGACGGTTTGGGAGAGGGGTATAAAAAGTTCGGCATGATACTTATAAATAAGATCGATTAAAGATTTACTCCCCTCTTTAAAATGTGGGGTAATGTTTTAATAATGATCATCATTGCCTTCGGTATTTATCTTACGTTTTGTTCACCGAAACAACACTGCGTCTGCAGAGTTAAGATACCTGAGGGAGGAGGAATGTGTGAGTGCGGTGAGTATAATCACCGAATGTTCATACATAAGGAGAGAAGAGAACAAGAGTTGAAGAGAATCGAAGAGGAGAAGAGAAAGGGGAATGATTACGATACCTTTCTGTGAGATTTATTTAAAGATAATCTCTGAAGAGTAAAAATGTCAGAGAATAAACTTGTGAAGACCGTCACTGATGCATCCGTTCTGATCGGTCTCTCCGCAGGAGTCGGTTACATTGCGAAGAAGGCTATGAAAGAATCATTCATAAACGATCCCTCATCCAGCATTGTCAACTACGGTAAATGGGTCGCTGTTTTGTCAGGAAGTATGTACTTAAAAGAGTATTTGGAGAAACAGAAAATTCTTCCCTCTTAAAGGTTATTCATTGATATTAAAGGTTTCACCAATAATATTCATGATAAAGGTTTCACCAATAATATTAACATATGGCGACCATTGCGTTAATGATAGGTGGAGCAGTTTTAAACGCTACAGCGTTCGTCGGAGGATCGTATTTGGCAAAGTATCTGAGCGGATCGAATACGGACACGGAGAGAATTCGACACGATAAAGCCTTGGAAAAGTATCAAAAAGATTACGCAGCTTACCAAGAGAAGAGACAGAGACTTTTGGATTGGTATAATCAGCAGAGAGATGAGGAGCATCAGGCTTCGCAGAATCTCTCGAACACTGATGAGGCTTTTAAACTCTATAGTCAGACACATCCTGATTACTCTCTTCAAGAACCTCGACTCACTGATTACTACCGACCGAGTGATGATCAGAGAGTGGGTGAGATGGTCTACGTCGGAGGAGGGATGTTGGTTTTGGGTTATGTTGCGAGTAGATTTTTGTAAAGGGGTGTAAAAAGATTCTTTACTTATCAAGCAAATAATTAAAAAAGATTATCAAGCAAATAATAAGTTTAAAGATTCTTTACTTATCTTGTAAAGAATCATGGAAGTTGACCCGACAGAGACTGATAGAGATAATCCTTTTGAACCGGACGATCCCGGTGATGATGATGGAGAGATGATACCTATGACATCAACATCGAGAAGAGATAGAGGTCAAGATAATCCCAATTATGAAGAGACCTCTTTCATTGATGATAATAACACTTCTCTTATACAGAGAGAAGAGAACAGAGATGAGGCTTGGGAAAGAGTTAAGAGAAAGTATCCGAAGGTCAATCCCGTTAAATCCTCTTTCACAGCCGCCCTTGACAAGTTTGATCGAGTGGTAGTCAGACTGAAAAGACAGGGAGGTAAGAGTTACCAACTGTTCAAATCAGACGGTGAACCGAACGATAAATTACCAAAGACCATAAAAGACAGTCTCGGCCCGACCGCAGAGGAGGTGATTGAGACTGATTATAGAGATAGAACAAAGAGTACAGAGAAAATTAAGGAGCTCGAATCCTCTCTTAAAGATGCCGGACCGAGTCAGAGAGAGAACATTGTTCACGATATTAATCTTGAGAGAGATAAGATAGATAATATAGATAGAGAGGACGAAGTGATAGAGGAACGGTTATCAATCAGAGATAGAGTGAAGGTCATCTTTAAAAAGTACGGTTTCACAGCGTTCGCTGTTCTCTCAGCTGTGGGCGCAGTGATCGGTGTGATCGTATCTAATCTGAAGAGCGGTCTGTCTAGATTGGGTAAAGGAGTAGGTAAGGGTTTTAAAGCCATAGGCAAAAAACTTGGAGAGGTACTTCCCGGAATGATCAGTGCGATAGCGAGTTTCATCTTTAAAACAGCGGGTGAGGCGATCGGTTTTCTTGCAAAGAATGCGTGGTTGTTGATAGTCGCCGTCGTTGTCTACTTTGTTGAACAGGTTAAAAATAAGAGTAAGAGAAAGTAAATGGATAGTTACAGAGAGATATACCCTCAGTTGCCGACCGAATACACCGGTGAAAACTTCAGATTAAAACAGTGTTCAGATTGGTTATCCCTTCTAGAGAAAGATCTACACGATTGTGAAAAAGTGTACAAAAAGTATAAGAGGGCAAGGAGTTATCTTTTTAATCTGTCTACAGGCAGCGGAACTCTCTCTGTCGCTCTCTGCGGAGGAGGATTGGGAACAGGACTTACCGGAGTCGGGCTTCCCGTATCGGTCGCATTAGGCGTTGTCGGAGGTGTCTGCGCCTTGACGAGCGTAGCGACAGCGAGTCTTGCAAAAGCCTTATCCGGGAAGGTGAGTAAGCATGAAAAGACCGTCTCTGTCTGCCAAGCGAAGATAAACACGATAAAGGACGTCGTTTCTAAATCGTTGACGGATAACAGAGTAAGCCATGAAGAGTTCGTTCTGATAAAATCCGAGTATGAGAAGTATTATGAGATGAAGAGATCTATAAGAGAAAAAAACATAAAGCATCCGCTTCCGCAGGTGGATGTAAAAAAGATGGAGGAAAATATTCGTGCAGAGATATTAAAAAAACTCGCCCAGTCAGAGTGAGCTGTAACTGTCTGATAGTCTTGTCGAGAGATGAGTCATTTAGAGATCCTCCCTATAATCCTTACTTTGTTTAAAAACATATTATTGATAAATAGATATGAGCAATCAGAAAGATGATGATAAGAAAGATGATGATAAACCCGAATCTCTGTGGAACAGATTTCTCGAACGGTATCCCCATGCCGTCCTGTCTAAATTTCGACGAGTATTTGAAAGATACGATAGAGAGAATAAAGAAGAGCATGTCAAATTCGTCGGAAGGGACGGTTCAGAGTATGAAGTCTTCGATAAGAGTAAGTTCATGTACAGCATGTACTTTCCCGACGAGATGAAAAAAGCGTTGGGTCTTCCCGTGGATTTTCCGTTAGAGTTAACACTTAATCCTCATCCCTCTTTACCGAATCCTGCGGTCGATTTCGGTGAGAGCAGACCGCTGAGAGGTCTAAACTTGAGAGAGAAGTTAAAGAGACTCGATATATTCGCTACGCCCACAGACTCTTTCTCTGTACCTGTCAGAGACATATTTACGAATACAACGATTAAACACACCTCTTCAAAAGAGTCTCATGAGTGGTTGAACAGACCGAATATGCGGTATTGGCCACAACAGCTTAACTTCGCTGTCTGGTGTGCAACGACAGGTTGCGGGGTGAGCCTGCGTCTATTATTAGAGGAGAAGATTGGAGGAATCGACGCGACTGACCATGAACTCAAACTTCCACCGCAGATACGAGCTATTCTCTGGTTTCACGTCTACTTCACGATAAGGAGAATCCTGTTTCAGATGGGGGGAATACAGAGTTCGATCGCTTTACCCGGTGATCCTCCCTTTAATGAAAAAGATAACAGATACGACATTCCTTCTTATAAGAGAATCTGTAAAGAGTTTAATGTGTCGACCGATGCTGACTTTCGATGTCATAAAGGAGAGAATCACGGTTTGGGATCTGTTTACATTTGGGTCTCTTACGTAGCACCGTCAAAGGCCGGCCATGAATCTTCCTATCCCGGATTTTTTAAATTCAGCGAAGAGGGAGGTGAGGGATCGAAAGGTAATCTTCTGCAGTACATATTGAATGATATAGATAATGGTTATGAATACTTTCTCACTAGGGTATCTAACGGATTGACAAACGCCGGTCAGGCGAGACTTAATCAATCGATCGAAGCCCTTGTCTACTGCGTATTGGGTGCGCAGGTGAATGTAAGAAGCAGCATTCTCGGAAACACAGGAAGTGCGCAGGAGGTTCGACAAGAAATTCTCGTGTTATTGGAGGATGCGATTAAACAGCCGGACATAAGTAAGAGTGTACAGAGATTTCAACTCGCTGTACAGGAGGCGAAAGTCAAGCTCGATCTTGCCGTCTCTCCCGGTACGTGGTTGATGCCTTCGAGAATGGTGATCAATACAGAGAGCACGATCGGTTATAACAATAGACTGAAACGTGTTGAACCGACCATGAAATTGGGAGTGAATACAGATGTTAATTTGAAGAGTGTGTCGGTCGGTATAAAACATAACCTTGGAAAGAGTAAGGTATTGTTACCTCACACTTCGGTTGTGAAAGAGACGTCTAAACCGGTCGCAATACCTGCTGATAAACCTCAACCGCCACCGGCTAAGCCTGACACAACAAAACATGAGATTAATCTTGCAGCATTGACAATTACCGCTGGCGGATTAGCTTGGTATATGTTTCGATGAATGATATGATAATTTTCATAACTTGGGTTGAGTTATGAAAATATGTTGGATAAAGTTATGCCTTACACTCTTTACATCTCGACTTCTGTCTTTCGTGTGGACAGATCTGTGACCCTCCGCAATCTTTACAGAAAGCTCTCTGTCTCTCGTGAGGACAGATGCCTTTTCCACCGCACTCTTTACAATCATATCTCTTTCGATTATGTTGACAGATTTCACAACCTTTACAGTCTTTGCAATTAGATTTACGTCGACCATGAGGGCATATTCCTTTTCCTCCACACTCTTTACATATGTACTTTACTCGATTATGCTCACAGATGGCGCTGCCTTTACACTCTTTACAATATTTTTTCAATCTTCCGTGAAGACACCCCATACAGTCTTTACAACTATAGATAACTCGATCATGAGGGCAGATCTGTGATCCTTTACAATCTCTGCATTTATATTTATCTTTTCCGTGACTGCAGATCTGTGATCCTCCACAATCTTTACAACGACTTTTTCGTTTTCCATGAAGGCATTTTTTCTCAATATCAACCTCCGGTACAGTCTGTTCATTCGCCGAGTAAAAAATCTCACTCTCCTCCTCTAACGCCTCGATCAACTCGGCTTTACGCATTTTATAATAACCTTTGATGCTTCGCTCTTTGGCGAGAGCCTTCAACTCTTTGACGGTCTGTTTCTCCATACTTATTATTCATGAAAGATTCCTTTAAGCTGAAATTTCACTTTCATGAATACATAGAATTTATCGAGGATTTTTATCTTGGGAGGGTATGAGAAAATTTTGTCGAGGAATTAAGGGAGAATTTGATTTTTCCTCGACAAAATTTGAAAATTTTGTCTTGACTGCGGCCTTTCTTACCTACTGCCCGATTGGATTTACTGGAGATTACTGTGAAACAGGTATCTTGCTGCTGTTGTTGTTATTGTTGTTGTTGTTGTTACACCTATGGATTGGTGAGAATTATGTAACGACGCGTCAAAAATGCCTTGCTAGTTTAGGAAAGAGGTAAAACAAAATGACGCAATTAGACAATACACTTTAAATTCGAACCGTAAGCTTATTTACTTCTCAATTGCACTAAATATTTAGCATTTATATCTTCCTTTGATATGAGATCCATCTGTAGACGTTGACGAATTTGCTGATCGTGAAGAACTGATAGTCAACAGTGGATTTTAAGATCGATCGAATTTGCCAAAAATCGATCGTAGATTTGATTTGGTTGAAAAAAGAAATAGCTTATCACCTAATCAATTCCAGTTAAGTTATTGCACTTTTATCTCCCTTTGACTTGCTGTCCTTCGTTTGTAGACATTGATTACTGTGTCAATCAGACGTGCAGTAATGGTGGATCGTGTGAAGATGGTGTTAATAGCTACACCTGTAACTGCAAAGTGGGATTTACTGGTGATCACTGTGAAACAGGTAACTTGATGGTGATGATGATGTTGTTGTTGTTATTGTTGATGTATCGCTACGTTTGTGAAATCCGAGATGAGTTTTAAGTTTAAGTTTAGAGTTATCTAAGAATTTTCTCGTTTTTCACAAAGCGAATGTCGGTGTCATTATTAATTTCGTGCAATTTTATTTCTTATTTCTTCTGCTGCAGACATTGACTATTGTGTTAACAACACGTGTTACAACGGTGGGTCCTGTGTGGATGGTATCAGCAATTACTCATGTAACTGCCCAGTAGGATATACGGGAGCTCATTGCGAGAATGGTTAGTTTGTTGTTCTTATTGTTGCTGCTGCTTTTGTATTTGTTTTTCCTAGGGATGATGTTGCTGTCGCTGTCAATGGTATTGACAGATTTGCTGTGTAAGGCTTACAGAACGTTACTCTGGCGCTTGGTATACATTGTTGCTGTAGTTGTAATGTTAAAATCATTTCATCTCGTCTGGTCTCGTCTTGTGTTGCCTCCTCTGATTCTCTTGTCTCGTCTCGTCTCACCTCGTCTCAACTTGACTTGTCTCGTCTCGTCTTCTCTTGTCTCGTGTCCCCTTGCAATTGCCTTGTCTCGTCTCGTCTCGTCTCGTCTCGTCTCGTCTCGTCTTGTCTTGTCTTGTCTTCTCTTGTCTTGCTTGTCTTGTCTTGTTTTGTCTTGTCTTGTCTCGTCTCGTCAGCCACTGGTGTCTTTTCGCTTTCTTTTGTTTTCTTCCTGTCTTGCTGTTCAGTTATACATTTTTCGCTTATTTACCAAACAATACAAACACTGAAACAGATTTCTTTTAAAACATTTTTTTCCTATTAAAATAGTTAGGTCAATGGTATTGTACTCTGAGAGGTTTTTGTCGCGAAGGGAGACATTTATCTTATACTCAGGCAATGAAATACGTTCTTAATTATCACTGTCATTATCGTTTCATTTTTATTAAGGATTGGCGTCGTCCTCAGTATCTTCACAGAAAACGACTTTGAAAACAACAGCTTCCTTCAAGGTTAGTACAACAGTTACAATTCTTGCTACAGCCACAAATAAACGGCTGAAAACAACAGCTACAGCAAGCACCTCATCGCAAGAAATAAGTCCAACGCCTTCTGATAAAGTACCTGCCACATCGTCGTCAGTCGTTGGAGATACTCCTACAACTAGCAAGGAGGAGAAAACTACTACTGCTCCACCAACAACTAAAAAAACGGAAACAGGTAAAAATAGATTTATTGATTTACCAGCTATTTTGATTACATGCAACTATTTCAATGCCTTCCGTTTTTTTAAGGAGGCAGCGTGGCCTAGTGGTTAGGGCGCTGGACTTGTAATCCGGAGGTCCCGGGTTCAAATCCTCCTCCCTGCCACCAGATGGATTTGTCTTCGGTGGTCCCGAATTCAACTCCTCCACGCTTTGTAAACAGCCATCTGGTCAGCCTCCTACCAGTTGGGATTTTTAACAAATTTCTGTTCTATTTGTAATATTTTCTTGCTTATTTACGGTGTCCACAATTAGTACAACAGTGCTAAATACTCTGACACTTTAATAAAGTGATTTATTTTATTTATTTCGCCACTTCAGCGTTTCTTTTTTTATTCACCCAATCTCTTATTCTCTGTTTTCTTTTTTTATTGATTGGTCTGTTCTGCTTATTATTTTTTTTTTTGTCTTCTTAATCTTTACAAAATGTTCGAGGAATTGCGCGCGCTGTGGTTGGCCAGTTCGAGTTCCTTATAGCTTTATAAAGCACGCGGGTTACGTCATGCGCGTGCTTTATCGAGTTCTAATGCACACGGCTTACGTCACGAGTTTGTGAGTTTGTGCATTGTTGAGTTATATGTGCGAGAAGCATGGAATTCCCTCGTGTTCTTAAAAATTCCCAAGTGCTGACATAACTCGACAATTCACTCGGATGCGTTTTTATTTCTCCAATAGATTTCTTTATTTTGTTAATTTTCCTTACTCTACCTTCCTTCGCCCTTTCTATAGACCTTATGCAAAAATGGTTGCCATTCATTTCTATTGTTTGGTCAAGTTTTTTAAAACGCTTATGGTGGCACTTAAATACATATGAAATATTATGCTATTCTGAGAAGTTTGAGTGTTTTGGGTTAAATGGCTGCAAAGATATGACTCATTCAAATTAAATAGATTTGTATGGACAAATTCACCCTGGCCTGCCTAGCCTTGTTTTCATGTTTTTGGCAATATAAATGTCTCTCTAACTTGCCATTAGTAGAAAGTAAAACCTTTAAACTTCATACACTGATTTACTTTGACTTTATCTTTAAGTTAGGGAGCCGAAAATTAACAGCCGCCATATTTGCATTAGGTCTATAAGAAATGATAATTCTAACGGGAGTGGAAATGTGTTTGTATTCTAGAGCTTATCATTGAGCTACGCATCCAAAGGCCATGGAATAAAAATCTGGAGAATAAAAACAGTCAAGCTTATAAAGAGTTGTCATCTACTCTCGAAATAGAGGTAACAATATACAAATATGTATATATAGAGAGAGGATATTACACGGTGGCGAGAAGATATGAATTTTATGTCCGTGTGGCAGAAACGATATCTCACGAGTGAGCGCAGCGAACGAGTGAGATGTCGTTTTTACCACGAGAACATAAAATTCATGTCTTTGGGCCAACGTGTAATGTTCTTTTTATTATATGGAGACCAGATGTAATTGAAATTGCCGATTTTTATTTCATTATTTTCGAAAAATCGAGCAAGTTTTAGAAATCACCGTTCGTCTACACAGACAATACAAAACACCCGTGTCCAGGATATAGAAACACTAACTGAATTCCAATTGAAACAAAATCCATGGAATACTTGTCAACTAAATATCATAACGCATACGAACTGAAAACATCACTGACTTTGACTTGAATCCGATGCGGCAACGTCTTGATGGCCGATAGTTTTCAACTGCTTTTGTTTTCTTCTTTACAACATGTTGCACTTTGTGAAATTCCTTGGGAAGAATTCTCTCTATAAGCCTTGAAATCGTCAAGGTTTCCATTATCATGTTCTCGTCCTTGAGTTTTTCGGAAAACTCTTTTTCGTCGCTTAATTAAACAAAATAAACCTGCTTGTCAATGCTTGCTCACAACAAACCTGAACGACACAAGAAGCCAAGTTCATTCAACAAAGTAGAAATGGCATGAATCGTCACGTCAATGAGCGTGTCATACTGAAAATACGCCACTCGGGTCCAGGATGGAGTGGTGTATGGAATCTACGAGTGGTTTAGTTCCCAGTTAAACACTCTCTTCGATATAATAAATGTATATATTAACTGTAGCCTTTATTAATTGCTGTACTGGTCTTCTTCCTAATGATATGAAAAATTCCAGCTCGTTAGTTATCCAGATGTATAGAGGATATTCAAGACTTCTATTATCATAGAAATAATTCCCAATATTCGATGTTATAGTATAGATTTATTTTGTAAACGGAAAATGCAAGTTCATAATTACTGACCCTCCTAAAATCCTATTGTTCTCCCTCTACAAACAATCTAACATTACAGTGCAACGAGTTAAACCCATCACACATGAAAAAAAAAAACTTTGTTCGTCATTGCTAGTCGTTTGAACAAACAGTTTTGACTGGTTACCAATCACGTTTACATTTCTTTGATTAAAATGGTGCGACATGTACAAACGAGCCTTTTTAACGCAATAGTGAATTATGATAACCCACCGACTAACTTCCGTGGGCGCTCATTGGACAAACACATCACGTTGTACAATATCGGATAACGATCATCAGACAGCATACCCCGTCTGATTTGATATCGGTCCCCTGATTTTACAGAGAACTACAAAATTAACGAACAAAGTCACCTTTCAGCTTCAAATTTGCAATTAAATCACAGCGTTAAAAAAAGTAATTACGTTTCATTTACCTCAAACACAATTACGCCGTGATTATAACTGTTGTTGTTGTTGTTTCTTTGAAGCGTGTCGTGGAGTAGTGTGGAGTAGTAAAATAAGAAGAGTAATAAAATAAATAACCCCGTTTCTTGCTTGCTGGTATAACATACCATCCAGGGGATAATTTCCTCGGCCGAATTATTGTCCTCAAAATGCCACAAATGCCCTCGAAGCTTCGTTTCTCGGCCAAACGTTTTTCAGCTTCAGGCAATATCCTCAGAGGAGGCAGTGTGGCCTGGTACTTATGGCGCTGGACTTGTTTTTCGGAGGTTTCATGCTCAGATCCTGCTCCCTGCTACTAGATGGAGTGGTGTTAGGTGGTCCCAAATTCAATTCCTCCACAATTTGTAAATAGACAGCTGGTCAGCCGCCTGTCGGTTGGGAGTTTAAAAAAAGTTTCTGTGTGATTTAAAAGATTTATTCTATTAATTTTTTGCCTCCGATTAGCACATCAGTGCTAAATTCGTAGACAACTTAAACAAATTTATTTATTTTCATGTTTCCCAGCCGCCTGAAGGTGTTCTTTTAGCTAAATATTCCTCCGTCTGTGTTGACGATACAGGCCAAAGACTTGTCCGGTTAGAGTTTCGTCATCTTTTAGCTATTTTCAACAAAGGTACCTAAACATTATGGACCTTGAGTCCTTCACTATTTTGTTTTGAACTTGCAGATTTCGAAGCAATATTCCCAGGACGATAACTTTATTGGAGTAAAAATCTTATCATTTAGGTAAGAGAAATTGTGATAAACGAAATGATATTCTCTTTCATATCTGACTCTAGCCTCATAATATAACTAGTGGTTAACCATTGGAATCTGCATCAAATAGATAAGGTGGCTGAACACATGTACAATTTTTTGCGCGCGCCTTGCAGTCGTCTTCAAACAAAACCAAACATGGCGGCGATAGAGCAATCATTAATTTGTTCTATGCCGGTTCTATATGTAGCAGTTTTCTTCTTAAAATGATATAGTGTTGTCTTGTCCCTTTAATGAGATGCAATTCACAAAAGGTATACCAATCGACTGCCAAGTCAGGCCATTGGTACCAATCGTACCATTGGTACCAATGGACGACCGTAATCCTCACGTACTCATCATTCCTGATGTATTGGGAACAGAACAGAAGTTAATTATGGACTTGTTTAAGTTGTTGCTTGCTTGCTTGCCTACTGGCGTCCTTGCTTGCGTGCTTGCTTGCTTTTAATTTTTGCCTGTTTGTTTGCTTGCTTCCTTGTTAGTTTACTTAGTAAGTCGGTCGATTGATTGATCGGTCGGTCGGTTTGTTTTTTGTTTGTTAATTATCTACAGCTAGGTGGCTATTAGAGTTTGTTTTGTTATTGGGATTTACCAACTTATCAGTCAACTGTTGTTCTTGTTTTAGGCAGGGCAGTGTTGTAGCAGAATTTCAGCTAATGTTCAAAAACAAACTGGAGGATGAGGAAGCCTTGGCCCCGCTGAAAAATGCTGTAGAGGATGGCGAAATGGGTCCTCTTAACGTTGATCGTGAATCCCTGAAAATTAAAAAGGAGGTTGAAGGTAATTGTAAGCAGCTTGCAAGAGAAAGAATGGAATAACGAGAGTTCAGAAATGAATATAAGAATCGGACATTTTGATTGGTCGAGAAGTTCGACTTATGACGCCATATTCACCCCACGAGAGGTAAAAACAGTATTTCAAGGCAAGGCTACTAAGCCACGCCACTTTTATCGTCCGGACAATTAAACTCGGGGGACAATTACGAAATGAAATTTCTGTTCATTCGAAAGAAATAACTCCAAGCCCGGATATCCAAAATGCTGGGAATTTTGACATATGATTACCAAGGCCGTTGGACCAGAACGATCTTTAAGAAATGGTCTTCAAGGCATTAAGAGATAGCAAACACTGTGGCTTTATGCATCACAGGGCCATGCCAAACTGTGTTACATCGAGAGACCGAACTTTTATTATCTTGTTACCAGAGCAACTAATTTCAAGATGATGAGCACGTTCATAAATAAGCAACTGCCAATCTTTGTTTCATATACCGGTTTGTTCATCAACCAATAGATATGTAGTTGGAAACTTTCTAGACACTTCACCGAGACCCAAAGACGCAACGCAACGCTATAACTCCAATACATGATCTCATAGCAGTTTTCACAGCTTGAAAGTAGTAGCAGATCAACCCGTTTAAGTTTAGTCCTCGGTGACAACAGTTTTGTCGAGTTTCACACCACAGTATTCTATATAAAAGAGAAATCTAAATCTTAGTCACAAGAAAACAAAAATCGTTTGTCAAAAAGAAAAAAAAAGGCACGACTTATTAAACGAAGCAGTGGTAATTGTGGTGGTGACAAGTCTTGTTCGCATCCTGCCTTATTTACTCAAATATATTTTATTTCATTTTTTACTATCTAGATCCAACAACAGATGACAAACAAAAAGTCCCATATCCAGTCATCATTGGTGTTTCTTGTGGTGGAATATTTGTCCTTGCTCTCCTCAGCATTTTTCTGATTCGCTATTGTCATCGACGCAAAGTAGTGAGTCGGGGGCGTGTTTCGGACGGAATGCCCGCTGACGTGGCATTCCCAAAGCCTGAGAAATACGAGTTACAAGAAACTGAGTCAAAGGAAGATATTGTCAGGTACGAAGAGATTGCAATGTGGAACGATGGCGTTCGCTACGAGGGGTTAGGAATCGTACAAGATGCTGCTCGCTACGAAAAGTTAGGCTTCTCGAGCGTGGCTACTTATCAAGAAGTGGGCACCCCAAATACAGCTAATGATTACCAGGAAATCGGCATCCCAAATTCAGCTGGTGATTACCAGGAAATCGGTATTTCGGATGGTGCCCTGCGCTATCAGGAGAAAAAGTGAACAAAAGGTGTCTTGAATATGGTTAACAGTACAGTCTTGCGTCGCTGGTCGTGGGTGGGAGTCGTGAGCACGGTCGTGGGTGTGAGTAATAGTCGAAACAGAACAAAAGCCGCAAGGGATCATATTTCTTAATGTAAATTTATGACCGGGCAATCAAAACCTGTTACGGATGCCACTAGATCGAAGTAGCTTTCATGCTTTCTAATTAGATATTCAGTTCGCTTTTGTTTACTGAACAAAAATTAGTAAGATTAAAAAGAACGGGTAGCGGGAAAGAAGAAAAAAATAATTCACTGGAGTTCTCCTAGTACTTAAAACACTAGCAAGGAACAGTCAGATCTCTCATTTTATTCAGAGCCAGAATTCAATTAGTTCTCTTCCTAAATGGCTGCACATATTGCCATTAAAGGATCTCATTTACCTTAAAGGCGGCTCGGTTATGTTTTCCGCGTGTTTGTTGTTTTTGTTGTTGGTGTTTTTTCAGTTTGATATTCGACTTCCGGTGATGCCAGTCACGCGATTTCGAACCAGCAAAATGTACGCCTAGCAGAGTCGTTTAGCCTTCTGTAAATGCAATTTTACGAAGATTTGACTGTTATGAAGCGAAAAATATACTAAGAGCTACATTTTAAGACATCGCGTAAACCAGCTACTTTTGACTGCAAACATGACTCACGGCACGAGGAATTAGCAGTCAAGATTTAAGAGCTCGATTTTAAGCTTCTTTAATTTTCTGTTTCTGGCCGCAGCCGTATTCAGACGGGAGATATATTTTATCTTAAGTCTTGAGCCGCTAAATCTTGGCCTTTGCAAGGGTTAAATTATTGTTTCCGGTTGAATGACGGAGAAACAAGGCGAAAAGTGATGGGACGTTGCCTTTCTTCGCCTCTTCCCATTCCCGCTGTTTTAATCGTATCAATTCTTTCCCATCACAAAAAAAAGGATTATTCAACTTGGTTTCGTCAACAAAATAATGTTAAGTTTCTTTAAGAGTTTTTTTTTTCTTTTTCTGCTACCCACGACTTTTATCCACACCCACAAGGTACGACTGTTATTTATACTCAGGCGTCTTATACCCTTTTTACATGCTTTAGTCAAATTAAATCAAAGGCCCTTTAGGCTGTCTCGTGTCTCTTTTCAATATTTTTGTGTAATTTGTGATTTCAGTGTTAAAACGTTAAACCACAAGGTATAGCCTCGTTTTGGTGCTAAGTTTGTTTTCGTTCTATAATTTTATAAAATGACTGTTCTTTTATAATTCTTTTTGTGTATTGATGTCTTTTTTCTTTTGTTTTTGTAAAGTTCTCAGGCTCATAGGCTAGGTTCTACCAGGTAGTTTTGTTTCGTCTTAAACTCAACCTGACAGTTGCAATTCGCTAAGGGTGCAGAGGATTACAAAGAAGGTGCATTCCAAATTAGGAAAAAATAGCTGCCCCCTTTCTTTGTCCGTGGTATATGCTAAAGTGTAAGATCAATGTAAGATATTGACTTTGATCAGTAGTAGAGAGTATTCTGGTCTCGAATTGTCACTATTCGTTATCGTCGCTATTTAGGACCATTCGTCACTATTTGCAACTATTCGTTAGTATTTGGAACTATAGTATTTGTCACTTTTCGTTACTATTCAACTACTATTCGCTACTAGTTGTCATCATTCACGACTTACGACTCGTATCAGGTCGTGTATATTGGACATGGATGACTTATCACATACTATTCGCGACTATTCGGGAGTATTCGTACTATTCGCGACTATGTGCTATTCGATTTTTCCAGACATCTATTTAGACCAAGCCGTCATTCAACACAGGAGAGGGGACTGCTCAGACGCTTTTTAGTCAGAGAAGCGTGGCTCGACATCAGACTGAGGCTGTTTGGTGAAGAACATCGAAAGACTGCTGACAGCTTCCATAAAGTAGGGGTTACACAACATTCACTGGGCGACTACATCTCCGTTCTTGAGCCCAAAACGGGTGCACTTGAAATCAGACGGAAAACTGTTTGATGAGCATGACTAACAACAACCATGAAGTGAGGGTTACACAACATTCACTAGGAGACTACAACTCTGCTCTTGCCTATGAGAAGTGTTCACGTGATATCATACTGAGACTGTTTGGTAAAAAAACTTCCAACGACCACTTACAGCTACCATTCAGTAGGTGTAACACAAACAACATTCACTCGCCGACTACAAACACAGCATGAAAACATAACTTTACTGCGGTGTAAAGCTGAAGTGAAGCTGGCGTAAATTTGGAATTTAATCAGCTTTACGCGACCTTTACATTTTTTAAAGCTGACCTTTAAAGACTCTTTAAACCAGCTTTACACTCATGTCTAAAGCTGGCTTAAAGAGATTGAAACATTTAAGCCACATTTACACCAGGTTTACGCACGGTAGCGTAAATGTCAGGTTTAACCACCTTTAAGAACCTTTAATTGATGGCGTAAAGTTGGATGACCAGCTTTAAGGAGATTTAAGCCACCTTTAATTTTCCGTAAATCTCCATTTTCGTGCTGTGAAATTGTCCGCTCTTAAGTCCAAGAAGCGAGCGCTTTATATCAGATGGAAACTGTTTGGTGAAGGATATTGATATACTGTCTCTGATATTCAGAGACAGCTGACAGCTACCATTCAGTAGGGGTGTTACACATCATTCACTGGGCGCTACATCTCTGCTCTGGATCCGGATCCAAGCTTGTACTTGATATCAGTCTGAAACTGTTTGGTGAAGAACATTCAGAGATGGCTGAGAGCTATCATTCAGTAAGGGCTACACAACATTCACTGGGCAACTACATCTCCACTCTGAAGTCCAAGAAGCACGCGTATGATATTAGAATGAAAGTGTTTGGTGAAGAACACTTACAGACTGCTGACAGCTACCATTCAAAAGGGGTTACACAACATTCACTGGGAGACTACATCTCTTGTCTCTAGTCAGACAAGCGTGCATTCGACATCAGAATGAAACTGTTTGGTGACTGAGGACACCCAAAAACGGTCACAGCAATCGTTCAGTATTGTTTCTTATCAGTATTGTTTCTCATTTTTAGCTTATTACCGGGTGAGTATACTGAATCATTACGAAAGTAAGTATATGAAACTTTATTTAAACAGGGTGGGTCATTCAGGTGGAAAACTGGTATCTATAGGTGCGCTACATCTAAAACTTACATCACATTAAAATTTAAGATTAAAAATAGTAATCCTTATTACAATGCTATTACAAAAAGAGGCTAAAATATACTTTACCAAAAAGCTATTATAACAGGAAATGTTTCTCTAGGCTGTAAAAAGCTTGTATGTTATCTACGCTTGCAACTTTCGCGCCTCTAAAAAGAAAGGTGTTTTTAGAAGATTTACCATTTCCGGGGATGGGGAAAGCAGAGACCGGGGAAAATTTTGCTGGGATAATTTTAAGTCTTGTTTTTTTCATACGCGAGAAATAAAAATGGCGAACATGCGGGAAAACGAAATGATAAAACACTCGGGAAACAAAATGACAAAACAAGCAGGAAGACAAAATTACAAAACAGGCGGGAAAACAAAATGACAGAACAAAATACTATGATTTTTTACCAAAAAAGAACGTCCTCTCTATTTTTGACGCAAATGAACGCAAGAGGAATTGAGCGTTACTCGAAGCACTCGTCCCCCACCTTCTTGCGCCGACCGTTAAATTACGCTGTTTTCCATTTCTTTTGTGATTTATTGCCCGCTTTCTACGATCCAAGAACAATGTCAGAAAATAGAGTACATGTTTCTTGCGACGAAAACGCTGAAAATGGAAATACCGGAATGTTTGTAACAAAATAGCATTCCCAAGGTGAATTACACCGAGGTAAACTCACCGCGGGAATACGTTACCGGGGGGTTTGCCGTCACAAACTTAATACTTTACCAAGGTCATTAATCTTTCATACTGTTTTCGGCGCGAAATGCGAAAATGGATAATTCGAGGGTGCTTGCTAGCATCATCTCGCTTTTATTATTTATACTGTTTCGACAGTCCTCTACTGCTTTGTTGTGTCAGTGTTTCAGACACCGAAGAATTAGAAGGCGAAGATTCCGTTTTTATAAATCTCCTTGTTGGATGTTTCTAGGCCTAGAGATTAAATCGAAATACATATAAGAAAATGCACTATAGATCTTCCTTGACCTGTGTTGTATTTAAACGCCAAATTTCCAAAAAAAGTAGCTTATACTTACAAATCACCAAGCCATCCAGCCATGATTCTAAGAAAGACCACGCTTTTGCTGCCTTGAACACGCAAAGTTGACCTCCGGAAATCTAAACCATATTTAATTTCAAATTTCTCTGTTTATTTTATTACGCGGGATGAGCCGCGTATTAAATTCGGCTTGATTGTTTTGATGCGTTCGATGTGGTTCGATGTGGTTCGATGGGTTCGATGTGGTTCGATGTCTTCGATGTGGTTCGATGTGTTCGATGAGTTCCATGAGTTCCATGAGTTCGATGTTGTGCGGTAAAATCTATCGAAAGCTCTCGTCGATTTGAGATTTCACCTAAATGGTATGCTCGATAATTTTTCTAACCATCGCTGGCAACGTACGATTTTGTTCACTAAACGGTACATTTTATACGTTTTCAATGTAGTAAAAGAAACTCTTGTTTCTCACGGAGCAATGTGTTTGTTTCCCGTGGTAGCATGTTCACTGAGATCTCGTCCAAAGCTTTCGTTCAAAAGCTCCCGTCGGCAACGTCCGATTTCATTCACAATATTTAAACCGTAATAAGACCTGATCAGTGAGCGGGAGTGGAAGTTTTCAAGATTTTCACAGCTCATGGCGACTGAATACATAACAAAAGAAGTAATTGTCGATTGTTTACAGTTTGGATGTAACTTTATTCTCAACTATTACGCCAGTGACAGGTTAAAAGGCGTGCGTCAAACAAGATCGAGTTCTCAACGATCGCCCTGTTGATAATTGTAAAAACCGATAAAGGTCATTTGCTGATTAGCCTTGGCAATTTATCCCGGAATTTATGTAAATCGCATCTTTGTAACACAACACCTTTCGTAGGCCAGAGTCACGTTAGCGCATACGTTTCATGTTGTGACTTTGGCGTCTTTTAAATTACCTTATTGAGTACTTGTACTTTCATTTCCATTTATTTGTACATTTTAAACAGAATGTGACCGTGAAAAGTCATTCCCATCCCGCGGAAACGGCCAACGGGCGTCTTGTTGGCTTATCTTTGAGGTTTGCCTCGCGATCGGTCATTTTATCTTGGGGTACTTGAAAAACCTACCTATTTACCTCGGTAACTTGCATGGGCGATTCTTTTGTTCTTTTTTATGTATCCATGGAATTACACCGCGATAAATTTACCTTGGGAAATGTTGGTCATGCACGATTTGTGAGTTTTCCGAGGTAAAGAGCCCATTTACCACGGTAAAAGGACGATGTGTAAACGCAACTGTAGAAGTTTGACACACTACACTTAACACTAAGCTATTCCGTACTTGAAACCCTACACTGCTACACAGATCAAGTAATTTGTTCCAGTCAACTCTTGTTAATTACATTTTATGCAGTCACGAAAAACCTTTCGGCAACGATTCTCACATCGCGACCGCAATCCTCAACTCGAAAAAAATCTCTGAACTTTTCTAAGCGCAATAATCAGGAAAAGAAGAGCTACAATCGAAGCGATCACGCGTTCAGGATCCATGGCGGATTTCTTGTCACGTGAGGGGAAAAAGAAACCTTCGAGAAACGTCCTGACTGACACGCGAAAGGAAAAAGTAACATTTAAGGAATGTCTATATTTATTCTCGCGTTTCGTTTACTACTGATTTTATCTCAGTGTGCTGATAAACATTTCTCGATTATCAAAATCTATAATCAGAGGGCTACTTTCGTGGTCTGTATGTTTTTTTTTTTCACTTCTAAAATAAAAGTTGACTAAGAATCTAACATTTCGCAATGATTGGAAGTAAAATCATAAAACGCATGGGTCTATTTGGAAAGGAAGGTTTTTTTAAATAAAAGTTAAAAAATAGTTAGGTGCCATGTTCACGGCAAAGCCACTGCCCAGCTACTTTTCACATGCGAACAGAAACCAAGTTATCGCCGCGTAGAACACAAAGCAAACTACTCCCCGGCAGTTAGAAAGGACTAATACAAAGTATAAACGAAAGAGATAAATTATATTTGACGAGTTCTATTAGATTCGGTAGACAGAAATTTCTTTTAAAAGGTGTAAACAACTGAAGGACTAACTGAGACCGTTTGACCTTGTATCGTTTGTCGGATGCCGCACTACTTTAATACGCACTATCAAAACAATTTCAGGAAATTAAATGTCAATCAAATGCGTTTTCGATGAGGTATCACAACACGCAAGACTTGTACGACACGTACATTTCTTTCTGTAAAAAGAAAATTCACACAATCACAAATCACCCATTTTCTTCCTTCAGCGATAACTTATTAAGGGCCTGTTTACATGGAGGTGGGGGACCCCGGGTAGGTGAGGTAAAACGCCCAGCCGTGGTCGAAAAATAGCTCGCGTTTACATGCAATCTTATCACCCCGGGGTCCCGGGGTTAACTTCCTTGAGAAAATAGCGTGGCGTACCGGTAGATTTCTTGTTTTTTTTTTTCACAGCATGATTTTCGTTGGCCGAGATAACGTTTTTCGTTGCTTTGTGTTATCGACTGATCTCTAAGTAGAGAAGAAGCGTGTGCTTCGATCGGGCCTTCACTTAAAGCATCACTTGAAATTTGAATACCTTCAGATTCTTCCTGATTGCCATCAGTCTTGATTGCGGCCTTAGACACTAAGCAGATGAACCCGGCGAAAAAAGCTCCCCACGCTGATATCCTCAAGACTGAAACATGTTGTTGCGGTTCCAATATGGCGGGCGTTTGGTTGTTGGTTCGGATTTGGCGCGTTTTGGTAACATGAACCGACCCCGGGTAGGCGGGTTACCCCACCTTGAAACGTTTACATGGCAAAAAGCGACCCCGGCTGGGAGGGTTACCCTACCCAGCAGACCGGGCAACCCGCCTAGGCGGGTTACCCCACCTATCATGTAAACGCGATAGAGAAAAAATGAGAGCTTATATGGAGAGGCGGGTTACCCCACCTAGGCGGGTTACATCACCTGCCCGGGGTCCCCCACCTCCATGTAAACAGGCCCTAAATCGACGGTTTGCAAGAGTAGGAAATCCAGATCAGCCAATGAATGGCGGTCAACATTGGCCATTTCCATCAACAAGCGCCACATTTTATCGTCCAGCTACTACTACTGGCAAGAAGCACGCCATCGCCTCAGTCTTCAGTTCCAAGTGATGTCGAAGTACTTGCTACGGCAAACACAAAAACGAAAAAACCTCGCGTTAAGTCTGCTAACTGGACTGAGGAAGAAACGCACGAAGTTCTTGAAGCGTAGGCGCCAAAATTTGGTAAGCTGTGGGGAGTTTCACAAAGAGAAAAAATCAAACTCTGGAACGATATCTATTCCGAAATTTTCAAAGTAGGTTTATGGCTAAATTTTATATATATATATACAAAATGAATTTATTAAAAAAAATTTTAATAATATATATTCCCTATCTATTCTTTGTATAAAGAAAGGTGTCCAGAAAGCCAGAGAATGCTACAGCAGGTGAAGTAACGGCAGCAGAATCTAGAGTACGAGTTCTAGCAGTTAAAGAAGCGGTCTCGCTCGACTGGAGAAGCTGGAATTCAGAAAATTATAGAAGGCTTCCTCTATTTCGACATCTTTGTTGAGGTGCCGGTGGTGGGACATCGATCCATCTAAAACTGCAATCAAATGAGTCACTACCTTTACCTCAGAGTCGAGTGTTAACGAGGCTTCGCAAATCGAAAGTGTAAATGTTTCTCTTCATGAATCAGAACTGCCTGAGAAAAGAAAGGCGAGAAAGTACGACTCCAGACTGGCAGAGTTCTTTTATTGAAATGCTTGAAAAGAGTATGGAACAGGACAACGCAAGATTTGAACGAAAATGTTCCGTGACGCCCAGAGCAGGCAAATGGAACAAACAAACGCCATACTTGCTGGCTTAAAAGACATTTTTAAAGATTTAGCAACAAAATAATTGTCTTTACCTAATCGTTTATTTTGTGTTATTGGATCGTTGTTATCCGTGCCATAGAGGTCGCACTTTTCAAAACAAATGTTGTGCAATACTCACGTAGCAATCACAGTCTTCTTTAGGGTCTCGTTTTTCTGTTCAACCCTTTTCAACGCACTGTTGGACAGCTAAGAATTTGCTCGTTCGCTGCAAGTTCATAAAAAACGCCATCTCTTCTGCGTGCATTGCGTGTCGTTTATTTACAGATAACGTCAACGCTTTATATCATCGTGCGAGTGAACCGAATTAGCTCGAATTTGTTGCGCTTGATAGACCGATCAGAAGAACCGCACAAGACTGTGAACTAACTACAGCAATAAACGTAAAAGAAAAGAAATCAATTTTAAGAACAGTAAAGCGTGCCTGTATTTCACATAATAAGCCCTTTACAATAAATACTCCTAATCTACAGTTTGATAAACCAGCGGGCTGCGACCTCTTTGTTAAAGAAACATTATCTGTTCTTTGATATGAAATTCCGGCGGCCTCACAAAGCAAATCTTGACATGGCGGGAAAAATATTGACATGGCGGGAAAATTCCGCGGCCTCACAAAGCAAACGCGCATGGAATGCACCTTGGAATGCACCTTCTCCCCCTCGCATATTCTCGTGTCGTCATGACAACGTCATGACGACACGAGACAAAAAGGGCGGATTTAATCCTTACATTAACTGAATGTTGTATTGTTGCTTAGACATGAGATTTTGTTTGAACGTCCAAACAAAGCACACATGTCCAATAACAAATGCCAACCGTTATTTGGATTACGGGACTTCTCTCCGCTCCTGGCCATGGGTTACATATTTTCACCACGAGTTTATTGCATTCCAGCACCGTGGTAGGCCTTTGTTTATCTAGTCTTAAAATTAAAATAGTCCTAAAAAGTCAATTTTATTCAGAATGATAGACAATTGCACAGCTTGCTACAATTTTGCGTGTTTGCTCCGTAGTATTTACCCATTTACTATGTATACGGCTCTACTGAACAGCGACATTAGCAAAGAGACTCAATCACTATGTTTGGTTAAACACCTTGTGACCATACTCCACTGATAGAGCATGGTTTGAAAGCTAAATACTCTATGTTTAGCGTTCCTGTACATCTTTTTTTTTTCCTATTCTGCAAAGAGCAATGTAAATTGCGGGATTTTTAGTATATGGATAATCATATTTTGCCATATTTAGAGAGGGTCTCTCTCTCCCCGCTCTTGGGGGTGGGGAGAGAGAGACCCTAGGAACGAGGCTGTTCGGTTAGTTGGAGTTAGTTAGAGATTGGCGTCACGAACGCTTCCCAACTAACCGAACGCCTGGAACAGGCTAAGAAATGATTTAACGTGTACTGATGTTTTCATATTTTTATCCACAAGAGGCAATTTTGTGTACTCTTGAAATACGTCATAATTTATGGTTGAAATTCCGCCTATGTAGAAACTGTATAAACTGTTTCTAGTGTATCTGTAATTCAGTTTTCGTGTATTTACTTGGCAGGCAGTCCAATTAATATTGGTGCATTTAATCACAGTGTTGTGACTGCAGATTTGCAAACTGACACTTTGTAAACGGACCCTTGCTTGAACAATTATATAATTATATAGTTTCAAAATTTGGTTAACTCCCCCTTCCAAGGACGATTACCTTACAATTGCTCTTCTCCGTGAGCTGTAAGAAAGTATAGGTGAACCCCTCTCCCATCTTCCTCTGTTATACACGCGTTCAACAAATAAACTTCCCTTAGATGTACTTATGAAATGAGGAGCACTGCTACTTTAGGTTAAATATATCACATGCATGCTTAATGTTGTTAAACAGAACTGCTTTTGAGTCAAGAAAAAGTACAAAGCAGTATGTATGGGGTTTCTGAAGGGGTTGGAGAAAAGGGATTCAGACCAATGAAACCTTTCATGCTGGGGGGCAAAATATTTTTTGGAACAACGCATTCCTAGCGCTAGCCTGACAACGCATTCCTAGTGCTAGCCTGTTGGTTTTCCTTTGCAGTCCGCAAGCAGGCTCTCTTGGGGAGCAACGCGCGAGTGGCGAAGCCGCGAGTTACGGCGAGCGGAGCGAGCGCGCGACGAAAAAATGAGAATTGCATGTTCAATTGACAGAATAGGGTATTAATTTTTCTGTTCTTTTCCTTCGCGGATTGTACAGCAGCAACGAAAGAACATTGGTCCATGCACACAAATTAAACGGTACCTGCACCAATATCAACTACTGTAGGGCTTCTTACCTAGCTACAATCGAATAATTCATGAATCACTTATATAACCGCGCTATGTAAACAGCAGAGTACGCAATAAACAGTCGCTTATCTAACGATCTTTCGCAACTGACTGATAATTAACCTTACATTTTGTTAAAGTTGATTAACCTGTTAATTTAAAAGCCTTGAAACATCTCTCGTATGGTTTTCAACCAAACAACATTCTTTCTGATTTGTAAGGCCATGCATCTGTGAGGTCAAAATATGAGTACCCTTCGTGTTCATACAAATTTAATATCACGCGTGTTTTGATCAGAAGTTGCAAAAATTGCCCGAGCCGCGCAGCGACGAGGGCATAGATGGGAAAAGGCAAACCTAAATTTAGCAAGCAAGAACGTTCCTAAAATCACACAGATAAACGGCAAGATCAAGCAAACCCTTACGTACAATTTAGAGCTACAAAGTTGACAGTTATGTAAAATAAGATCTTAACGCAAAAGCGTGAAAATCAAGAAGCAAGAAGTGTACACTCAATGAACCGAATAACGCGTATTTTTATTCACCTGTTTGCAAGTTTTGTTGCGTTCCGCTTCGAGCTGCGAGCTGCTTGACATGTAAATCCCCAGACATCGATAACAGTAAATGAATAGTCTAAATAAACTTGTAGAAGTAAATTCTCTTGTTTATTCAAGCTCGTTCATTCTCTGAACCAGCTCTGTGCTCTTTACTCTGCGTTGCATGTGATGAAATCGTTGTTTGATAGAAGGGAAACGAAAAAGTCAGTTGGCCGCCATGAATGAATTTCGTCGCAAACTCGCCATATGTCTATCTGAACAGATGCAGGTTACGGTAGTTTTCGATTGACGGAAATAATAGTTTGATTTCTAAATTCAGCTTTCAGAATTTCATTTCAAGCTATAACCCTGGCTATCAAACGGTTTTCATTTCCTTTTTCATGAAATAAGCCGGGAAGGTATCGTTTATGTACGCGCAATTAAGCCTGTCGAGTGCTTCTGCTTCTTATGCCCTCTGTTTCGGCATATTGTAAAAGATGGACTGGAGTGGAGTGGAGTGGATTTGTAAAACACGGACTGGATTTGTAAAACACTGATTTGTAAAAGGTGGATTTGTAAAACACTGATTTGTAAAAGGTGGATTTGTAAAACACTGATTTGTAAAAGGTGGATTTGTGAAACACTGATTTGTAAAAGGTGGATTTGTAAAACACTGATTTGTAAAAGGTGGATTTGTAAAACACTGATTTGTAAAAGGTGGATTTGTAAAACACTGATTTGTAAAAGGTGGATTCGTAAAACACTGATTTGTAAAAGGTGGATTTGTAAAAGGTGGATTTGTAAAACACTGATTTGTAAAAGGTGGATTTGTAAAACACTGATTTGTAAAAGGTGGATTTGTAAAACATGGATTTGTAAAAGGTGGATTTGTAAAAGACGGATTTGTAAAAGATGAATTTTTCTCTCTTAATTTATTCTCAATTTAGTCTCAATTAAATCGCTAACTCCAACAAACGCAGAAAGAAATAGTTAATGACCTAAATGCTTAATTTCTGTATTCCTAAATCACTCAATTATCGTAATAAATCGTACTTTTCACATCAACTTCTATTATAACAGTCTTTGGTGAGAAACGGATGAATTCTTATCGGATCCGTCTCTCTTAATTAGTTCTAAATTAAACGGATTAAACAAACACGGGTGCTAAACGCTTTAACATTGTTGAATCATCAAATGTTACATAACAATTATGAGACGTTTAGCCCCGGTTTAACAAAAACTAAACCAAACAACAGCAATAACAAATGTAAATGGGACGCCGATCACCTCGCTTTATCAAATGCTCTCAACTGTAGAATTTGTTTAAAATACTAATCGTTCTAATACGATTATTAATTATGTTTGTGACATTCCCTTGATTTCGACACGTAATTTACTCATTAAACAATCCCGAAATACTTTTCAGTTAATAACTGAAAATAGCAGGATTTTCACAGGAACTTGACAAATGCTTTCAAGCTCGTAATCGTAACCTGTGTGCTTGAAATTTTCGAGAGTAGCGCGATTCGGCAAATGTAGCGCCAGAAGACCCGAAACTACGGGAATCGCGTTAGGTCTGTCAACCATCTGCCAAGGAGAGTAAAGTTTTTATGAGTCAAGTGAGTCAATGAGTCATGAGTCATGAGTCAATGAGCTAACCCTTATCCCTGACTCATTGACTCATGACTCATAGACTCATTTGACTCATAAAACAGGGGACCTTTCTGCCAAGCCCTTTGTATTCTCGATCGAAATAGATCTTTTGCAATAATTCAGTTGTCTAAACACATACAAGCATGGAGCCGTTGCTTAGATTAGACTGTCTGCGACGCAGGCTAGACCGCGTTCCGGTTTGATAAATCCTCGTTTTACAACCCTAAAACATGGAATCCGGAACCCAGAATCCGGAATCGGGAATCCGGAAAACAAAATCCGAAAGACCAAGGAAAAAAGTTCTTTAAACCGGAAATAACGTTGCATAGTTTGTTCCTGTACAAATAAAATATCCACTAAAATAAATGCGAATTGTAGGCTTCACTTTTTGAAACAAGAATTCTCTGTTTATCGCAATTCTGGTAGCCGTTATCTCTAGAGGGCTATGGTTATGAGAATCTAAGCTAGAGCGTGTCATCTTTTATTATCCAACTCCGCTTCCTGGAGTACAAATGACGCGTGAAACGAGTCCACATATCTCACGATATTTGTACTCTGCAAGACCAGTTTAACAGGTTACGTATTCCTCTTAACCGCGCGAATGATCTAAAAGCGGTTGAAAGTCAGCACTTTAGGAAAAGAAAAAGTTGGATAATAAATCTCATATTAGACAAGTAACTTGAGTATAGAAATGCAAATTGTGGAAAGCTAAATTAAGAATGTACTGATGATCAGTAATTTCACTAAATATCACAAATGAGAATTTTGTTATAGATACGATTATAATATAAATTGTACTTGTGAACAGATCAGGGCAAGGCTTCATGTGGAGAAATCTCCCATGCAGTGACTTGGATTGTCACACAACGCTTCGCGAAAATAAACATTTCCAGGTTCGAATCACAACAATACATGAATAACATTTTACGTTAATTTAGCCTTAGCCGCTTTCTCCTTAGTCTGAAATGTCCTCTCTTCCTTACCCCCTCCTCTGGGGGGTAAGACAGAGAGGACCGATGACATTTCAGACTACTTTCTCCTTCAATGCGAAACAAAATACAAATCTTACCGCTTTTTTGTGGGTGTCAATTGGTCATCGTGCTGAGAAGCGTAACAAGCATGAGCGGGCTGGCTGTTGTCGAGCAGGCGGAGGGCTTCAGCTGCAGTGGGCCTTGACTTTGGGTCAAATCGTGCACATGATTTGAAAACATCTTCAAGCTGCCACCATGTACTTTTACGGAGGTCCGCGTATTTGCTGTCATGGCTAGGTAACTGCTTTCGCCTCAATAAATCTTTCATGGCGTTCTGCGTGAATGGGATGCCAGCTTGTTCAAATTCACCCCTGTACGGGTTAGTGAGATTTGGGTTGATAAGCAAGTACACGAGAAGTCCCAATGACCAAATATCAGCCTTTTGAAGATCTTCTTGGCTTGCCATTTTTAATTCCTCAAGCTGTATCTCTGGTGCCATGTAACCAGGCGTACCACGGCAGGTAGATTCCGTTCTTGTTTCCAGAAACGAGCAGGTCTGAATGTCTAGTGATCTGCTGAGGCCAAAGTCTGCGAGTTTGCACACAATGGGGCATTTGGCATATGATCCCTGAAGATCATCTTTGTCGTAGTGTTGGTTGCAAACTAAAGTGTTGCCTGGCTTCAAGTGTCGGTGGGCAATACAGTTACTGTGTAGAAATGCTAGCCCAGTTACCAAGTCTCTTGCACACACCAATAACAGATCGCCGAATGCTGAAAAGTCGAATTCGGCGTCAACAAAATGGACGAAGTCTTCCAGCGTTGACACTTTCTTCTCCACACCAAGTGGACCGAAGTCGAAGCATGAATATTTCATCATTATCCCGTGAGGCTCTTCACAAAATTTTAAAAAAACAGGAGATGTTTCTGTGGCCTTTCACGCTGTATAAAATGTCAGCTTCCTTCTTGAAGCGTCTTTTCGATTCTGCCGCTTCCCCTTTATGTTTCTTTATCACCACACATCCCGCCTCGTCCTTGCAGTCAGCCAAATAAACTGCTCCAAACGCTCCGCTACCTATTTCCTCCTTTATGCTTATGACATTCCACGTGAACTCCGGCAAAGTTAACTGACGTCTTCGCTTTTTTAGAGGAAGAGACGGAAGCTTAAAAGCCGCCATCTCAATCTCGAGCGCGCCGTGAAAACTTTCGCGCCCAAAATTAAATTATGCAAGATTAAATTGGTCAAAGGTCATTCCTGTTAATATATATATGACCATATGTATTGACAGTTTGCAGTACCAAGCTGTCAATACAGTCAACTCTCGCCTTGCGGACACCCCGCTATTACGGACACTCGCTATTACGGACAAAATTCAGATCTCTGGCGAAAGCTACAGAGGTTTGACTGGAAATAACTCCAGCTATTACGGACTCTCGCTATTACGGAAATCCATGTTTTACAAATCCACCTTTTACAAATCCGTCTTTTACAAATCCACCTTTTACAAATCCGTCTTTTACAAATCCACCTTTTACAAATCCACCTTTTACAAATCCGTCTTTTACAAATCCACCTTTTACAAATCCGTCTTTTACAAATCCACCTTTTACAAATCCACCTTTTACAAATCAGTCTTTTACAAATCCATGTTTTACAAATCCACCTTTTACAAATCAGTGTTTTACAAATCCACCTTTTACAAATCAGTCTTTTACAAATCCATGTTTTACAAATCCACCTTTTACAAATCAGTGTTTTACAAATCCACCTTTTACAAATCAGTCTCTTACAAATCCACCTTTTACAAATCAGTCTCTTACAAATCCACCTTTTACAAATCAGTCTTTTACAGATCCACCTTTTACAAATCAGTGTTTTATAAATCCAGTCCGTGTTTTACAAATCCACTCAACTCCACTCCAGTCCATATTTTACAATATGCCCTCTGTTTCATGTACGGTGACTGCTTTCCAAAGGACATCACGGAATTTCAACAATGCCGCCTTTAATTTAATCTGGTTAACATGTCATTTTTGAGCATGTTTGAAATGGAGACATAATGGGGGTATTTTGTTAGTCCACGTTCAGTCATCTGTCAGGTGAGGCTTGATGACCTGTTTGTATAGAAAATGGATGCATTAATGAAATAGAATGAGTCGTGGGTTTCGTTGACCCGCTGTTGACACAGTTAGAAATGGAATGTGGGCTTCAATGAAATAAATGAATTAAAACACTACTGCTTTCAAAGAAACATCAAGTAAGTTCAACAAAATATCTTCTTTCTCTTAAACTAAAAAATGTCCGCGACATAGGTCGGTGCAATATCATACTGAACGATTATCCTCTGGTAGTTAATGCGTAGCTAAACACCACAGGGAGCTGTAGAAATCCTACAGGATAAGCCAATCAAATAGCTGTATTCATTAAAGTTATTTTTGGTATCTTTTTTCTTTGGTTATTAATTACATGCATCTCGTCTTCGGTCAAGGATTTGTCTTCGGTGAAAACTGGTCATGGCCACAAGCAAAAGATATAAAGGGCGAAGCCCAAATGTGGAGCGTTATTTAAATAGCTGTGGCCGCGAAATTGACATCTCGGGGTTAATTGCGCCAAATCTGGCTGCTGGAGCGAGACTCGCAGCCAAAAACGAAAGTCAGGCTCTAGACGAAAAGACTTCAAGGACGTACGAGCTACGGCTCATGGCATTAGAAGAGTTTGCGGTACAGAATGGCGATGATGCCATTCTGTTTGGCCCAAACAAAAGGCCCTTTTTAGCGGCCACATTGCAAACCTTCATGCGTAAGTATTACTTTTCAGTCCCGATATAGTTATGACAATCACCAGTTCCGAGTTCTCCAATGCACATTTTGTTCTGTCGCGTGCTTTAGAGAACTTTTTTTATAACGCTGTTTAGTTCGTATATAGTGTATTCGTTAAATCTTTCATTTGTTCTGACAAAATCAGCTCAATATTCACGCTGTTGTTGATTTTTATTCGTGAGTGGTCATGCGGCTGATGAATCATTGAGGCTCGCCGGATGTGCAACTAACACGCGGTGACTTGTGAAATTTTAAGTTTTCAACTTTAAATGCATTTGTGGGTTTATTTACACTAATTTAAACTGGCCTCCCCCCAAAGAATAATTTTGAACAATTTCGTTCTCATTAGTGATTACTTACACCATTAGCATTACGCTTTGAAACGACGGTTTGCAATAACACAAAACCTGGTAAAGGAATAGTAAGTCATTTTTAACGCGATCGCAAAATGTGGTGAATCTATTAGAACCATAGATTGCGTTATCGCAATACATGGTTTAAAAAGTGAAGGTTATAGTCCATACTTTTGAAACCACAGTTTGCAACAACGCAAAACCTGGTCAAAGAACAGTAACCGTGATCGCAAAATGTGGTGAATCTATTAGAACCATAGATTGCGTTATCGCAATATATGGTTTAAAAAGTGAAGGTTATATAGTCCATACTTTTGAAACCATAGTTTGCAACAACGCAAAACCTGGTCAAAGAACAGGAAGACATATTTAACCGCGATCGCAAAATGTAGTACATCTACTGTAGCCGTAAATTGCGTGAACGCAATATGTGGTATAAGAAGTGAAGGCTATATTTTGTAACTACTTGGTGACTGCACAGTAAGTCAATGTTTTAAACGAAAAAACAAAACAAAATGTGTTTGTTTTAATACTTGCAGGGAAAAAAGACGCGAAAAAAAATGGTAACATGTGCTTCTGTGTGGCACGCGTGTAGGCCAGGTTACCCAGGTTATTGGGCCCTTCAAGATGGCGACGTCTTTACGAACAAACTCGTCAAACATACCTGAAATGGGGAATCTAAATAGTCGAATGAGAAGGATTTCTTTCCTTATGAGAACTGCGAAAAGCTGCAATCTTCAGCGAGTACAAAAGCTATGTGAACTTTTTTTTTTTCGGCAAGAAAAATCTGCGAGCAAATATTTTTTTTCTGTCGGGTTTGTAACTGTACTAGTTTGTGGCAAATGTGCAATTACTGATGTTATTAGGCTTAAACCTTTAAACATTTTGTTTTCCAGAGGTGATGGGTGAAACAAAGGGGAGGAAAATTGGCACGTTACGTTGTCGTGGGCTCAAACCTCCAGTTATCAGGGGCTATGCAGCGGCCTTTAATTATTGGTTTAGTGCGTTTGGGCACACGGAGCCATACAGCGAGGCCATTGTTTCTGCTGCTGATGGCTCGCAACGGGTTATTCCAAAGGGAAATCCCATGACTTCACCTGGTAGGTTATATAATGAATCAACTAATAAATACTAATTGTCTGTAGAATTGTGTTATTTAGCTAACTCTCTTTCATACAACAATTCTATATTGCCCACCTTAGGACATTCTTTTTCGAAGTACTGTTAAAAGAAATGCTCATTTCTCTTTCTGTTTTATTATTGACCATAATTTTCCTTCATTCTCATGTGTTTAATGTTACCATAGTTTACCCCGGAATTTTCTCTGACTGTTTTAGTAATAGTTTGGAAACCAAAAAGTAAAAACTGAAGACCACATACGAAAAAAAACCCGCTAGGTTTATTATTTTCCAAAAACTGAAAACCAACTATTGTTTAACACTTCTTTGATTAAAACCATCTATTTGAATATTTTGAGGAGATTTTTATCCTCAGCTATATGTGGTCACCCTCAGGGATTAAAGTGTTTAGAATAGGTAGGTTACTTTAATTTGCAGTTCACATTCCATAGGTCACAAGCACAGATCACCATAATTTATAGTGTAATAATCCTAGAACAGTCATTGGATAGTTGCTTAGGGCTAGGTGAATTTGTTTAGTAAATGTTATTTAATAGACATAGTGCAGCAACCTGTGGATTGACCTTAAAAAGATGTGATAGTTAAGAATGATTTTTTCTTTGTGTTATAGATGTTACTCAAATGATAAAGCAGCTTGTTAAGAGGGCCACAAGACCAACTGCCAAGGACACCCGGCGTGGGAGGGTGCCTTATGAGCCCAAGAAAGCACCACCGTTTACCCTTCAACAGCTGTTACGCATGCGTGCATACTGCCTTAATACAATTGAGGTAATCAGAAATAAATAATAAAATTAAAGGAAAGGACAGAACTGGGTAGTAGCGAGGGGTGAGACATTATAATTTTAGGAAGCCCATGAGTTCTGTTTGTTATTTCTGCAGAAAATGGCTTAGTAGTTCTAATCTGCAATGCTATGTCTTTCACCAGTACAACGCCTATTTATATGATTCGAGTTTGTTTTCTTCCACAGGGTTTACGAGGTATATGGTTATGGACTGTTACACTGTTTTCCTTTGCACTGTTCCTGAGAGGGGAGGAACCTCTTCGTCTCAAGCTGAAGAACTTGAGGTTACCTGCCAATTTCACCTTAGGTAATGAGAGGTTAATAGCTTGTCTTGCACTACCTTTTATCATATATAACATTTCTAATCACATTTCATTACAAAAAAACTAATTTCATAATTTACTGTATGCAATTTTTACTCTCAACTTGATATCTTCAGGAAAGGCCTGGGTAAGTAATTACTACAACAAACCACTGTTTTTGACCTGTGCGTAAATAGAAGAAGTATGAATATATAGTCGATGTTACTGGATGAAATCTCGCTTTGCCCAAAGTGGGCGTGCAAATAGTATCAGGAGTTGTGCAGAATGCCCGAAAGTAGTATCGGGAGGTGTGATCAAATTCCCTGTACAGTGGGTGGTCGGTGATTGGTTGATGATGACAGCTCATCAGCGTAAGCAAGTACGCACACGACAACGTAGAAAAGAAAATTTGCTCTCTTTATTTTGCAAGGTCTCAAAGACAAAAGATACAGAGTTTATTTGTCCAAAACCATTACGAACATATCTACATTAAATTTGTCCATGTTTAACGATAAGCAAGACTCGATCCAAAACTGCGACTTACCAAATACAAACTACTTGTGTTTACGTTGGTCAGACATCACGCTCGCTAAAAACATGTATGAAAGAACACGCAAAGGCCATAGCAACATTGGAAAAAAACTCTTTGTAGACCAAACACCATATGCTTTACAATCACCAAATAGATTTTGAGAACGTTGAAATTGTTGACAGGTCATTGGCATGGCGACAAAGATTAATTCTTGAAGCTTGGCATTCTGTGCGAGACAGGAACGCAATAAACGAACACATTGCACTACCAAGAATACCCAAGAGTCTAGATCTATTGGCCATGTTCTAAACGAGCAGGGGACTGGGTACGAACATATCTTTTCTTGGTACGAACATTTAATATCGATTGAATTGAAAATGGGGCACATCATCTGAAAGGGCATCCAAAAATTAGTAAATTCAACAAATTTGATGGTTATTGGTTTAAACGCAAAGGCATGGTACACTTTTAAAATAAGAGAGCTTAGTATGGATTGGAGGACGCCTGTCCCTCCAATCCATACTAAGTGTACCATGCCTTTGGGTTTAAACCAATAACCGTCAAATTTGGTGAATTTACTAATTTTTGGCTGCTCTTTCAGATGACGTGCCCCATTTTTCAATTCAAGCGATATTGAATGTTTGTACCGAAGCAATCTCGTTCCCAGAGTCCACAGGCTCCACGGTCAGCGGTTTAGTCGCCGGGTGAAACTCTGGGGAAATGGAATTTTTTTCCCACGAATTCATGGGTTCCGGTTGTTGTGCGCATGCTTAGCTAGTAAAACGGAAGTGAAAAAATCGGCTCAGTGGCGCAGACCAGAAGGATCGCGGCCTCTGGGGACGAGAATGGAGTCAGAATAAAAATCTGAGAACTCCACTCTCTCGATCACGATATACGACTCGATATACAACTCGTAAAGTCAAGTGGATCAACGCTGGAGGACAAACGTAAACAAAGGGAGTCGTAATGCCAAGTTGTATACGAATGTATTTTTTTCTCTGGAAGAAATCTTTCGAGGAAGGCCAGTGGTCGAATCTACATTTACACACAGCATTGTAAACGACGGCCGTGAGAGCACGGAGCAACTGCACGCCGATCGAAAGCTCATTTCGAAAATCAAATTTTCATTGAAATGCAATCGAATAGGCAGGTAAGCAATTATGTGCCGTATTTTCCACTACAGTGGGAGACTACAGTTGTGAGATTGGTTTCACCAAAAAAGCTGGAACTTTGGCGGTCCGTAGCAATAACAGATATGTAGCGGTTTGGTTGTCATCCCATGGAACTTCTTGCTCGTTTGTCATCGGTTTTACGAATGATGCAGATTTCCCTCCCAACCGATTTCGCACCCACCGAGTTCGCCCCCGCCGATTTCTAACGTAGTCACGCTTTTCTCATGCTTAAAGAACGAGAAATATTCTAGATAGTTTTACTCAAATTTATTCATTTTCCCTCTGTTGTTGACGAAGTTCCTCTGTACATTTTCGTCATGACTTAAAATCGAAAATTTCATCATGATCTGGCATTTGTAACTCATTAGACAAATGATGAATTTGTTTTATCTTTAACCGAACTATTTGTAGATAAAAGTGACTGTTTAAAGCATTTATAAAATGCTGTCACTTATCAGAAAAATATGGCCTTGCAACATTTATGAATACAGTGTAATTGTACTTTATTGTTGCTGAAATTAAAGTTCGCCAAGGGTGTTTCTTTGAACTGATTTAGCTATTTGTAACATTCACTGAGTGCTACCATGTGAATATTGGTTGAATATGGTATTGGTTTTCTGTACATAGCCTACCCCCAACTGCATGCAGCCAGCACAGCCCAAGAAATACTGCTTGTGTGTCATAGATTGCTTGAATGGCTTGTTGTGTTACCCCATTTCTGTAGCATAAGTGACTAGGTATATCTCTTCTTCCCCTGCCCCCCCGGATGGAATATTAGTCCATTGCAGGAATACTGCCAAAAGTATATTTGTTGGAACCCATTTATATTTGAGAGTTAAGTGTCTTTCCCAGAACACAACACAATGACCCTGGCTGGGGTTTGAAACCTGGACCATTCAATCCGAAGTTTAGTGGTGGGGCCTTACATTAGCCCACTGAGTGTGCCCCCCATCTTGTTTGTTGTACTACAGGTTATTTTGGCAAGTTACATAGATTTGATTTGATTCGGCAGATTCACCAAAACAAATATTTGTGAAATAAACATACAGTAGAACCCCGGTAACTCGAACCCCTATAACACGAACAACCCCGCTAACTCGAACAGAGTCTCAATTCCCTTGGATTTGAACTAACTTTTCAGTCATTTTTACCCGGATAACTCGAACCCCGATAACTCGAAAACCCCGCTAACTCGAACTCAATTTCGTTTCACTTGATCAAAATTTGGGTCAAATTTACCCCGATAACTCGAATTCCGGTTCTTGCAACTCGCCACGGTTGCCCATTGATTAGAGCAGCGAACAGATCACGTATTTGACAGCCATTTTCCACTCTTATCACAAGAATGTATGGTCGTGATAGAGTTTCTGACGAGATAAGTTCAATTTGCACTGTACTGGAGACTGCAGTGCTGAAAAATCAGTAAATTATCAATTATTAACTTGGCAAATTAAATATTCAATCGACCCCGATAACTCGAAACCCCGCTAACTCAAACTGTTTTTCATTTCCCTTCAGAGTTCGAGTTACCGGGATTCTACTGTATCTTGCAAAGACCCCTGAAACTCGACAAGACTGTCAAAAGGTGTGGGCTGGAATAAACACCACCCAGTAACTTGTACAAAACACAAAATGATAAGCAGTTGGAATGAGTGGCAAAAATGTCAACTTTATTCTCATGTTACAGTTGGTGGACATAGGTGTCTATTGGTTGTAATTTAGCCAACTGCAGGACCTGCAAAAATAAATTAAAATATATCTATGATCACAAAAGGCGCTTTATGGTGTGAGTTCTTGAAGCCATTAGAAAGAAATGATTGTGTAACAATTGCAATAGGGGATGATAGGACAGCACAACTCTTGGTTAAGCCTTCATTTGAGCCTAGTGGCCTATAAGTCCATCCAGGTTTCCACAGTCTTAAGCAGTTGGTGGTTTGGCTGGGGTGGTGGTAAAGGGGTAATTTTAGAATAAATTATTGTAGGAACCAAGAGAGAGAGAGAGAGAGTTATATCTTTTCCATCTGAGACCAAAAGGTAAACATTGTAAAAGTATATCAACAAGCAAAGTGCAGTTTTCTAAGCAAGGACTGGTGTTTGAACTTTATATCATGCCCTTTCAAGGTTCAATGTGGTTCACCTATTTTTTCACATACCATTACCAACTGTCTAAAGAAATTCTCATAAACAGTTGCATGCCCTGTTGCAAATATGGAAGTTTTCTATTTCGTTTATTACAATAAATACTCTACATAATCCATGTCCGATAATTTTCAATATAAACAATATTCCTGCATAACAGCTGATAACAGCCGGCGTTGCACACAGATGCAGTCGCCGGGATGTATTTACACTTAGAAAAGCACCAGAATTTACCAAAAAATCGGAGTTGTATAAAAAACACATCAGACAATTTCCAGCTCCTCGATCGAAGAAAATACTATTAATTACAACCGGGTGAAAAATGGGTGAATACCAAAATCTAAAGCTAGATTTTACCTACCTTGAAAACGAAACGGGAAATGGCATCATAAATCGCGGTTTAAGGCCAAGATACTGCAAAACACAAACGAACGAACTCCAAAAATCTCGGCAAAATGGCCGCTAAAGCTTCATAAGCAACTTCCGGAAATACGTCTGAGTTCGAAGGCTATTGTATTGAAACAGCCAATCAAAAAAAATCGAATTAATTCGAATAATTCCATTTCCCCAGAGTTTCACCCGGCGACTAAACCGCTGACCGTGGAGCCTGTGGACTCTGGGAACGAGATTGGTACCGAAGAGAAAATATGTTCGTACCCAGTCCCCTGCTCGTTACACCCAGAAAGTTCCTTCAGGTGTGATTTAGTTTTATCACACATCGTGTTACATAATCTAACAGGACGCCGTTAAACATTAATTTTGCATTTTTTATCTTTTGCTGAAGAAGGCAACAGCAGTGGCCGAAACGTCCAAAAACAATATATATTTTAGCCAGTGTCAACATTTTTAAATTCTTTTTCTAAAACTTTTAACATGCCTGGCTACACACCCAATATTTTTTACTTGACCGGATAAAAGATTCCATCAGTCTTCTAGCATTTATTTAAAATGAAATTTGAAAATGAGACTTATCAAGAAGGAAAGAGAATTCAAAAGATTTCTTGAGATTATTAGAACTCACAGCAGGCGTTTTCATTGACAGAGGCGAGAAATCTAAATTCGGCATCAGTGTCGAGCTCAGCCGTCAAGTTGGTCATTGTTGCTTGAGTTCCCGGCCCTAATATATTGAAACAAAAAATCTGAAAGCAGTTGGTCTCAATTGGTAGTTTTTAAATGTTTGGCTATCATTTCTCACTGAGATCACTATTACAGCAAAAAAGGCATTGAAATAATCTCAGGAAGGGGGGATGCGTTTGTGTTTAAATTTACGTGGTCATTTACTGCATCTCTTATAACTTTACATAACCTGGCTTTGTTTTGCCTAGTAAGTTGATCCTGAAAGTTTGTTTAAATGGCATGTCCTCGTCCCATGTTCTTGAAAAAGAGAAAGCTAAAAACCATGTTATACTTTGTGAGCACAACACAAGAAAAACTAGAATGTTCCAAAAAGAAAACTGGTGTTCAATCAATTTAGAAAATAGAAGAGCCAAAATATCAAGTGAAAGAATTGACTGTAGTAACAGTGCGCAGAGAAAAAAAAATTATAAATTTCTGCTTTTGAATTGTTGTCACTTTTTTAATGGTGTTGTTAATTACTATTAATATGATATCTTATTTTCAGGTGATCCCATTACATTGCCAAAGCGAATCGAGGTAAAAATACCATGGTCAAAGGCCGATAGAAAAGCCAAAGGTGGGTGTAAAAATATCATAGGTCAAAATTAGCTTGATTTCATTGTTCCAATATAGCCGGCTTTTTTTCTTAACCTGGTTTATAAATAGAAATTTATAATTGAAACACTTCTCTTCCATCACTGTCCCTGAGCCCCCCTCCACCATCCTTACTTACCCTCCTTACCATCTGCTATTATTCTCCCCCTCCCCCCCCCCCCCCCCCCCCCCGTGCCAAGTAGTTACTACCCCTTTTTTGTTTCTTAAGCTTTTTACTAGCCACCACTTTAAGGATTCGTACTCTCAACCCCTTTTGCTGTCCAGCCCCTTGTCCACTTTTCCCCATAAGAAATATATTGTGAACCACTATTTTATTCAAAAATGTATTCCTCCAATCCATAGAGTCGACCAGCACCTCATTGAACATCTCACATGATTGGCCATAAGAACAATAGGACAAAGGGCACAAACAATGCCCCTATCCCTGAAGACAATGAGCAATATTGTTTTAGAATGCCTCTGAAATTAGAGGTTCACAAGAGGTACTGGACTACTCAATCCGTATCCTTACCCTAATACCCAGGGGGGGTTACTCAGGATTTCAAGTGGCTCCACCATTACATTATATAAGAACTTATCATCAAACTTTTATTATGAATCATTTGATTTCAGGTGTTACACTTACCTTGTGGAGTAACCCTTTAAACAAAGAGTTGTGCCCTGTGACTGCTCTTTTTGCATGGTTACTTGTAGCAGGTTCGTAAATATATATACTTTTTAATTTTGTGTTGTATTTCAACATTGTCATTAGTTCTATTTTGAGTTGTCTAGAAAAGAGCAATTTGAAGAATCAAAACTGAATCACAAAATGCAGGATTTTTCACACAGTCAAAGTTCTCCTTGCAACCTCTCCTTAACAATCAGCCCTGGTTTATTTTACTGCCACTGCATCTTGTGCAAACCCTGTTTTAATTGTTATGCAAATGCAGCAATTAAAGTTCTCATTAGATATACTTGACTCATTAGATATTCGTGGGGGTTACCTTTTCCCAAGGGTTGGTAAAACAACCGTGCTGTCCTGCGAAACTGTGCCCGTGGAGTCACCACCTACAGGAAAACCTTTCTCGAGGTATGATATATTTTATATTCATCTGTAACAGATTAAGGTAACAAAATGTATTTATGCTGTTAGACAGCCATCAGCTGGGTGTATTTGTTCACACACACAGCAGCTGCAGGTATTGATGCAGCTACATTCAGCTACTAATAAAATTAATTGCCTGAATGTCAATTTTATTTAGATGTCCAAGTCTCTCTTTGAGAAGGACTTTACAACGCACAGCATCAGGCGATCATCAGCACGATGGGCTGCCCGTTGTGGGGCAGATGACAGTACCATAAAAAGAGCAGGGAGATGGTATGTCAATGATGCATATAAATATAAAACCTATGTTCAAACTTACACATACACAGGAACAAAATCCTTTTGTTTTGTTTTTTGTGCAGCCACCAGTGTAGTGTATCATTGAATTCATGAGATGACCAATGTATTAGTTATGTGCAAAAATCTTGGTCTATTAATTTAACAAAGGCAGTAAAAGCTTTTTTATTTCAATTTAGAGCAAAATTAATTTTTAAATTCATGCTTGAAGTGAATCACCTAGTATGCTGTTAAAGGTAACAAAAGTTTCAGGCTTAAAAGGGATTCAGTCCTGTGACAAGGAGATGCCAATTATATGTACATCAAGATGAAAAATGCACAGGAATAAGCACACACAATTCTCCTTTTTCTTGAGATTATGTTTATTTCACAAGTTGGAACCCAGGCACACAAAAAAAGCTCAAGGACAAGCGCAAATTTGGAAGCTGACCTGTATCCTATAATGCAACATCTATCATTTAGTATATACCACACAAATGAATAGTGCTTTCCGTGTGCCGTTTGGTTGACTCAGAGGGGGCGTTACTAAACACCGGAACGGAACGGAATGACCGGAATGAACCGGAATGAACCGGAATGAGCCGGAATGGACCGGAATGGACCGGAATGGACCGGAATGATACCGGAATGGACCGGAACGGAACGGAATGAACCGGAATGAGACCGGAATGGACCGGAATGGACCGGAACGGAACGGAATGAACCGGAATAAACCGGAATAAGCCGGAATGGACCGGAATGAGACCGGAATGGACCGGAATGGACCGGAATTAGATTTATTTTATAAAACTCACTGATGTCAGTGACTGGTTTTGAAAAACATTTGTTTTTATAAAAAAACGAGTTTCTGAAAGCTGACTTTCAGTCATTGACCGTTCAAATAATTCTATTTAGTAAGAGTATTTTGTTATTTTTTTACGTTTATTTTTTATCAAAATAAAACGTTGAGGTAAAGAAACTTAGTTAGTCATAAAGGGTCACATTTTATCAAGGAGCGTGCACTGATTAGCGGTCGTCTAGCTAATGTGCACGTTCGGTAGTTGTTTAATCAAAGGCATTCTAGGTGTTGGTCTTTTCTGCTTTCCAGTAATCGTCTTGTTGTACACCCCAGATTTGTACGTATCCGGGCGTTACTAAACACCGGAACGGAACGGAATGACCGGAATGAGCCGGAATGGACCGGAATGATACCGGAATGGACGGAATGAGACCGGAATGAGACCGGAATGGACCGGAATGGACCGGAATGGACCGGAATGGACCGGAACGGAACGGAATGAACCGGAATAAACCGGAATAAGCCGGAATGGACCGGAATGGACCGGAATGATACCGGAATGATACCAAAATGGATCGGAATGAGACCGGAATGAGACCGGAATGGACCGGAATGAGATTCATTTTACAAAACACACTCATGTGAGCGACTGGTTTTCAAAAAACATTTCTCCGTGTGCTTGTTTTAAAGTTCCTTTGTTGTGGGTTGGGAGGGATGAAGTCGCTTTTGCAATGATTATTCCTGATTATTTTGAGTACCCGTTCTATTGGAAAGCAGCCACTTCAGTAAGAGAAGTGTTCGGGGTGGGTATGGATATGTTGAAAGTGTGACGCATAATATAAATTGACTCTATATAATCGCTTATTCTTTAGCTGAACTCAAAAAACTAAATAATTCGAGTCGCACCAAGAGTCGCACATGAAATGAATATAATTCATTACATTTCCAACATTTCAACTTGTGTTTGGATGGAACAGTTTGCCTTTTTTACACTACGAGATACGATCGAAATGTTGCTATCGATGAGTTTCCTTGACAACATACGTGTATTATGTTTGAGTACAGACAAGTGATTTATTCTAGGTAATAGTTTATCATTTTCACATGGCCAGAAATCTCGGTCATTACGCACGCATAACTCAGTGTTCCGATAAAAACAAAAATGAAATTAAAATAGTTAAATTAGATTAGGTGTCCAAATTTTTATCACTTTTTTCCTGTGACGAACTAAGTTTCTTGACCTCAACGTTTTATTTTGAAAAAAAAAAAATAAACGTACATGTAAAAAAAAATAACAAAATATTTTTTGAAAACCAGTCGCTGACATCAGTGAGTTTTATAAAATAAATATAATTCCGGTCCATTCCGGTCTCATTCCGGTCTCATTCCGGTCCATTCCGGCTTATTCCGGTTTATTCCGTTCCGTTCCGGTCCATTCCGGTCTCATTCCGGTCCATTCCGGCTTATTCCGGTTTATTCCAGTTCATTCCGTTCCGTTCCGGTCCATTCCGGTCTCATTCCGGTCTCATTCCGTCCATTCCGGTATCATTCCGGTATCGTTCCGGTCCATTTCGGTCCATTCCGGCTCATTCCGGTTCATTCCGGTCATTCCGTTCCGTTCCGGTGTTTAGTAACGCCCGACTCAGAGGTTATTAGCAAAGTACTATTCACCTCCAAGCAGCCAAAGAGAAAATAAATGGTTCCTTGTGTCACGTTGGGTACCGAAAGTAATGTTTTGGTTCCCTAGTTATTCAGCCTGTGTGGTATACTAAAGCAATTTTTCATCTCAGTGTTGGTGAAAGTGGTAGATATTTACCTCGCTGCTTCACGGCTCAGTAAATGTCTACCACTATTCACCTCCAGTTTGGTGTAAAAAGCACTGCACTTATGTAACTATGGTGTCTGAGGCTGTGCTTATCACAACTGTGAACATCATTTTTGTGCTTATGCTAGCTAGCACTAATGCTTGTGTTCATCTCAATAAAATTTGGAACCGGTCTTAACTGAGAGCTTAGTTTTTCTTTCATTCTTCAATTGCATTCTGTTTGTTAGCTCATTTTTGAATTTACTTACTTCTTTTTAATTTACTCTAGTATTTTGTTTGGCAATGACAATTTTGTTAATAAAGAGTATTCATCATTTTGGCTTGACTGCTTATAGTTTTTTTTTTCTATCATTCAGGAAATCAAGTAGTTTTGAACTGTATACACAAGATGCCAGAGCTGAAATGATAAAGGAACAACATGATGGAAATCCAATATTTGATCATAAAATGTGAATGTTTAAACCTCTAAGATAGTTCATTGCCCTTGTGCAAAATAATGTCTTGGATTTTCAGTGTTCATGTGCATCCTTTGAAAAGCACAGCTTTGTCAGTTAAGGTGGCTGATTACAATTTTATGGGCTGTTAACAACACCAGGATCAGACCAGATCAGATTGGACAGTATTGACAAAACCCGGACCAGATCGAACCGGATGAACAAAACCTGGACCAGATGTAATCCAACTGACAAACCCGGTTCGGATTCAAAAAGTTGCATTGCCATAAATTCCTGCCAAAATAGTTAACAGCCAATTTTATGTTTTCTTATCACTGCACGCTCTTGAGAGTAAGCAATGGATGTCAGTATTAAATAATTTATTACCACATTTGAAATGGTAACTTGCCCAAATACAGTCAAATCTCTGCTAACAGACATCTGGCCCAAGTAGGCAGTTGTGGTCCCAGTCACATACAAACACTACATTTTTGTTCTCTCAAAAACGGACCTCCATCTTAAGCAGACAAATTCACTGGTCCCAATGGGGTCTGTTTATGACAGGTTTGTCAGTATTGGTGAATTGAAAACTGTTGCTATGTTGTTAGAATAGCAACAGGTTAGCAAAGAGACTAAAAGTAATGATATTATCATAACAATAACTTCTTGTTGAAAAATTTTAAAAATGTAACATTGGAAGCAAGTTTTCCATATTTGCAAAATAGTGTTTAAGTTAAAAAACAATCTGTTCCCGAGACTTTTTTTAACATTCCACATAAATTTTTCTTTTAACATAACATATTTTATATAAGAAATCAGTTACCTTAATTGCCCATCATGTTGTTCATTTTTGGTTCCAGATTCAATTGCCACACTTTAAATTAGTGTCAAGTGTGGATCTACTTTACACGTTACATCACAGGTCACTGTGCCTTATTAAGTGCAGTCCTCATCAATTTGTGTAGGCTTATTGTAAGGTTATTGATTGTAACGTAGTGTTGCTGACTGCTGATATATGATAGTCACTGGCATAAACTAATGATTCCATGCAGGAGAGTTACAAATCTGAACATAACTTTGTTTTATTTAAAGTAATTTTACAGATATACCTAACTCCACAGATGTATTTTGTGACCATATTTATGTTCCATAATGTTCCTAGTCGTGATCAGACACTGTCTAACAGATATTACAACAAAAGAGGTTCTTTTACAAGTACAGTGTCTCTCTGACAAAAATTACTTTTTAAATACCTAAAGCTGTAAAATTTTGTGTATTTTAACAACTTTTCACTGGCTTGGATAGCTTATGTCTTGAGACATCTGCAATGGATGCTGTCTGCAAACTGTTTCTTTTTAAATATCAATCTTGATGTCATTGATGTATTTTTGACAAATTTTAGACTAAATGGCTGCTGTTGTTATTATTTTGAAAGACTTTTAAAAAGTGCTTAAATGCACATTGTTTGGTGTTAATCGATAAAAGCTTACATTCATTGTCTGGTGTACTCGTTGGATAACTGTATTGTTATGGTAATCCCATAATTTTACTTCCATTCGAAGACTTTTTTCAGTTATGAATAATGATTTTATGATCTAGGATTTGAGTCAGAGTTGAGCTTTTAAACAGAGCAGTTGAGATCTGGAGGTCTAACAACTTTGCCTCCTTTGCACATTCCAGCCACTAATATAACTGATACTCCCTTGGGACATCTCTAGCCAATTCATTTTACCGGTATTTTCATTTTCGGGTTTGGGAAAGGAGGAGTTTTATTTGAAAAGAAAAAATATTTGCAAACAAAATAATAAGGCTTGCTCATGGGTTGGTCCTGCATGCCACAAGTACAGTTTGAATACTGCACACAGTGGTGGGGCTTCCCACAATGAGCTAAATGGGGAATCAGACCCTAAAAGGCTACTTTTCTCAGACTGGAGTTATTGTAAACGTTTGTAAAGGGTGGAATCGCATGGGTTTCAGGGCTAACGAGATGCCCTGCCAGGGTAAAATCTGGCAAGCGACATGGCCCAAAAAGTAGTGAGTACCACATGAAATAAAATCACGACAAACGACAAGTTTAGAAAACTTCAATTCCGACAATAATAAGCAATTTTCATTCCATTTATGACCGAGAACGACGTGGAGTAGGAAAAAACAGCGGCACGGAACGTTTTTAAATTTTTAAAATCAAGCGACATCAAACACACCCCCTCTCCCTCCCCCTTCCCACCCCCCGGCAGGGCCTCGAATGAACATCTCGATTTTTTCTTAACTTTAACACTGTAAGGACCACTGAAAAAACAGCAATGAACTTATAACAATCCCTTTCCTTTTCTATGCGTGCGACAAGAGTGCTTGATTTACATAATTTGGACTATTTTGTCGCGCGTAGCGTTTCAGGAACTAGAACCTACCGTCCTTATATGTCTAACGGAAAAATCAGCTTTTTGATTAGCCTTGCATTTTGCATGTAACATAAACAGCGATTGTAAGTGTCTTCATCGAAGTATAATAATTGCTTGAACAAACTTAGTTTGAGGCAATATGCTTCCTTTTCCTTGATCTCAACTGCATTCGCATCGGAGGACTTGCAGTACGGTTTACAGGTTCCTTGGGTGCGCTAACTTCCTCATTAGGACCCTCGTCATCGTTGTCATCATCGCCTGTGTTTTGGTTGTTCTCATGGATGTCATCAAAGCTCAAAATAGCCCGGGCTGTGGACATCTCAGAAGGTAGTTCAGAAGCGAGTTCGTTTCTGCAGCTTGGGCACGGCACACCGCACCGATGACACACTGGGATGTTGTCGAACCAGGGCACGGTTAACGGCTCGTTTTCGGAGTAAGCTACATTATTCCGAGGAAGACGGGGATCCTTTCTCCGCCATTGATCCTGACACCATTCAACTAATTTTGTTGTTGCCCTTTGTCCAACTTCCCAATTTCCAGTTGCCGATTTTACCTCTTCGCCAAGCAGCTTTGATTGCAAATGATCGAAGGCACGCACTTCCAACAGTTTACATAAAAAATTAGCCACGACCTCGTGCATTTTCCACGTGAACTTGATGTGCGTGTTACGCGGTGATTCCCCTCCGGAAGTTGCATGGTAGCCGCTCATCAAAATAAATTGCCACACAGCAATATCGTACAGAGGACGCAGGAATGAAAGGGGGTTAGAAGAAGGCATCTTCAGTCGCACATATATATTGACAACTGGCCACCGACGATGGGAAAAACTTGTCACTTTACTACGACCGACCTCTGTGATCTATTTCCGGCCTTTTTTATCGACTTCCATATTTGGATGGAGACAATTGATGAAGACGACCCCCGCACCAATCAGAAGACGAGCTCTCTGAAGTGCGAATATTGAAATCGACAACGATGGATAGCATGCATGCTCTTGTCGAAATCCACGATGGCGTCGTGTTCTGCAACTTCGTCTGCTACAACAGCTGGCTCCAAAAAGCGCCTCCCAGAAGAGCTGACAGAATTGCTAGAGGTGGCAATTTATACCTTTGCCTGTCAGGCAGGATTAAGAACAGGGCACAAGGTTAGAGGAAACCCGGTGTTAGAAGGGGTGAGCGCCTTCTTTGGCCAACTTATCGCGACCGCAAACGAGGACACCAAAAAGCAGATACAGGAAATCTCCCCTGAAAGATTGGGAGGATGGCAACCAGGCGAGGAGCCATCGCCTCAACTCTTGACGTTGGTGTCCTCGCGGATAAAGCTACTAAAATCAAAACAGTTAATTAGGGAAGACGATAACCCGGTGGTGCCAACCCTGCTGGTCGACAGGATAGACCGTTTTGACGAGGAGGAGGAAAGGGTGAGAACAACAACGTTGGCTAGGTGTTGGCGTTGCCAAAGGAATTGCAGATTTTGCTTGCGGGGGAGGCACGATTTCCCAAAACTTGGGAACTTCAGAACCGAGTAAGTTGCTTATTGATATGTACATTCTACAATATTGTCTTAATACCTGACGTTACTTATTGAACTGTTCTGTGGTGGAACTCAATGGAACTTATTCCAACTATGCTCATTTGAATTGTTTTGATTGAGTAAGTCTCATCTTTTGGTTTGGACAGCAAACATGAAAAAAGTTTTGTGCTTGATTTTGTTCCCAGGGATTGGGTGAGTGCAGGTCGTGTGGAGTGAGCACAGAAAGTGAGGCGGTGGCCTGATCGCAAGTGCTCCCAAATTTAAGTTTCCAACCCCAGGAAACATGGCGTGCTAGCAGGCCCATGCTCTTTCTGTACTGACAAGTTTCAATAGACCTTTTCATGGTTTCTGATGCCATCTTGTGAGAAGTGAGGAATCTAATGTCTAATACAGAAAATTCCAATTCCGTAATATTTTGTTTACTGATTAACTCTGAGAAACATGACCTCGCTGGGAAAGCAACAATTAAGGATTTCATTTTTACATACATTTGTCTGAAATCCGAGCCGCCATTCACACCGAGAAGTTTAGGGCCTGTTCACAAGCAGGTAGGGTAACCCTAGTGCTTGGGTTACCCTAGCGCTCCCACAATTCTTCTTTTCTTCATCGATGTGTTTACAAGGCAGCTAGGGTTACCCTAGCACTAACCCTGGCGCCTTGTAAATGCTCTGCTAGGGATAACTTGCCTGGTACAGCGAATTGTGACCAAGAAACATCGTGTTCATTCACAATTTGTCGTATTTTTGCACTGGTATGGAATTATTTTCGAATAACAGCTTCTTACGACAAAATTTTTGGTAAAATGTTTGGCGCTGAGGTCATTCCAGAACATAATTATTTATAGTTTCTCCATCAAACACGTTGGAATATGATTTTACTGAAACTGATAAACTGCGTAACTAAAGCGAAAATCGGTTTTGGCACAAGGAATATTACCAGTTTATTTATGCTTTATTTACAAGGTTAACTGAAGCGTGTAAGTTGATCTGGGTAGTAGGTACCTGGGAAGGTACCCTACATGCGAATTTTTGCTTGTCCTTAAGTTAAATCAATTAAATCTTTTGCTAGACATCTTTACCTTTTAATTTATAGAAGTTGCTTTAAATTATTGGGCTTTGAACTCCTAACTTTTCCCATACATAATAACTGTCAAATTTTGCTGTGTTTGCTCTGCAATTACGATGATGTCAGAAACCATGAAAAGGTCCACTAGCTGGGTGATACTAATGATAGATATTCACTGTCTCCATCATGTCATGTTGTATAGTAGCATGCAACGGTACACAGAAGTTCTTTTGCCCTGTCATTTAAGCAATCTTTCCTCCCCAACGAACATCTGCTGAAACAAGTGGCATATTTGTTTTCCTTTTGTTCCAAAAGATCAACTGGGATCTAGTGTAGATGACAAAATGGTCAATCAGGCTTAAGCTCATAAGCTCCTTTGGGGCGATTACTTTCCCACTTCATGTGAAGATGAAACTTGCCAAAAGATTGATGGAAAAGACTGTTTTCTTTGTAATTTTGCTGTGATCCTTACTGTGAGATACAACTGAGTGTTTGTCAAGAGTTTAGGCCGGTATCATGCAAATCATGCATGATTGAAAGCATTTTGGAAAGAGATGTAACTGCATGCTTTTGTCCAGTGTACTTTTTGTCTACGCCAACCACCAAGTTTTCATAACAGAAAGTTGATTCAATTTGAAAAATTGAAACAAATCCCTCAGTTCAAGAGGGGGTAAAAGAGAACTACAAGAAAGTAATAACTACTAATAAGAATTTAAATCTCACAGACACATAGTTGTTAAAAGTCCTGCAAGAACTTTGTGGTACGGTTCTCAAGGTCACTTCCAGGATTAAGAAGTGTGCTGTGATTGGACTACTTAATTTAGAGCAGCTCGAGAATATATTGTGTGACAAGCCAAAAGAATGTCTGCATAGGAAGCTAGTTGTATAGTTGAAAGAGATTCACTTGAAATGGATGCATGCTAAGGCACTCTGAATTTTTTTAAAATTAAATTTTGCAGCTTGGCATCACCATTCCTTGATGTACTAGAAAGGATGTTAGAGGGAACAGATGGTGATGGTGATGAGCATGATGATGATGATGACGATGAGCACCAGTACAGTAATGATGAAAGTGAGGACTACACCATCGCGCTGCTGTCAGAAACTGATCTTCCAGACGATGATGAACAAGACACCAACAATGGCGTCAACAATGGAAGTGACAGCAGCAACAGCAGAGAGGAAAGTGAAGAACTATTCACTGGATCTGAAGAAGACTGAGGTCATGACATGATTTTTGACAAAATGAACACAGCTCTCTATTTTTTTTATATTTTTCTTACTAACTTTTTAAAATGACCCTGCACTAGTACACTTTATAATACAGTCAAAACAGCTCTTGAAAGCAATCAAGGGTGAAATAATTAATTGAAGGTGGGGAATCGACGGTTGCATGATTCATCATCAAATGTCAGAGTTTGTAAGGGTTTCCAGCAACGTTTTCGCCAGTGATTATGCCAAGTTCAACTAGCAATAAATAAATTTTATGCCTTCAAAAAATTGGTCAATCTTCACTTTTCGTACAGGAAATGCATTTTAGAGATTTTTGTGAGACCTATTCTGCTTTTGTAAAACCAGTTGAACTTAAGGTTTCACAGATCCTTACGAAATCTAGGAATATTTTGTTGCACAAAGCCAGGCATAAGGAAATCTGCATTTTTGTTTTGATTTGAGTCACTGATTTAACATTGTAATATTTACTTCAAGAATGGAATATTGAAGCAAAGAATGAAATCAAATTTATGTTTATGAGTCATTAACTCACCTTTCGTCACCTTTGAGCTGTTTTGACTGTAAGATCTTTTCCCAAATAAAAAAGTTTATGACAACAATTTCTAAACACAGACAAAGAAAGTTTGGCTTCGCTTCATGTAATAATGACCTGCTTGCAAGCAATCAAGAAAGTGTTGCTTACTATTTGAGCCAATGAATTTTTCGGAAAGAGACAATAATTTCCCTATGATTTTACTTATATTTATAGAAAGTCTGATTCGTTAAATACAGTTCTTTTCCTCGAGCCTTGCAATAAGTTATTTGAGCTAAAAATAGTCATGTGATTTAGTTGTCACATATATCATTTTTGTCATGTTTTTTCTGTCAAGGCTTACTGTATATGGCTCATTTAATGGCATCGGCATGGTGTGGTACACTGTTTCACACCTGAAACAATATGCGTTTTTTTTTTTCATGAAAACAAATAAATAAAATTAAAAAAAGCAGCATTGATGTAATTTTAGATCACCTATCACAAATCTAAAAAAGTCAAAAGAATCATCAATATTTATATTGTTGTATTGATAAATCATTTGTCATTTATGATTAACAACTGAGTTATTTTATGAGAGTTAAACGTTATTTTTGCGCTACGTTTTTGGACATGTAGTATAATGTTCCAGTCGTACTCAATATACGTCCTGTACATGAAGTTTGTCATGGTTTATATAAGTGGTTTACCACACCACTCTCCTTCAGAGGAATGACCTTGCAAGCAAAGGTGATAGGGACCCTGGAGAGAGAAGGAATAGATGCCCTCGAGAACGGTCACTTTACTTCGTGGGTGCCAAATTCTGATTGGTTATTTTGGTCTCAAGGCTAGCATGTTAAATTCGCATTTTGAAGCCAGTCATGCATTAAAGCGCATGCCATATTCTGATTGACTGTTAAATTTGCTTCATCATTTTTGGGACATTGTTTCTAATTATATGACTTCATTTCATGATACTATTTACTAGTTGGTTTAAAAATTTATCGCTGTTATATTATTTACTCACCAAAGTAATATAGTCAATAAAAAATAAATTTGGTTGGAATGCAACTTGGATTTGTGTCGTAAATTTTATTTTTAAGAAACAGTGAATACTAGAGCGTACACCCTTGTAGACCCCGTATAACTCCTTCTTATTTAACACGTTTATCTGTTAGAGTCATTATCTCTTCTTATAACATAGACATCAAGAAGCATCTTTTTCCACTAATCTGAGACTAATGTACTAGTGAGGACAGGTGTAGATAATGGTACTTTGTGTATTTCCCTGTGTCAATAAGAACAAGTAATTGAAGACGCAGTAGTCAATGAACATGTCTTCATTCTAATGGATCTCTTCTTTCCGCCGCTGTTTCACGCTCCGCACTCTTGTATTGACCTCGCCAATTTGTATTCACATGTCTCTTCTCTGAATTATTGTGACTTTTTAACTTTAAAACATTTTTCTATCAATACAGCCGTTGCTCGTTTCGAGACGTTTTTTTTATATTCGGCATAATTATAGCCCCTTCTGATATAACTCCTCCCGTTTATAAGCCCATCTACAACCCCTTACGAAGTTGTACAAGCCCATGGCTTATAACGGGATTTTACAGTACTTCATTTTCCTCCGGGGGGGGGGGGGGGGGGGGGGACTCCCATATGGAAGGGACGGGGATGCTCGTCGGAAATTTTGAATTAAACCCCTAAAAGAGACCAATCTGGGTGTGGCCGAAGCTAATGCAGGCCCCTAAAAGAGACCAAATAACGAATCAAAATTCTTTCTTTTTGGTTATTTCTTCTTGTACAACCCTAAACGAGACCTTGACGGCTAAAAATTATGACATTTTGTCAAGAACACCCTAAGCGAGACCAAAATCTGAAATTTACACCCCTAAGCGAGACGACTGAGCATCCCCGTTCCTTTCAAATGGGAGCGGGATTTTCCAACAAAACTTCCTCAGTTCCTTGCCAGAGTTTAAAAATGTATCTCGTTTTAACGTGGTATTTTCCCCAAAGGAGTCTACCTTACCTCCATTCAGCAAAGCATAGCTATTGTTAATCTCCATAGTTCATTTGCCAGCTGGGTGGGCTTTCTTGCCTCGAAAAGAGCTCTCACATCACAGCTAATCTCTTTCGGAATTCCGTTAAAGCAGGTTGATCGGTCTTTGGTTGCCCAGTTGGATTTGACCAAATGGCTTCATTCTTGTCCTAGAAGGACGGTTTGCCTCAGTCTGGTCCGCATGTGTAGTACTGGTTACGGTTTCCGTATATTCATACGGCCGCTTTCCAGTTAGCTCCCCCCGCCCCCAACCGGGACGGTAATGCGATTTCTTTTCGGCTGGCCTCTCTCTTCAACCGAACCGACATGAGTGGCCCTAATTAATGCCAGGAGTCTATAACTGAAGACAATGTTTGAAGCCCTGATAAGAATATATCTTTATGGTGCTTCGATTTTTAATACTTAACCTTTAAAAGAAAACTAGGCACACTATAAAAAATAAACAGTAGGTTGTTTTTATAGGTAGTCTTTGGTGGGATGTTTTTGTGTGGTCTAGTTGAAATGGGTTGTAAATCGGTTTTTATTAGCATAACTTACGAGAACCAAAATTTATTCATATTGTATATTTGTAAGATTTTGATCCTATTTTTTTCCCCTTGTATCATATTTTTCTCTAAAAGAACCCTTTTGATAACAGTACTCATGTACTGTATGGTTACCTTGTTTAAATATGTTATTGTGACTCCCGCCCGCATACCTCTGGGGTTCATGGAGCCACGCAAACCACTTCACCACTACTTGGTGATGATCCCTTTGAGGTACATGTATACGGTATTTGCAAAATAACTATCCCCGAAATATTAAATTAAACTTAAAGATATCTTACCAGAAGTCGCCAAAAACTTAAAACGAGGAAACGTTGAATGAGCCATATATTGAATGAACGCAAAATGCGTTTTACACCAAAATCCCATATTTTGAGTTTAAAATTTGTGCGCAAAACCTGGTTTTCATCGTTAGGACACAGATCGAGTTAACGCAAAATGTGTTCCTTAATTGTGTCATAGTTTGAGTTATCGCAAAACCTGGTTTCTCAGAAGTACACTATCTGAAGAATTGCTCAAGTCACAAAATTAAAACTCCAGTGAGATGTTAGCTGTGTCTAGCGAATTTGGGAAATCGTGCCAATCAAGGAACCATATTTTGAGTTATCGCATTCTGTGACGTTTAATTAAGACGTAGTTTGCAACATCGCAAAATACGTTTTATACAAGAATCCCATATTTCGCGTTCGATACTTCATCGCAAAATGTGGCTTTCGTTTATAAGACACAGATTGAAACATCTCAAAATGCGTTTTATACCAAAAAACCCATATTTTGCGGTAAGATTAAGAACGCGAAATATGGCTTTCATTAACCAGACCAAGATTGGGGGTCACCGCAAAATGCGTTTCTGAAGTCACATATTACCGTAACTGAAAGGTTAAATCGCAGACATAAGTTACAATACCTAACTATACACGATTACGTTTGGAAACGTGTTCTCAGTTGGCCATAACTGAAAGGATGAGCCCGTCAGCTATGGATGTCAGCTGGCATTCACGATCACTTCCTTTATCAATTAAGTAATAGGACCTCACGTTCAATGCCACATATTGCGTTAACGCAATTTATGGCTGTAGATTGACCACATTTTGCGGGAAATGTGTCTTACTGTTCTTTAACCAGGTTTTGCGTTGTTGCAAACTGTGGTTTCAAAAGTGTGGGCTATAGTCCATACTTTTTAAACCACAGTTTGCAATAACGCAAAACCTGGTCAAAGAGCAGTAAGACATATTTCGAAACAGGAGAACTATCCGCGCAAAATGTGGTATGTCTAATAGAGCCATTAATTGCGTTGGCGCAATATGTGGTATAAAAAGTTAAGGTTATAGCCTTAACCTTTTTTACCACATATTGCGTCAACGCAATATATGACTCTATTAGACATACCACATTTTGCGTTCAAGTTAAGAAAAGGCTTACTATTTCTTTTCCAGGTTTGCGTTACTGCAAACTGTAAAAACCCAGTTTGGATGTACCGCATTTTGCAAATCTGCAAACGTTCATCGTTTTCGACTAAATAGCCTGTCCATAATGATATTCAATTTCAAGGCCATTCTTGTCATCGTGGCCGCTTGTCCTTCTTAGCCGGCTGAGCCTGTGTACGAGAAACAAGTGGCTTACTGGACACACGATTTGATTGACCGGATTTGAAGAAAGTGAGTTTAAAGTCTAGCGGATCGAAACAACGAGTGCGGTTCTGGTGACAAGAATAATTTAGGCCACAGAAAATGGAAACAAATTTGGCTCCAGACATTGTTAAAGACATCTAATCACAGTAACGTTTTAATACCCCAAACGAAAAAAACTAGAAGCAAAGCGTATAAAAGAAACAACAACAGTAAGGAGTAATTGGGCAGGTGATCTACATTCCTCGTTTTGATTGAAATGAGCTAGATAAATCATTATTGTGCATCAAACCTCAAGGTATGCTAATTATTTCTTTTAAATGCACAATTAATTTGCAGCAAGAACAGTCGTTGATGCTGCGACGTAAATTATATAACAAATTCCATTTTGGCTCGTTCCTTTTCGATTGTTATTGCAATAAGGTGTAAGCTCCATGCATTCCATGCAGGATACAGTAGGCACATTTCTTTGCAACACATGCGTATAGCCATCACAATTGCAAGTTGGAATTTTCGTTCTCTAGCTAAAAAACAATATAGTATGACAACGGGCAAATGCCACGGCTATACACTTATGTTGCAAATAAATACACCCAGAAATGTAACCCGCGATAAAGAACATGTTAAGGTAATAGCTGGAATGGAAATCCAAGTATTCCGGAATAGGAAGAGCAGCCAAACGAACGCTAATTTGCATTATTCCAATTATTCTTATTCCGGATTCATCCCAAACGAATGAGCCCTTAGACAACCTCTTTAGACGACAACTGGAAAAGTTGTTTCTTTTAAGTCTATTAGAAATGTTTACTTTTAGGAAAATAAGATGTCGATATCGATATCGTGATATCGTGCATTTTCCTTTTTTTGAATAAAATATATTTTGATCCATGGGTGAGGAGAGTTTTTAAAAAAATTTAATACAAAATGACAATGCAATAAAGTTAAAATTCAAATACATAAAAAACAGATTCAATTACTATTTATATTGCGAGTTACAAAGCACAAGCACATAATCTTATGTTAAACGCAAGGCTTAAAAGGGGCAGTATCTAAGTTTTTGTGTAAGTTATGCTCGATTTTTAAAGGTGCACTCAATGATAAAAAAGATAATCTTGAAACGGACCTCAACAAAAAACCTAAAGGTATGAATTCACTCTCTCTAAGATGTGAACAAAGCAAATCGTTATTTTTTGTGCATTTTCCTTCAAGTAACACCCTCATATTTGAAAACGTTGGCCCCACGTCTTCAAATTTAGACCACGTCTTCACTACCCTTCCGTAGTCACATCAGTTTTAAACGACTTCCGCGACCAGTACAGTGCATTTTAGCAAGGTTAGGTAACTATTAGTGGATTTCCAAATAAAACGAACACCTTCACTGGATTTTGAGGTAGCACTAAATCTCGGTGAGACTGCCCCTTTAACTTACATCGGACTTAGTGAAAAAAGTATGTACATGTATGTTAGTAATCATCATTCAATTCAACTCCATGTTGTCCAAGTAAGTCCACTACATGTAACTCTGTTGTACAGTTCTAGCATTACTGTACAAAGTTCTAATGCATAAGAGCGTTTAAGTAAAACAACAACACTAAATTTATAATGTAAACATCTTAAAAAATATATTTACAGGAGTTCTCCACCTACGAGAACTGTCCGTTCTTGGTGGCTCCGCTACAAATAAATTTCTTGACCATTTTCAGATCAGCCCTGGCTGTATGCAAAAAGTAGCTCGCATTTTATGAGTGGAGGAAACTGCTGAAATACTGGCCAATAACACCGTTGACATGTATTGAGAAGTATGCTAACAATTTGGTAACTCGGTGTGGTTTTATCTTGAAAGCCACATGGAATTTTAACTTCAAGATACTACTTGTCATGCATAAAACTCACGCAAACAAGAATCTATTCTTGAACTTTGCCATATTGAGCATACATGTAACTATCAATGATAAACTGCAGGCATATTACATGTAAATCAAAAAAATTGACCAGTTAATGTTAATTCCAAAATAACTCAAAACACTAATAATGAGATGTAATTCAAGCATTACCCTACAAATACCGCACTTGAAAACAACTAGGTGTACAACTATGCAAAAAACTCCAACCCAGTAAAAAAGTAACCAGTTGAGATACTGTACATATAGGACAGCAGAAAAATTTTAACTGGCCACCAACTACTTTAAACAAGGCTAACTTACTGATAGGAATTAAGAGTAGTGTAATGATAACATTTATCACTTTTGTTTACTACTACTAGTGTTTAAAAGTTTGTATAGTTTACCAGGTTTAACTTCATTGTACTGAGAAGAGATGGTGCTAACATCAAACCCGTGACGTTGAAATAATAAATAAATAAATTTTCGTTGACTGTAAATGGACGTATTTCGTCCTTTGGATGATTTGAAGTTCCTCATTAGCACAGTCCACTCTCTTAATGGTGGACAATGTTGGCCTCCAAGCTCCCAGATCTCCTTCACTTGCTCTAGACTTTCAACATTTCTTGGAATTGTCAGTGAATTTAGCCAGTCTATACACGATTGACCAGGAAGACCATACTTGGCATGAATACGAAGAGTAGCAGGATCTACTACCAAAGAAGAGCTTGCTGGTGGCACTTGCTGATCACAAACAGATGAAACTGAAGATGAAGATAGCTGAAGAGCTGGAACAGGAGAATTTTGATGAAATGTCTGTAAGACAGTGGGTGTAGTGGATGAAACAACTGGGCGGAACGTAGATGGAGTTGAAGAACTTTGGACACATGTTATGCGTGACAGTGAAGATGAAGGCTGGCTATATGCCGGATGTGGCAGGCTTAAAGATGATGGAACTTGCTGGAATGATGATGGTGTGACTTCCATTGGCAAGGATGAAATTAAGGGTGCTTGAGGAACCAATGCTGCAGGTTGTCCAGATAACGTGGAAGGTAGAAGTGGAGTTGATGAAGACAGCTGGGCATGAAAAAATGGAGATGCTGTACAACCCAAAGCAGAAAAAACTGGAGGAGATGATAGAGAATGCTGACCAAATGGCAGGGTATCTGAAGTGGAAGGTTGACGATTTACAACTGAGCTGGAAGACAGCTGATTAAATGATGGAAAGGGATGGAGATCCTGTTGCACCGATGGTAGAATAACATTTGGCGAAAATGACACAGAAGTTGTAGCTGGTGGGTTAGGACTGGATAAAGTTGACCTACATGAAGGTAATGTGGTTACAGACGATGTCAAGTTAAATGATGTTGACATAGATGATGTCAAATTAGATGAAGCCAATGTAGATGATGTTGATGCAGATGAAGCTAATGTACATGATGTTGACACAGATGAAGCCAATGTAGATGATGTTGATGCAGATGAAGCCAATGTAGATGTTGATACAGATGAAGCCAATGTACTAGATGTTGACGAGGCTGACATTGATGTAGATGTTGACAATGTGGATGAAGTGAATGTGGATAGTGATGCTGTACATGTAGGCTGCCCTGGATTGCTGCCCTCCATCATTGAAATAAAAACAGATGACCAATAGGAAATTTGACGGGCAGCATTCAATGCTGAACTGCAGGCTGTTCCATCAGGGGTCTCGGGGGAGGCCTGAAAAGCTTGCAATTGAGAGGACACTTCCCTCAAAGAGGTAATAAACGGCAATGGGCGAAGTGATGTTGGCCCCTCACTTCTGTTATTAGTGATGGCGGTTGCCCCAACAACTGCTTCATAATCTCTCACAATTATAGGAGCTGAACGGTGGCCATCACTGTCAAGAATTTCTACGATTTTACTTGACTCCCTTAGCTTTGTTAAAAACTCCATGAATTCACTGTCCTGTGCACAAGATAACAAAAAACTACATCAGAAATAATCACATCAGATATAAAATATCCTCGAATAATCAATGCAGTACACTGTACATTGTATGTGTCCAAACACAAGCTACCATAAATAAATTTAATGTAAGTCAAAATCAAGTCAAAGGTAGATGAAAAGGTAGACGAATGCAATTATTGCATGCATTTCAGAGGTTCAGTTTAACAGTGAAGTGAGTGGAATGAAGTATTTTTGTATACTGGTTAACTGTAAAAACATGCAATACTTAAAAATGAATATGTTTTTAAATGGGTGGACTATAAAAACATGGCATGTTGAAACATTAAATGTTGAACTACTGAAAGCAGTAAATACTAGTAAAATTTAACTTGGCACATATTACATGCAAAGTCATAATATTTTTATGACTATATTTAATGAAAAAAGTACCTCATCATTTAGATCACTCTCTGAATCGGAAGCATCTTCATATTCAGACGCTGATGAATTCTACAAAGTAGGCAGGACAAAAAGATAACAACAAATGTATTGCTACATAACTTTTCACTCAGTTACTTTGTATGTACAATTGAACAGTGAAGCCTACACACTGAATTAAACACACCCTTGTTGCAGGCACAAGTGTAGTAACTAGTCACAATGGTAAAAAAGTATCAAGTGTGCATGTAATAGCATTCAGTCAAAATTAATTTGTCAAAGAAAATACTTGATCAGCAGTCAACAATCTAATTGCGTAGTTTAACAAGTCTATATACCAGATGACAGTCATTTCAAATTTAAATTCAACTTCAGCAGTGCAAACAGTAGTGCAACCATACTAACTTCGGTATCATGAAAGCAATTCTTGGCCAGTATAGGGCAAAATTTGGTCATGTCATTTTTGCACAAATGCCCGACATTTCAATGGTAATATGACTTACAAACTTAATACACAAACAAGGATAAAGCCATTGCCCACTTATAACAATAAAAGTACATAACAATGTACCTCCACTTCTTCCTCCTCCTCTACTTCTTCTTCATCATCTTGTTCTTCAGACATTCCCTCTTCAGGCAACAACTATGATATAAAAGAAAACAGTTCCATGTGGAAAATGAGGAAAAGCATGATATGTAAACAACTGCAAATTTACCAAGGACAATTCAATGCGTGCGATTTTGTTAAAACGTTAAGTTCGATAATGCGCAGGAAAATAATTAGAAACCATTATTTACGTTTATTTCAGTCAGAATTCTACTAAAACAATTAGATTATTCGCTCTCAATTTCTATGAGGTGATAGTTGATTCGGCCTGCGGCCTCATCAACTATCACCTCATAGAAATCTCGAGCTCATAATCTAATTGTTAAATATACCCTGTGATATAATGCTACCTAGAAATCTTCAGAATAAATGGTTCAGTAGTTGGCATTTAACCACACTTTTATTTCTGTACAAACACTAAATTGAAAAAATGTCAAAGAGTTACTGAGAAATTGCAGTTCTCTTGCAAGTACAAGCAAGCCAACACTCATACAATTAATATTTCCACTGCTGAATAAACCAAAGGCCACACTATTGAGCAGTTGACAATTTTATTTGACCATCTGATTTCCTTGCTCCTAACAATTATTTCTCTTTGTAATAAAAGATTACTTGGCCAAACACCTCATGTGACACAGCCGGAACAAGGGAACCCAATTTTCAAACTTTGTGATTTACATGTATGTTTGCTTGTTGAGTTTTCATCCCAAGTAAATTATTGAAATGAATATAGTTAAACAAAAAATTATCAGACATTGCCCTACAGTATCATTTCAAATACAAATCTTTAAAATTTTTTACAAGTTAATTTATTTAATAGACCACACTAAAGTTCTAGGGGTTTAACAGCACAATAAACAGGGAATGTCAAGAGAGCACAAGAAAAACTTGTAAATCAGCCCCTGACTTGTTCATTTTACCACTTGAAGAAAACAAGGAAATCACTATTTGGAAACAGCATTTCATTTATTGATGGGTCAGGCTGAATGTTTATTGTTTTGCGATCAATCAGACACCAGAAGAAACTGTAAGATGTACTGTAGCCATGACAAACCGCAAGAGCAACAAGCTGAAAGGTTTGGATCAGTCACAAAACAATGAGTTCGCTTTTCCTTCTTTGATAAATCCGCAATTTTATTGCCATCAAATACTGATATTTGTTGTTCTTTTCCTATTTCAGTACTTATGCATACAGGTATATGTAAGTACAGAATAATCGTGAACGACATTTTGCTGAAAAGACATGTTGAATCGAGCAGACAAGATCAGACACGGTTAGGCAACGCATCTGCAAGCAGAAGAATTATTTTTTTACATGTAATTGTTTTTAAAAAACAGCGGATAATTTCAAGGGTTGGCAATTTTTCCCATTTGACCGAAAAAGCTAACTCAATAAACTTTTTATTCAGTTTTCCCTTACCTTTATCACAGCAAACTTCTTCAGTGCAGCTTGTCCATTAGCCAAAAACTTTTATACATGTACATTTGACATGAAACAACAAGTTGGCTTCTTTATTTCCACATATTATTCGTTTTTGATTTGCTTATTGCTCATTGGTAAACAAAGGATAACTCACTGTGAATGATATTTTCATTATTTTTTTAAGCCAGCACATATACATGTATTATAAACTGCAAGCAACGAATGGTAAACAAACACAAAACGGATCGAAATGCACCAATCACAGCCCACAAGCTAGCATGACCTTGCGGCTCATTTCCGTGGAAGCTGATCTGAATTGGTTGTGATTTGCTCATTTGAACAGCTGGTCAAAAGACAGCCATGTTTCCCCCTTGCACTATTTCCACAATAATTTCTTTGAAATCAAGCAATGGCTAGCAGCGATGGGAATAGAATTAGTATTTGAAGATCAAGGTTGTTCTAGGATTTATCGTGGAAGAAAAAGCACACTTGTTGTTTTGTGACTAATCCAAAGCGTTAAGCTTTTAATCTTGCAGTTTGTTGCAGCTACATCTTGCGGTTTCTCATTGCATCTGATTGGTCGCAAAACAATAAACAGTCCAGAAATAACTTCAAGTGTTCACGGCTTTGTAAGTTGCGCAGCAAACTTCCCCCGCAAATTTTGGTTCAGTTGAAAATGCGACGATTTGTCAAGACAAACTCAATGTTTTAAACATGAAGAACGCCAAAATAAGTTTGCAATTCATCATAGTTCGAAAATGGTAGTAGGGAACGTTTAATGTCAACATTGGTCAACATTCATAGAGGACATTCATATAAGACATCCAACATTCATAAACAAACTATGTTGGATGTGGTGTCTAGAAGTATGTTAGCTCAGTCTATGTAAAAACAAATAACTTAAAAAAGGCTACTGTGTCACTGTTTAAGGTTATGTTTTGAACTTTACCACGCTAACAGACAGTGCTTTTTGACACGTGGGAACGTGAAGTTACGTGACCTAAAAATTATTTCGGTGCTACAAGTAAAGCGGGACTTGACAACATCATCTCTCTCTCGGTGATTCCGTTACTGTCAAAGGTATTTTAAAACTTTTAAAATGATATGAAATAACCCTGGTTCTTTCGGAAAACATGCCAATGCCTGAGTTGTTACCGCGCAGATCAATCAAAGATCAAAGCAGATCAAAGTGAGCAATGATCAGCAACGATAAGATTGTGAGCAATAATTCAGAGCAACAGTAGGGGAAACAGTTTACTTACGTTAGGATGATTGACTGAAGTATTGCTAGTGGATGCGACGGCCTCCAGTGAGTTCGAAGCAGTTGAAAAGACCGAAGAATCTTGTTCGTCAAATTGCTCACGTTCCGCCATTTTCAACACAATTGACAACAAACGTGAAAGATGCTTGGGTAACCGCGCCTTAACCCTTGTAGGAAAATGTGACGTCACTGTAGGACTCTGCAGGAAAATGTAGGAATTCACCTCCATATACATCCTCGGAGACCCAGGGGCAGTTAGTGGGGGCGAGGGGAAAGTCGTAACGGGCGAAAAAATATTTCGGCGAACAAAAGTAAAGTACGAAACGAGGAGCCCCTGGGGACACAGTCTTACCGGACCAGTTCCAAACGGTCGCAGTCGTTCTGGCTTCTGATTGGTGCCACAAAACCTTTGTTTTTTTGTGCCCAATCAGAGAGCAGCAAGACCAGGAGTCGTTTCGTGTGTTCTTACACGGATTGGTACAAGAAGGCCAGTTGCTCGCCATGTTTGTTTTTGCTCGAGGAGAAAAATTCTAATCACAGGACAAGATGCAGGGCAAATCGTGCGGCATATCCACAAAAAGCCTCACCGGAAATACGCTGGATCTTCGCAGGTATTGTAAGAGTCGTGTAGATTGCGAGTTTTAAAACACTCACCGATTCACTGATGTCGAGAGACTATAAATTTGCCAGTCCTGAGTAAGTTTTCGTCGCACAGGCCAGGCAGTTTTGTCAAGGTGTGTCAAGCAACTGGAAGCTTCACGTACACATGCAGCACGATCTTCTCTGCACACCAAAAAGACACTCCAGCTAACGCTATCGAGCGCGAGTCTTCGGCCAACATGGCTAAGAAATTTTAGTATTTCGTCGAGTGAATTTCATGATGCAATTCACCCAAGTTTTACATTTTTTCCCCTGGCGTACTGAGTACATATGGAAGTGTACATAATTTCGTTTTTAATTTTATACTTTTGTATGATATGACCAGTACTGTGATTGTAAGTTTATTTTGTAACGTGCAAGTAATTCTTATATGAAATTTGCACTGCAAGAAAAACATAATATAATAATTATTCCATCATATTTCAATATCTGATGTTTTAAGGGCCTCCTCATGGATGTAACTGACTGTTTTTTTATAATGTAGTTGTATAACTGTATAACTAAAAACAACTATTAGCCACTGTAAAAGTATACAATGAAGTAAATTCATTGATTGACAATAAGTATTCAGAATTGATCTTAAAATTGATATCTTTATTTCGATAATACCAATCAGAGGTGCAGGCTGTGATACTATATATTAAAATGAAGTGGTCATTCGCGTTTACATGTATGCTTTTTTACAAGTCTGCACATGAGCCTAGTGGCCCATCAGGCTGGAGCTTATCACGGTTTCCGTAGCATGAAGCGACTAGGAGTATTTCTACTCCCCCCTAGGTGGGATGCTAGTCCATCACAGGGTTACCCCCAGCAGTAAATTTGCTGTTACCCATTTGTACACCTGGGTGGAGAGAGGCACTATGAGAGTAAAGTATCTTGCCCAAGAACACAACATAATGATCCTGGCCAGGGCACAAACCCAGACCACCCGATCTGGAGTCCAGCAAACGAACCATTAGGCCACCACGCCTCCCAGTTTTTTTATACTAAATATATCAGTAATAGCCTGCAATGGAGGTGTACTTCAGCGAGCGATCGCTTTTTCTTTTTGATTGGGTGAGTGCCATGTCAAATTCAAATTTAGGAGATCACGCTTGGGGAGAGAGAAAAAAGCATCCCAGGGAGTAGGAGTGAGTCTTAATGAAGAGTACAATAGTAAGGAGGTGGAGGATGGCCTCAACAGTTGATTGATCTATAAGAGACTTGAGGAAGCTCAACCATTAACCTTCACTGTAGGTCCCTGTGACAAATATCTTGTATACTGCTAGAATTGATGCTATGATTTTTTTTCAACTGCATTCATGAAGCAAGTAAACTACAAACCTTTTTTTTTTTGCTCCACCAAGAAAAAGAGGAGGTCCAATGAGGTGTTGTGTATTTCTTGCCTTTAACAGTGTGGCACCAGCTGAACTAGTGAAAGGCCCGAAAGACTACATTTTCCTCTTAAAAAACTGTGATAGCATTACAATTACCCTTAGAACCTTTTATAGGGTAGGTGCCTCCCTTTCCAACTCTTTCATCAGCTTAGAGTATTTAATTTCTTGACATCTAGGGAAGTGCATTTTACAGTGTAATAAAAACTTCTTTGTCTTACAATTTTTCTGTATCCTTTGTCCAACTCCAAGCAAGAGTGATTGATCAGTGCCCAATTTAAACCTTTGAATGTTTATGCTGTCAAAGTAACAGCTGAAGTAGTCTTTAACCCTACCCCCATGCTGTGTAAATTTAGAGGCAAATATATATTCCTCATGATGGTTTTACTGGGGTAATTGACAGTAATCAGGTATACGTGTTACAGGAGCATGCAGCAAAGCATATAAACTATTTTATGAGGACTTGATAGCAAGCAGGGCTGTCATTACACATTGACAGCAGCATTTGAGGTAAGAATATGCCCATGTATCTTTGTTATTTGCCTTTTTCTACAGGAACACAAAGCTGATTTATTGTATCAAAAAATCTGCAGTACGATATCTTTTAATTCACATAAAATGAGCTTGGAGGTTGTGGGCAGCACATACCATCCAAGTTTGAGTAGCCAGTAAGCTGCAGAGTGACCAAAAAAACACAATCCAATGATTTGGTGTACACTTAAGTACCACAGTATTTGATGCATAAGGCAAAAGAAGCAAAAGAGTGGTACAGGACATTAAATTTTAAATACAAATGTATTCAACATTACTGATTAGTTTTGGTGTAAAGGGTACTACATTTCAGACAGGTTCATGAAATACTACAGGATTTAAACAAAAAGAAACAGCAGTAAATATCACCTTTGAGTCAAATTCCAAGCCTTAAGATATTAAATTATACGCTACTCAACATGAAGTTTCTTTTTCTCTTTATGTTAACAAAAGCACACGATCCGACTCGACTGTCAGGAACATTTTCTTTTAGATTAATATTACTCATCGTAAACAACTCGAAAGAAAAGTTTCAGTCAGAAATTTCGAAAAACAATATTTATTTCGTCCAAAGAAAAGCCTCTCGAAATCAGTGGATCAGTGAGTGCATTGAAACGAATGATGCAGGTAACTCGCAATCTACACGACTCTTACAATACCTGCGAAGATCCAGCGTATTTCCGGTGAGGCTTTTTGTGGATATGCCGCACGATTTGCCCTGCATCTTGTCCTGTGATTAGAATTTTTCTCCTCGAGCAAAAACAAACATGGCAAGCAACTGGCCTTCTTGTACCAATCCGTGTAAGAACACACGAAACGACTCCTGGTCTTGCTGCTCTCTGATTGGGCACAAAAAAACAAAGGTTTTGTGGCACCAATCAGAAGCCAGAACGACTGCGACCGTTTGGAACTGGTCCGGTAAGACTGTGTCCCCAGGGGCTCCTCGTTTCGTACTTTACTTTTCTTCGCCGAAATATTTTTTCGCCCGTTACGACTTTCCCCTCGCCCCCACTAACTGCCCCTGGGTCTCCGAGGATGCTCCATATATGGCGCCCGGAAAAAATTGTAATTCTGTTACGCTTTTCACGGTACGTCCGATAATACAAATTATAAACAACAAGCGAATTCACAATCACCTTCGACCTCGCTTTAGCTCTATCGTTTTTGCGCATGTGTAAAGAAACCACATGATGGGGTATTTTGTTAGTCAACGTTCTAGAATTAATAAAGACGAGCTATGTTTTCGTTGACCCTGCTGACACATCACGGTTAGCTGAAATATAGGTGTGTGGAATTCTGTAATTCTGAAATATGGGTTTGAAAAAAAGGATGGAGTAAAACACTTTAATCTGCTTTCAAACAAGGCATCGAGTACTTTTAACAATTCCTGATAAATATCCAAGACGCTTTGGTTTACCTTTCGTTCATTGAGAATGAAATAATGCTCTCGTTGACATTGTTAAATACAGATAGTTAAAATATACGTCTAGCTATTGGAGGGAAATGGTTCACATGTTTTCGGATGAGAAATACGGTAGTAATGATAATTAAGGCTCAGTTAAGGTTCTTCTCAGGAGGTTCGAATAGAAAGTTGTTTGTTTTAATGAATGCCTTTTAGGGTTTTGTTTCCCCAAAGTGTGCGATTTGGGTTCCTGTTTTCTCCAGTTAGACCAGATAAATGAACCGGATTCTTCAAATAATTTAGAAAGATATATATTACATTAGCTTAATGTCACCACATGTCTGGTATCAGTCATTCTTGTACTAATTTAAACGATTTACGAGACTCTGCTTAAAGCTCAAAAGATTGAGGTCATAACATATTTAAAATACGATGTAAAATAATATTCTTGTAATGTTTAAACGCCCACCTTCGTCCAAGATGCATTGCGCGCCGCGATCGCTTATCCTCGATTTCTTATTACAAGAAACTATCGAAGTGTCAGAGAACATTTTTTATTTTTTTCTTGGCTCGTGAGCGGGCGGAATTCTCCAAATCCTGCAATCTGATTGGTTCCGGGAGCGGGCGGAAATTTTCGATCTTGCCCGCTCACGGAGCGATTCCGCCCGGCTAGCTCGCTGTGTTTTCATTTCGCGGCGAGACGAACGAACTCATGAAAGTTTTGCTGTCCAAAATTAATGTAGTTGTTTACCAGCCGTTTTAAATATGAAAGGAAACGTAAGCAGTGGAATTAAAGGCCTTGAAGTTCACCAAAAGGCGAGTATTCATTCTCTTTATCGACAAAATCAAATTGTGCAAGTTCTATGGCGGTAGTTTGTCGATCGTTGTTTGTGCATTCGCACTGATATTCATGCCAAGTTGCGCTTACCTATAGCTACAAGTCGCCGGCTTACATTCCTGATTGATTCTTTCAAAAGCTAAATTAGTAACGGAATAAAAGGCCTTGAAGTTCTCCAATAGGCGGGTATTCTTTGTATTTATTGGCAAAACAAGTTATAGTTTTAGAGCCGTAGTTTTTCGATCGTTGTTGTGCATTCGCACTGGTTTTCACGCAGTAATGCGGTTTACTGCAAGTCACTGGTTTACAGACTCGATTTATCCTTTCAGACGCTTTGCCTTTCTGCTACTTTTCGCCAAAACCGAATACTACTTATCACCATTCAAGAAAATGAGATGTTTTGATAAAAAACGGTCAAATAAATTCTTGCAAAATTGTGCCGTGTGCAGGCGACCAAACTACACATTCAGTTCAGCTTCATTCAATTTCACTTGACTCGAGATTATTTTATGCTCTCTTTTGCTGCTACATTGTGCTTCTTTTTTATTATTAAAGTTACTTTTCTCTTTTTTTCTGATGACCTTTTCCGTGAGTACTGTTCACTTTAGCAAATTTATTTTGTTTGGCGGTAAACAAATCATTCTTCACTCTTGCCGTAGCTTAGCGATCGATTCAACATTGGATGCGCGCGTAAAATACAATTACATTTTGCAAGACGATCTTTTCAGTTCTTTTTTTAACCGAGTTAGAAAAAAATAAATAAGTTATTTACCAGCTTTGGGTCGGTCCGTATCGTGAAAAACTGTGACCTCGGCCTTGAAAATGCTGCCCTCGGCCTGCGGCCTCGGGCAGCATTTTCAAGACCTCGGTCACAGTTCTTCACGATACGGACCTCCCAGCCGGTAAATAACCTATATATATCGACTTTCTCCGAAGCAATCCTGTATATATATTTCAAATCGCTGTTGTAAATACGTTCCCTGTTTATATTTTTATAGTTTTCTTGTAGTATTTTGAATATATCTTGTAAATAGTTGTAAATTTTGCCGCTTGAAGCTGACGAGATGGCCAGCACTTCACGCCGTCGTGTTGGACGGCCGAAGTTGCCTGGCTGTTTAAAGACGATTCGTCTCAGAGACTCGGTATTCAACCTCTGGAGATCAAGAAAACAAGCTCTTGGGTTTTTGGACAGAACAGACAGCGAGTTCGCGGAATTCCTGTTACACCGAAGGTGAGTTTTACAGCTAGAGTATTTGATCAAAAAGTTCTTTATATCCTTTTTTATTTTGACGAAACGTGACAGCGTTTGAGGTTTATTTTCTCCGTGTCTGTTTTCGAAGGCCGGCTACTGACGGTGCAAGGGCAGAAGAGGATTTATCGCTGTCTGTTGAAGATGATGGTGCTGGTGAGTTTATATATTTATTATGAAGCTACTTTGTAAGGCAACTTTGGTTATTGAATGGATCTTGCAAACCAAGAATGTGTTCGTTTATAATGAAATAATCTTACATGATTTATAGTGCACTTGTGGTTTATATTCTTTTCTGATTCTTTTTCTTTCCTGATATAATTTTATTTTATTATTCTTGTTGTAATACTACACAAGGTGTATATTCATGTATATAATTATTTATTTATTTATTTATTTATTTATTTATTTATTTATTTATTTATTTATTTATTTATTTATTTATTTATTTATTCCAGTTCCATTAGCTGTTCCACTGCTTGCTACACCTATCCGTGCACACCATGCTACCTCACACTACTACCAGGATTGTCTATGAAATAGTTATGAAGACTTCATAGAAAAGTGCACTATTTCATAGCATTTTCATAGCTACTTCATAGCCAGTTCATAACTACTTCATAGTCACTTCATAACAAAGTTGATGCTATGAAGTCAGCTCCCTTTCATAGCTACTTCATAGCTGTTGGAAAATTGGGAAACCCCTATGAAGACTTCATGGCTATGTAAAACCCATGAAGTGGCTATGAAGACTTCACAGAAAAGTGCACTATTTCATAGCATTTTCATAGCTACTTCATAGCCAGTTCATAACTACTTCACAGTCACTTCATAACAAAGTTGATGCTATGAAGTCAGCTCCCTTTCATAGCTACTTCATAGCTGTTGGAAAATTGGGAAAACCCTATGAAGACTTCATGGCTATGTAAAACCCATGAAGTGGCTATGAAGACTTCATAGAAAAGTGCACTATTTCATAGCATTTTCATAGCCAGTTCATAACTACTTCATAGTCACTTCATAACAAAGTTGATGCTATGAAGTCAGCTCCCTTTCATAGCTACTTCATAGCTGTTGCAAAATTGGGAAACCCTATGAAGTGGCTATGAAGACTTCATGGCTATGTAAAACCCATGAAGTGACTATGAAGACTTCATAAAAAAGTTCACTATTTCATAGCATTTTCATATCTTCTTCATAGCCAATACATACACAGTTCATAACTACTTCATAGTCACTTCATAACGAAGTTGATGCTATGAAGTCAGCTCCCTTTCATAGCTACTTCATAGCTGTTGGAAAATTGGGGAAAACCCATGAAGTGGCTATATATGAAGACTTCATATGGCTATGAAAAACTAGTACCATTCCACCCATTGGATTCGACACTTTTTCATAGCAACAACTTCGTAGCTAGGAATTACAATAACAACGAAGTAGCTTATATTTATATCAAAACAAACACACTGAAAATGACGCCACTGCAAGTCTCTGACAGCCTAATTTATTTGCACAATTTCAGGTTTATAAAAAAAAAACATCACAACTCTGATCTATAAGTCTTACTATATATATGGTACACGATCGAGAGCATTTGCAGTATTTTGATTAATTCTGATTTGTATGAAAATTAATATAAGGTTATGACGCTTATGGAAAACAAACGATTCTAAATGGAATAAGAAAATATTACACGTAAGAAGAACTAACCTCTATCTATCTTCAACGAACAACCTGATCTACCAAACTATCTCTGAGCGCTGATGAATCGAAGAAGCTATGTCGCTCTCTTCAGAGTTTGCGTAAAAACACCGGGCCGATGACAATTCAAAGTCAAATCAAAGTTCAACAAACGGTAACAGGTACAACTTGAACCTGAATGGCCTCCATTAAAGATGTTTATCTTCATGCAGTCCCCTGGGAAGCTTTGCCTTTTTGCCAAAATTTGTTCAGCAGTCATGAGTAGTACAAGGTGCCTTGTAGACTTGTAAAACTCGAACAATCACGGTTTCGCTCGTGTTGTCAAAACGATTTCTAGAGACCTCACACAACAACTGCAGTCTTAATTTTCAGCAACTCTTGACAAAAACAGCTTTTACTCCATGATAAGTCCTCGTCTTTTGAACAAAGAAATAAAACATTTTACCCAGCCATTTTGAAGCACAGTTAATTTGCAGTTATCAGCAGAACTAGCAGAACTCACAAACTGCTCAACAGGCCCAGGATGGCGTGTACAATGTCGCACGTGACCTAAATAAACCAATGGGTTTGCTCATTTAACGACGTTGGCGGGAATTTTCCCGCGGCCGATCTTCGCAATGTATGTTTGTGATTGATCGGCGGGACTCAGACAACGAAGAAAGAAAAACATGTCAAGCTTTACTCCCGGGGCTTCACTTTATGTCCAACAAGTTAAAGAGGGTATGAAGCCTAAACTCTAACAGTTTCGATCGGAAGATTATCAGTGACGGTGCGAAATCAGTCCTTGAAGGTATGGCTTTAATCTGAAATACTTTGATTTAATAAATTCTTTCACAGAAAGAAACGAACATCTTCAACAAAAATCTTGTCTTTCATCTGACCCGCACGCCGCTCTGTCGCCACAAAGTAAACATATATCAAAACTATAAACGATTTTGAAACTCAAAAATAGCTCTAACGCGAAGTAGGTTTTTCAATCAGATTTCAAGTTTTAACTTTGCCATAAAATAAGTTACATAATAAATTGATACTAAACAACAATTACTTTGATCTTGTTTTGCTTTTATCATGAGAAATATAAACCAAAACACAGCAACAAAGCATCTCCTCACTCATAACACGGCCGACACGGCCAAAAACATCCATCTTGAAAATAGCCCTATAATGCATTGCGAACCGTTGTATGAATATACGTCATGTATGCTGATGGATTGTGTCCCTGGTGATGTCTTACTGAAGAAAAGGCAATATTCTAGTTGCAGAATAATAATTTTAGCAAGAAATATTAAGTACTGTAAAAGGACGTGATCATGCTGTTGACATTAAATTTTCAAGTTTTCTGCACAGGTGAAAATGCTTTTGCAGTCACAAACAAGATGGCATCCAAATGTGCATGTTGCCTCTGCTGGGACTACGTACTCCAGCCATTTTGCCTACTGATCAGTACTCAAAAACATTTTGACTGGGCTGCAGATTTCTTGGGATTTGCGTTTATAATTAGGGGGCGAATATCTACAACAAATTTGCGTGCAGTAATTTCCAAGTGGGACATTATTGTCGGCGATATCGGATTGTCGATATTGGCAATCCCCTTGAAATATTTTTCGGAAAATATTCTTGGCAGTCCAAGCGAGATTACAACAGTAGGGGTAATCTATCTCGATAATCTTTCAAAGATCTCGGTAATCTTGCCGATATCTCACCAAGATCTTGTGGTAGTGGTACATGTACTCACAAGATTCTTCCAAAGCTCGCCAATCGAGATCTCAGCACTTAATTCAGTCAACTTTATAAGTGCCTCCGAAAACTTCATAGGTATGTGAAGTTTTCACTTCATAGACTGCTCAGAGCATCAGTCAACTTCATATGCATTTCATAAGTGCCTCGGAAAACTTCATAGGTTGAGAAGTTTTCCGATAAAATACTTCATAGACTGTTCATAGCATCAGTCAACTTCATATGCATTTCATAAGTGCCTCAGAAAACTTCATAGGTATGAGAAGTTTTCAGATAAAATACTTCATAGACTGTTCATAGCATCAGTCAACTTCATATACATTTCATAAGTGCCTCAGAAAACTTCATAGGTATGAGAAGTTTTCAGATAAAATACTTCATAGACTGTTCATAGCATCAGTCAACTTCATATACATTTCATAAGTGCCTCAGAAAACTTCATAGGTATGAGAAGTTTTCAGATAAAATACTTCATAGACTGTTCATAGCATCAGTCAACTTCATATGCATTTCATAAGTGCCTGAGAAAACTTCATAGCACTGTTCTTCATACTGAGTATTTCATAGCATGTTCATAGGGCTATGAAGTTTTGAATTTCAAAGCTTCATAACCTGTTTCATAGCATTGATCAACTTCATATGATCTTCATAACTATTTCATAGACAATCCAGGTAGTAGATCAAGTGATACGTAAGTATAAATTATCATAAAACTTGCCCAAATTGCAGATTCATGGTACAAAAAAATTTATACAGTGAACATTTTACCTCTTTACAGAAATGTTGATGTCACTGGAGTTAGCTTAGAGGAAAGTGACAATGTATCTAAGGTGGTTCCACATGAAAGTGTCATGTTTGCATCCAGTGTAGTGAATCATGACTACTGCACTCTGCAGGGAAATCCGTGTTCTGTATTTGATTCTGGCCAATCAGCTCTGCAACCTGATTCAAGCTCAGAAAATGACTCCCTTGGAGGGGATTGCCTCTTGTTAGAAGACTCTGATGATGATGTGGAATTCACTTTCAGGTACATAATTTGGTATTTTTCATGGTCAATAATGTAGGGGAAAATAGTGGATTTCAGAAATAAGAGAAGACAGTTTGTTTCTTTGTTGAAAGCAGGAACAAAGTTGTGAAATTACCAGCATTATTTTTATTTACATTCATGTTGCATTTTATCTCACATGTAGTATGGCTTCAGTTGTTGAGAAGCTTGTTGCACACAATTCAGAAAGTGATGACTCTTCCGATGAGTCCGGAAGTTTCTTTGGCTATGAAAGGTAATGATCCTAAAAAATAAACTTTACAGAAATTTTGCCTAAATACCTTTTTTGGGAGTACTTGACTTGCAAATCCTTGTAACAAAGTACATATAGATTCAAAGTGTTTTTGTAGCCACAACTGGGACCCAATTATATTTCATGTGACCTGTAGGATGGACAGTTGTTTTCCTGTTAACCGCTTGTACTAACTGTTAACTGAATCACTATTATATGCTGTGCTACAAATGTGGAAACTGCAAAAACTTGGTTGCTTTGCATTTCAGAATTGGTCTGTGTGTTTAAATATTTTCAAAAAAGATTACGCTACATTGCCTGGCCTGGCATCACTGTGGCTTGGAATAGTTACCTGAACTGAATACATGAATGTGACATGCTAAGCCATAAGTAATAAACGCCATGCGTATAATAATATATATTTTAATAAAACATTTTATTAAAAAAACTGTATATATTATTATAGGCACAGCATTGATTGCTTATGGCTTAGCTTGTCACATTCATGTATTACAGTGTGATCCTTAGTGAATAGTCACTCACTCACTCGTCCTCTTTGACACATGGTTTTAATTTTCTTAATTTTTCCTTTTTTGTAATCACCAGTGAAACAGCCCTGCATACAGTCCTAGAGGCAGAAGACATGGAAATGTCTGAAAGCTATTTAGATGAGGAGCGAACGCTAACTATGATATAGGACATTGGTGACATAGACAGGGCCGTGGATGATCAGCCACGTCAAGTCCCATCCTTTGAAGAATGTACTGACATTGGAAACACTGACAGGGAAGTGGATGATCAGCCACTACATGTGCTATCCTCTGACGATTGTCTCCCAAATGCTGATGTGACCCCTTCAATGCAATCAAAACAAGTTGAGGACAACACAGAGGCCATCTTGAAGAAAATAGAGGCTGCTCTGGAAAAACTCACCACCCTTAATGGACTGGAAGAGCTTGTGACTCTTCAAAGTAGATCACGCTTCCTTGTTTCTCAAGAAAAGCTGGTGGATCTTGTGGGCTCAACTTGTTGTGAGCAGTATGATGGCCTTATTTGTGGTGCAGAACTTAACTTCCACACAAAGGTAGTGGGGTGCAGTCTAGAGTTGTCTTGGCGTTGCCAGTCTGGCCACAGCAGAAAGTGGGTTTCGAGTGAGACTCTACCCTCCAACAAGAGGGGAACAATTTCTTTAAATGATGCAATGTTGGCCTTTAGCTGTTATCATTTCTGGTAACAACTATGCTAAATTCAGTCTGCTATGCCAGGCTCTGGGTTTGCAGATCATCAGCGAATCCTCATTCCTCAGATTTCAAAAGCACTGCGCTGCTCCAATGATCGAGGAAATTTGGTCTGAGATGAATGACCTTGCGAAACAAATATTTAAAGATTACGAGAGAATTTGTCTATGTGGTGATGGGAGAAATGATTCCCCAGGCCACAGTGCCAGGTATTGTGTATATACCCTAGTTGAACACTTTACCAGTGCTGTGGTGGACTTTTCAGTTATGGACAAGAGGGAGACTGGTGGCAATTCCACTACAATGGAGAAAGAGGCCCTGCGAAGACTGCTGGAAAAGCTGGCTGTTTCTTTCCCCTTTGATGAATTGACAACGGATGCTTCACCAACAGTGATTAAGCTTGTAAGGGAATTAAAGGGTAGGCACAATGCCTATAACTCAGTTTTTCCATGCAAGCTATGAGGCAGAGAGAAAAATAATTCCAGTTGTAGTTAAGTTACATTTTTTTTTTGCCTACCCTTTAGTTATCAGAAGCAGATGCAGCTGAATTTTTTTTCTAATTAACATGTACATTAGGAGTTTGAAACTTCTTTGAGGATATAGTTGCTGAGGCCACTTGCCAAATCAACCATAACCTTTTAGCAATTGAGAGTATATTTAAGAAGAATAATGGTACTTTCAAATCAACTTATTATTAAGAGTATATACTGTACGTATCTATACTTGTTCTCTTTATTTGTATAATAATCATAATTGTTTGCTTTTTTACTGAGAAGTATCCGCAGCTGATGGATCTTTTCCATTCCCTGGACATCTGGCATAGAGCCAAGAAGTTAACAAAAGCCCTGCATCAGGTGTGTAATAATACTGTATTGTCAGATGTAATGCAAAGTTGTTATGTAGCCAATCACTTTTGCTTCCTCTTATTCTTAAGTTCTGCATTGTGCATGTCTGATTTAACATGATAACATAAGCCTAAGCCATGTATTAACTGTCATAAAACACAACAAGTACTAAGAAAACAGGAGAAATAATTTCTAATTTTACTGAGAATGCATGAACCTCGGGTGAGTGTTTTGTACATTTTTCAAGGGTTTTCAAGTTCCCAGAGTGTGATAATACCTTGCATTTCTTGGATTTCAAAACATCACCATTTTTTTTCCCTTGGTAAAGGCTGCTAAAATAAAGGGTTGCTCTGAGCTAAAGGAGTGGATAGAACCTATCGTGAACCACTTTTGGTTCTGTAGCCAGACTTCAGAGGGAAGCGAAGAAAAGATCAAGGTAAGGATGATGTTTGGTCCATAAAGAAACACTTTTTGCCCTTCCATATCGGTAGCAAATTTGATCTTCAAAAAGCCTTGCAAATAAACAATTATCGTTACCATTGTTATCATTATGATTAATATTTTTCCATTGTTCCCTTTAGTGCGACAAACTTTTATTTGAAAAGATACTATTTTCCTGTATATTGTGTCCAGAAAATATCCATACCCATCCCATGAAAAGGTTGGCAAATATTCCGATGGCGTGGAGGGTCTTAAAAGCCAAAATTTTTGAAGGAAATTATGGGGTGTAACTGGACTTTCCAGGGGGGTGGGGAAACAAAAAAAACTTCTTTGGTAGGGGTATGGATATTTTCTGGAACAACACATTTTATTTTCCTAGGACACGTGGCAAGGGGTTTTGCATCATGTTTGTGGAGAGCATGAATGGGCACAAGGGCATTGTGAACATGAAGCCCTGGATGATGAAGAAGATAACAGCAGTCGAAGATACTTGACTAAGGATTCTAAGGCTTTGGCTGCCTTGCGTAAAATAGTTTTAGATCCGAAATGGCTGAAGACCTTGTATTTTTACGTGCGATTCAGGTATTGCGGAAATAGTAAACCAAGTACAGTATGTTTAATTTTTGATTTTTTCTTGTACTGTGTACTACAGCATTTTTTGTGCTATTACATACAGTTTTTCCTTCACTTTATTTTAAAAACATTGTCCATGTCACAATCCTAACAGGTTTTGCTGTCTTAAACACCCAACCTAAAGGGAGAAAAAGAAGTTGCCTAATAAGGATCTTAATATAATTTATCCAACACTGCTTTGTAGAGTACAAATAGCGGGCAAAACAAGTACAAATATCACACCATATTTGCACTTGTCTCGTTCCCCCTGACCGCGTGAAAGATTACAGACCTTGGCAGGTCAGAATTTTGGTGAATTGAAAACTTTGGGTGATAAATCTCTCATTAGACATTTTTATTAGTGTGTTGTATCGCTGTAAATTTTTACTTACCATTTGTATTTTGACTCGCCCTTCGGACTCACCAAAATACTGCATGACTCGTAAAAATATACAGAGATACTACAGTGTAAACACTAAAATGTCTAATAAGATATATCTCTTTACTTTTTTATTATTTTTTTTTCAAGGCATACCAGTGTTCTAGAGTCATACAATAGCATGATGACTAAATATGTCCCCAAAAGGATGGCTTTTGAGTAAGTGAAAGTAAACAGCTTAACAAAAATATTATATTTTCCTGTCATTGTTACCCAGTATAAAGAAAGAGCCAGACCTGCTGTGTGTGCCATAACATATATATCTTTCTTGTTTTGGACGTTTCTTATTTACATTTGCAATATTTCCTGTTTTCCTGAAATTGCTATTTTATTTAGTTTACAATGTTTTACAGTTGGACATTTGATCATATTTTTTGATGGTTGATTATCACTTCTGGTATTATAAAGTTTGCATTTAGAAATGGTTGTTTATCTTACATTTTTTTTTTTGCAGATATGCGTACTTCATCATGAGAGTGACACTGGCTGCCATTGATCACAACTTTTACCTTTCGAGGAAGGAAGCACAACGAAAGGACGGTGGTCAGCGTGGCCATCGAAAATACTCCAAGAGGTCACAGAAGTACCATGCTGGAGTTGTGAAGGAGGACAAGTCTTACAGCTACTTCCCTTTTTTGATCTGCAAAATGCTGCAAAGGCGTGCACAGATGGAAGGAAGTTTCAGTCAGCCGTCAGACAGAAATGACTTTGACCCCAAGCAAATAGCACCCACATTGACCATGAAAGAGCCCCCACCAACTGAGGTTTTAATGAAGGGACCTTCACGGTTTATAAAAAAGCCACTAAAGGAGGGAGGAAGAAATGATAAGGAGGAGCTTTAAATTTTAAGGGAATTCTGACCAGGAATTCTAAGAAAATATTAGTGCAGATTGCCCATTTTTTCAAAGGGCAATTAAATCTCTCCTCTGGTACCCATTCTATTTAGCTAGTGCTCAAGCCTGGTATATATCCTCAATGTTTCAAACAAGAAAAAAGTATCACATTGTACAGGAGAGAACATCCTTTATTCTATTTCTGTGCAACATACACAAACAAAAACCTTACAAAACATCTGAATGTATTAAAAATGTATATTGACTGTAAGCCTTAATTATTGATTTGCATGGCGAGGGACTGGAATAGGAAGGTGGGTGTAATAGGTATAAACAGTTTTCTGTCACCTTGTTATAAGGGTCGAGCCAACATTATCTTCCCCATTACTTTCAATAACAAAACAATGATATTTACAATACAATAATGGTGAGAACATAAACCCCTACAACAAGTTTGTTAGTGTGAATTAACTAAAGGAAAGGAAAAAGGCCAAAAATTGAAGACTCACAAAAATGGAAATACTTGTTGCTCAAATTATAATTATTTGAAAGGCTGATTCATTAGCCTTTGCATGTCAACCAGGCCATGCTAGATAGCTGGGATCCTGGTGTTGCAATTCCAGGATTCCAGCTAACTGGAAGGAAAAGTTTCCATGCAATCATGCTAATGAAATCACCCAGCTCATATAATTGTCCCCTGAGCAAATTCACCGTACCTAAGGATGGTACTCCAACTAGTAACATAGTAAACGCATTCTAATTTTTGCAATGAGTTGGTTCATAACTTCACAAAGAATATGAAAGGGATAAAAGACATCAGTTCCAACTGTCATTACTTGCATAGGTTTTAAGTTTCCTGGGATAAACAATTCCGGTACCATGATTGGTATGATAAATATTTATTAGCTACTCCTAAAGCCCCTGTATCTACCATCTGGTGCTGGGTAACTTTGTCGAATCATGCGCACCACACATGCAGGAATGACTCTTCTGTTGCCACGCCCCAGTTTGCCATATGTCCAAAGTGCATACTGTCGATAGGCAGCCTTGCGAAAGCTCTCCATTGTAAAATTGAACTCGTCAGCTCTGGTCGCACCTTGCTTTAATGCATACTTATAGTATATCACGATCAAGACAGATATTGCTAAATGAGGTGTATATACCTCTTATTAATCGAGTTCGAGGTCCGTACTGTAAAATACGGACCGAGTTTTTTCCCGTCGATTTATGGCCCAAGCGCGAAGCGCGCGGGCCATAAATCGATGGGAAAAAACGAGGATCCGTATTTTACAGTACGGACCGGGAAAACGAGGTTAATAAGATATTTATTATATCTCTCATTCTGGAGAAAAGAAACCATTTCAAGTCAATCACGGCTACATTTGAATGACGCGCGCGTCAAATGCAAGAAGAAAGCGAAATTATTTATTGGCTTATGAAATCGGTTTGCAGTTGGCTCGCAGAGACGTGAATCCAAACTTCAAACGTTTTAATTTTACCATTAATCCGTACAGCTTCTTTCTGTGGAAAACTGGATACAGTTCAAGATTACTTTGAAATAACTCCTGAAGTGATGTGAAGTTCGATAAACAGAGAAGAACAACTCTACTGAGAAGAAAGCAATGATTTCGTCGAAAACATAAACAACCGGTAAAAACCTCAGAGACCTCCGTCTACTTTTAAGCGCTTTGTTGTGTCGTCCTGAGAGGTGTTTGGTGCAGAATTCTTGTTGGAAAATGAGTACACTATCGAACTTTTGTCTGGGGTGAACTCGAACTATCCGGCCGTTTTCAAAATAATAAGCGGACGTCGTTAAAAATTTGCCGAAGAGATCGTCAACAACAGCAGCAGGTACGTTGTTTTAAATGTTTTGTTCGTTTACTCTCGACTAGCCAGCGAATACAGCCGCCTCTCATTCCGGGAGCGATGAGAGGCGGCTGTATTCGCAGGCTAACTCTCAACAAAACTCTTTAAATCTTTTTCATTCAGAATTCGACTTCTCTACCTTTCGGCAGAGAGAAAATTGTCAAGTTTCTGACTTGTGTGATGCTCGGGGTCGGGGACTCTTTCAGTTTCTAAAAGATCTGGAAAAAATCTAGTTTGAATTTTGTAAGACCCTGTTCTTTTCGCTTTTGTTTCTCAAACTGTTTTGTCCGAATGCAGATGTTTTCAAAGTAGCTTTCAAAATTTTCGTTGTAAGAGATTTTGATAAACAAAACTTATCGCATCAGGAGAACTCTCAAATTTCGCGGGCCGTACTGTAGAATACGGCCCGTAAAATTGACCAATCACAGCGCGCGTACTGTCTTAGAGCTATAATAAGATGTTATACAGGTTCGTTTCTTACAACAAACATTCTCCTGCTCTGTTTCCATTGGCCTGCAAATATGGCATTGGCACCAGGGAGGCTGCTCTCTTGGTGGAGATGGGTGATCAGGGGCTCCTGGTGCTACTGCCTTTTTTGCAAAATCAAGACTTCCTCTTCCCATGCTGAGCAGCTTGCATAGTAGTTCAACTATTTTCTCGAGATCTAAAGACTCCACAAATTCCTATTCAAAAAAACAAAAGGGAAACAATCCATAAACAACAAGAAGAAAAGTATACATCAGTTACATTTGTTTGGAAAATTAAAATGGGGTCTACATGAGATAAACAGATAAAATTTCCAAACAAACCTCGTAAAAGGGATAACAGGTGGAGTGATTACAGTGATAATGAAAGACCATCAGAATCTCAAGGTTTGGACAACATAAACACCGCTTTGACTTACCAATATCTCTTGTCGAGATTGTTCGACACCGGCCGCAAAAGCTACCGCACCATCATTCCCCTCTGATAAATAATCCTGTAAAAAATCATCGAAGAGGTTACTTCAACAAGAAAATTTGACAAAAAAGCCTGCATTATCCAAAAACGTGAATATGTTTATCTTTAATGTTATTATCTGGTTATATATTTAATTTTGAAATTAACCTAAAATTGGACAAATGAAAGCACCTCTAATGCCACAAATAGAAACGGTTTTCATCGTTTGCAGGAAATTATGAAGCAAGTTTTCGAACAAACGTTAAAATATAACAGTTCATTTGCTACAAGCTTTATACAAGATTAAATACGAATTGGTAACCGAGGGAATCTTACCTCTGCTTCCAGATAGTAAAGCGTTCATTTCATTTGAGCTTGCAGCATAATTTCTTGCTGCGGCGGCACTTTGGTGCTCATTTCTCTGCAGTCGAGTATTCTTAAGCATGATTTCATTTCGTTTAAGAACTCCACAAACGTGTATTTTGATATGATCATGACATGAATACAACGAAAACCCATCTGTTTTTTCGAGCCAACAGCCGCGATATTGGATCTCTCCATGTGCTTGGGTAAATTGGGCAAACTTCTGCCTACATCGTAATGGCCTTGATGGATACATCGCAACTTTTAAGACTTTAAAACCCATCTGTTCACTTGAGCATTCTTGATCACATTTTCTGATCGTTTGTGAGGTCTTCAAAAGTGTATTTTGATCAAAGGTGCAGCGAAAGGAACAAAAATCTGCCTTTACAATTTTAGCGTCGGACTCGACAAGACAGACGCCATTTCAGCTCATGTTGTAAACATGTACTGCCGCCTTTGTTCCACCCCCTCCCCCCCCCCTCCCCCCACCCACATCCCACATATATGAACATAAAACAATGGCCGACTTTGTGGACAAATCAAAACCTAGCGGGGGAGACAGGGGTAAACGTGTTTAATTCACTTTTAATGGGGATTTAATGCACACATTAATTGTTTAACGGGAAGCGAGTGACATCGAACCCTCACTGTACCTCATGGTATTCATGATACCATGAGGTAAAAAGGAAGAACTTGGACAATAATGTTATGTCGCATACTCTCACTGTGGGATTCTTTAATTCCGAGACACAAGTGCTTTCCAAAAGACATCAAGGAATTTCAAAAATGCCTTCTTTAAGTTAATGTGATGACATCTAAGAGAATATAGCTCGTTGATTACATCACGAAAATAATAACCTTCGACCTCGCTTTAGCTCTATCGTTTGTGCACATGTGTAAAATGAATACATGGTGGGGTACCTTGTCAGTCCACGTTCATTGATCTGTCATTTTATGAAAAAAGCCGGATTTCTATTCAGTCAGTGTTTTCGTTGACCCTGTTGACACATTACAGTTGGCAAAATATACCTTTCATTGAAAATTCATTACGGTTTTTAAAAGAAAATATGAAGCTATACTGGAAATTCCAGGGGGTAGGAGGGTCCAAAGCAAAGAACCATCCTTGGGGGAGGTATGAATATTATTTGGAACCACACATTTTAATTAGACTGCCATTAAACTATTGAAGACACTTTAGCCTGTGCTGCAAAAAAAAAAAAAAAAAAAAAAAATGACGTATTTACTTAACCTGGAGTAAACTTTATGGTCTGTGATAATAATTATGTAAATTGTCTGTAATTTCATTATTTTTATTGGAACAAAATATTTTTGTCATAAGCCCCAGAATGGTTTTAAAACTTGCGTGTAATAAAGTGCCAGTATTCACATGTAGCCTAATTGGGTTCTGGGATGCCCATATTACATAATTACTTACTTTTCCTCATCAGGCCCATGAAAACTCTTGAGGCTGGGTTCATATTACATAAATAGCTATGAAGGTCACTAAAGTATGTTCAGGTTTAAACTGGCAACATGTGGGAATCACATAAAGAGCATTCTGGGAAACATGTGGGAATCACATAAAGACCCTTGCGCTTCGCGCGCGGGCCGCAAATGACACTACGCGGGCGCAAATAAACAATATTCCCTCAAAAAGTCATTTTATTGTCCTATTATCATTATTATCATTATTATTATTATTATTATTATTATTATTATTATTATTATTATTATTATTATTATTATTATTATTATTGTTATTATTAAAGATTCGCACAGCTATTGATAATATTGAAGCTGGTTTCTTCATTGGCTCCGGGCAATAACAAGTTGCCTAGGGAAGCCAAGAAACACCCCTTGTTTTCTTTTTGTCTTCTTTCTACATCTCCAGCACCTTTCTAAGAATTCTTGCCGATCCCAACAATGCACATCTGTCCAACAGGAATGCCCACCTCAATTGCTCTCAGATAGTCATTCAATCTCAGTGCTATTGATCCTATTATTATTATTATTATTATTATTATTATTATTATTATTATTATTATTATTATTATCTGTCAGCAAATAGAAAAGAACCTTCTCAGACTTCTCATTATCATTATCATTATCATTATTATTATTATTATTATTATTATTATTATTATTATTATTATTATTACACCGTTTACTGTCAAATTACATCAAAATACTAACAATACCTTTACTTACATAGCTAACAAACTAATTACTTATCAACTATCTACAATACAGAAAGTTTCCTATTCTTGTATGCGGTGTTGTTTTCTGTGGCAAGGTCAGATAAATGGACCGGATTTCCTTAAGAATAAATAAAGGTCAATACAGGTCAAAAAATAATGGAAAAACTTCGTAAGATTTATGAAACCATATGTCTAGTAGCAGGCATCCTTGCAATGAACTAAACGATTGCTATATGATTGTGCATAATATTATCTACGTAAAAGCAAAAATAAAAGGAGAGGATAATGACAATTATTCCTCGAGTGCGCGTTGGCTATAACGATCTCATATCCAACAAGCGCGAGTGGAATAATTGTTTTATTAAAAACGCTCAATATAATTGCAATATTTGAGCTCCCCGGCTGTTTTCGTTGACGCGTATCGGCTACGAAATTAGTTGTCAATGGTGTATGATCTCATATACCATTGTCTGTTAGCCAATCAAAACTCAGGAATTGCAATATACCATTGCTTGTTTTTAATAAATTTATGTATACCACTGTAAAGGTTATTGTTGAGACCATACAAAAGAACGATAAACTGCTGATAGTCAATTATTTAGTTCATTTAACTTCTTAATGAATCACATATTAAATTAAAATAGTTTTTTTCACCAGTCTAACTTGTAATAATAATAATAATAATAATAATAATAATAATACTAAGACTAATATAATAATAATAATAATAGTAATAATGATAATAATTTTAAAGATTAATACAAAACTTTATTGAGCACTAATAATAATAATAATAATTAATAATAATAATAATAATAATAATAATAATAATAATAATAATAATAATAATAATAATGATGATGATGATGATGATGGTGTTTGAGTTATTTTTAGTCATTCATCGCTTCCTTGTGGCTTTCTGATGATATGAATCATAGCTGGTAACGACACATTGAATCATGTTTTGAAATTTTCCTGAAATTTCGAAGCCTGGAAAAGCCGAAGAAAGTGTCGAAAGCGGGTCGAAACTCTGTTTTTTTAACTATAATATATTTAAATGCCTGAGCATCCGCAGATGCCTAAGCATCCGATTTCACCTATACCAACAGGCGATAATTGGCAAACGTCGCGAATGCCTCATCTTCGATTGCGTGCAGTTGATGTTCGGACCTCTACAATGCATTTTGCCTTTCATTTGGTATGTGGACTTGGATTAATTTTATCTGCTTTACAAAGATCAGTGGCTGATGGTCCACCATGCGTTAACTGCTGCAATGAGTACGTCAAAATCGACGAACCACGTCGGAGTGTACAAAGCGTTTGGAAGATTGGCCAAGTAGCACTGTGTGATAGAGTTCTTAAATGGCAATGGTATCGTTTCACGAGCTCTGTCGGTGGACAAATGCCAACTTCAGTGGTAAGACCGCATCACTGCGGCACTATTGCTCCAGTTTGGCTTAAAGGAACTCACCCGAAGTCAGATAAGGTTGCGAGAAGGACAGCCTGCATAAACTTTTTTGGCTTAAACAATGGTTGCCTTCAGTCACTCACAATATTCATTAAGAAATGCGTCGGAGATTTCTTCGTCTACTTTCTAGGACCAACCTACTCATGTGCTGTCGCCTATTGTGCTGGTAAGGAGAAATAAATTATCGTTAGTTAGTCCAATAGTCCAATAATTATGATTTAAAGCACTTATATATTGAATGATCAGATAACCTGAAAAATGGTTACTAAACGCCAAATGTCAGATAATTTTACTTTCATTCTGCTTTTAACGACATCAGCACACGGGATCGATGCTTGCGTTGCGTTGCATTTTCAAATATTGTCCAATTTAACTCAAGGAGATAAATGAGCCTTTAGTGGCAGGGATGCCAAACTAAGATAATGCATCTAGTACAACTATCTCGTCTCTGTTATACAATTTCACAGAAATCGTGGTTACGAGTGTTGATACAACTAACCAATAGAAACATTGCGATTACGTAATTCATGCAAAGTGTATGGGCGCAAAACAAAAGATGTGCACGGTCATGGACCTTCCAACCTACATTTTGGCCTCTTTGTTTGCTCCTTTAATGTTTGCCGGGCTTCCTAACCATTTCCATCTATTAACTATAGTTAATATGCAAAGTTAATATGCAAAGTTTTAGTAAGGGTAGAGATTGTTTAAATAGAGATTGTTTGTGTCAGGAATAGAAATCATTAGTGTGCTGATTCTGTTATCTGTTTGGAGTACAAATGAACAGTGAACTGATTCTGTGTTTAAATTTATCGAAAGTAATCAGAGGATTCCATATTCGATCGATTGCATGCAAGTTTTTTTGTTTTGTTTTGTTTTTTTTTAAATGAAGAAAATTAGGGATTGGCAGCTTGCTTTGCTTTTGCTGTACTGATTCGGGCCGAAATAATCAGAATATAGTCATAATCGATGCCTGTTTTTAATGCGCTTTGTAAAATATAATGATTCTTGAAAGGCGAACAAGACCTTGAACAAGACAGGGATCAAAATTTAACTTTATCCTAATTGTCTCGTGCCACGTCATCCTGAAGATGTGGGCAGTTTGTGCATTCTTGGCTGCATTCCTGTGTTACTATTCTGGTAATTCTTGCTTTGAGGTCTTGAAGAATGTTTTTATTGCGTAGTGGTGAACGTCTTCGGTTATTCTAATTCAAATTAGTGAGGGAAGGTCGATACAGTCCAGATTGGGGTACTGATTTGACAGATTTAATGAAAGTAAGCTGAAATACAGACGCGCTACCGTTGTTTCAATGACTTGATTCTAGCATTTTGTTACAAGATTATATCAGTTGTAAAATGCCGTGTTAGAACGCCTTTCGATTGCTCTCGATTTCGGAATTACAGGCACAAGGCCTTGCATACAGACACTGAAAATTAGAACAATAACAAAATACACCAGGCTAGTTAAAAACGACAAATACAATGTATAACCGAATGAACGAAATCATATTTGACGAGTTCTCTCAGATTTTAAAATTAGAAATACCTTTATCATTCTTAAACACAACAACATTGATATGGCAGAAATTGAACCCGCAGATTGGCCTACAATCTTGAACAATTCAAATGAAAAATTAAGACCACCCCTCCCCCCATTTCAATAATGGGAAAATGGGCGCGTTTTGATTTTTGCGGGGATTCATCATTGATTCGGGGGAAGGGGGGATCCAATTTCTCTTTTTACTCTGTCCAAGATTGTAGCTGGCCCGAGAGATTCGTATATCGTGTTGCAAATGCCATGCTACAATATAATGCAACTTTTATATAGCGACAAAAGCAGTTATGTTTACTTTTCTTGTAGCGGTTGTCTTTGTCTTTATGTCCTTTACATTTTCAAATTTACAAAAATTGACATTGACATATATCTGCCAAGAAAAGATAATATTTTACAATGGCTGGAGATCTTAGCAAGCTCAACTGCACTGCTCTAAGAAGATCCCCATACGTCAAAAATTGTAACTTACATACAGCGGATCTATATATTTTTTTTAATGCAAATACTAACACAGATTTTGCTGTCTTGTCTTGCTGTCTTCGAAGAATTCGAAGAGGGGCTAGAACAAACTTTTGACTGGTCTGACAAATTTTAGAACGTTTCGACCATTCGGTCCTTTTCAAATAAATTAAAATTAAAAACTAAAAACTATTTACAATGGTTGTGTGGTAAGAAGCTAAAGACTTATACGTTACAGAGAATATGTAGAATTAAGGTTACGTAACCAAACAGAAGCGGAAAAAAGATTACAAACCCAATCAACGAGTTTTATGTAACTGCCTTCCTGTAACAAACGCCCTAGTGAGGGCCCTAGAATAAAGACAACGATTTATTTCACAACAAAACCCCTGTCAAGAGTCCTTAAACAACAGTAATAAATTCCCCGATCAGGGCCTCTTAATGGCGAAACAAAAGCGAAAATTACAAGATCCCTCAGGAGAGCACGTGGACGTGAAAACAGATGATAACCAGACTTAAAATAAATAGAGCTTGGGCTAATTAAAAATACGATACAAATCAAGTAACGGCGATAACAATGCCTTTCAACCAGAATCACGAAGGCCGTTAAAATGAAGGTGATTTAATTGTTGAAACAAATATACGCGTGTTGACACATTATACAGGTCATGCTACGGTCTTCCCCAGTTGTACCGTTACAATGCTTGGAGATATTGCAGCTTTGCTCGAAAAAGCTACACTTCAAACGGAAGGTAAATGAAATATTCATTCCACTGTTTTTTGAATTCTGTAATTGTGAAAGGTGGGCCTCATTCTAAAAGACATTAATGAATTTCAAAATTATGTCTTCCGTTTTTGTCTCATAAACATCCCGAGACATAACTTGGTGCAATGTTATCTCATGAATTAAAACACGAAGCCCATTTACAATCACCTTCATTCGTGTTTTGAAGGTTTCGTTAATGTTTATGTTCGCAAAATTAAGCTTACTGAGTGCTTCTGCCTCCTCTGTCTTCTATTTGACTGCAGTGTGCCACTGTAGAAACATTTTTTGTGCTGATACAAAAAGGATATTTAATGCTTCGTGTTGAACACAGAATTTTCTAGATATCGCCAACATTTTTAGGTAGATTTTTCCCTCTTAAAATTAGTATGAAAGAGAAACAAAATCCTGGAGTTTCTGTAAGAAATCTGTTAAAGCATCTTGTGTTCACGGTCGGTATGTTTTATGGAGTCACAATCTGCGATAGATTGAAATTATTAGGTAATAGCGTAATTTCCACACTACTAATCGACGCATACTTTCATTGTGGGATTCTTCAATTCCGCAACGTGAGCGTGAATGAAGGAAATGAATAAAACACTACTCCTTTTCAAAAGACATGAAGGAATTTCAACAATGCCTTAAGTTAATCTGATAACATTTGAGACATAATAGCTCGGTGCAATACCATATCACGATATGGAAACAATGAAGGCACTTAGAATCACCTTCGACCCCGCTTAAGCTCTATCGTTTTTGCACATGTGTAAAATGAATGCATGGTGGGGTATCTTGTCAGTCCACGTCCATTCATCTGTCATTTTATAAATAAAATGCAGAGGCGATGACGTTTACATGTAACAACGGTCCAAGAAATTGCAACGTTTTTGTATTTGAATTTTTTATTTGCTTAAATTTCAAAACGTCCAATGCTTTGCATACTTACGAAGTGATGCAATAAGTACAAGTAATGACTTCCGACATTTGCTGACCTTAGAAGGCCGATCTATCTGACGGATTTGTTTCGTTTCACGACACATGATTTACTCTTTTTAAGTTTATTTCCTTTCATATTTAAGCACTGAAGCACTACCTTTTTTATCTTGGACATCATTGAACAGCATAGGGTCTTTCTCTCCTTGTCATTCTCATTTATGAAGAGACGCTTGGCGTGTTTTCCTCTTATCAGAAGTATGCAAAAGCAAATCTGCCTTCCACACCTGTGATGTAGCATCACGTGACGTACCAAAATCCGAACGTTTCAAAATGGCCGCCAATTTGGCGTAAAATAAAATTTGTAGTAAATTCATTTTGGCCAATATCTTTCAAATTTTACCTTCGAAAGATTCCTGTTGCTATAAACAACTTATAGAAAAAAAAAATCGGGGTAAATTTCCCAAGAGTTGCCCTTTAACAAGGTCAAGTAGAGACCTCACGCTAAGTAACCCAGATAAGAAGATGTGGTGATATTCGGCCGGGATGGGAGCTGAAAACAGGTAGGTTTTCCAAGTACCCCAAGATAAAATGACCAATCGTGAAGGAAACCTTAAAGATAAGTAAATAAAATAAACAGAGAAATTTGAAATTAAATATGATGGCGTGAGGTTTAGATTTCCTGAGGTCAACTTTGGGTGTTCAAGGCAGCAAAAACGTGATCTTTCTTAGAATCATGGCTTGATGGCTTGCTGATTTGTAAGTAAATGCTATTTTTTTGGAAATTTGGCGTTTAAATACAACACTAGTCAAGGAAGATCTATAGTGCTTTTTCTTATATGTATTTCGATTTCATCTCAAGGTTTATAAAAATCCAACAAAGAGATTTATATAAACGGAGTCTTCGCCTTCTATTTCTTCGCTGTCTGAAATACTGACATAACAAAGCAGTAGAGGACTGTGGAAAGAGTATAAATAATAAAACGCGAGATGATGCTAAGCAAGCACCCGCGAATTACCCATTTTCGCATTTCGCGCCCAAAACAGTACGAAAAATGGACCTTGGTAAAGTGTTAAGTGTGTGACCGCAAACGCCTCGGTAACGTATTCCCGCGGTGAGTTTAGCTTGGTGTTATTTACCTTGGGAATGCTATTTGCCTGGGTTTGTGCAGTGTAAAACGTTCGTTACAAACATATCGGCATTTCTATTTTCAGCGTTTTCGTCACAGGAAACATGTATGAAATACTCTATTTTCTGATATTGTTCTTTGATCGTTAAAAACGGGCAATAAATAACAAAAGAGAGGACGGACGTTTTTTTGGTAAAAAATAATATGTGTTCTGCCATTTTTTTTCCCGCCTGTTCGCCATTTTTATTTCCCGCGTATGTAAAAAGAAGACTAAATATTATCCCAGCAAAATGTTCCCCCGCCTCTGCTTTCCCTATCCTCGGGTATGGTAAAATTTCAAAGAAGACCTATTTTTTTAGTGGCGCGAAAGTATTTAATGAACTCCCTGTAAATATTGCAAGCGTAAATAACATACAAGCTTTTTGCGGCCTAGCAAAACATTTACTTTTATAATAACTATTTAGTAAAGTATATTTTAATCTCTTTTTGACTGACACGAGACAGCCCAAAGGGCCTTTGATTAGTTGAGAAGAGCCGAAAGACTGCCGCCCAGGAAATGTTTTCAGAGGTCATAGGTCTGCACAGTTTCCCGTTACTAGATTTTGGACACCTGTATTTAACTTGTCATACGTATTGCTATAGCGGCTAGTCTCTGCTAATCCACGTATGCAAGATAAGTTTTTAGCTCTCACAATGTTCGAAAAAGTGGCCACTGGTCCACACTATATGCCGATTTTGTGATATAGTAGGTTAGTTCCATTGTTATGCAAAGTAGCTATTAAATAATCTTATGTGATTGTATGTAGCGTGCATTTAATAATTACTTAAGGAATATAAGAGGACATATGAGGTGAGGGCAGAGGGGGGGTGGGGGGGGGGGCATCACGTAAATATTGCAACACGGGGGGGTCACTTGCTAATTACCTGGCCTGGAGGGGGGTCTTACAGAAATTTTGATTTTTCCAATATATTTTTCCCTCCCCCTCCACTCTACATAAATAATGACCGTTCCCTAACAGCATATTTACACCAATTATACTTTTCATTCTTTTCTCCTCCAGCAGTAGTCACATGCGCCTACAAGGCGGCTATTTTTTTTTTTGTTATGTTGTTTAAATGCTTTTTGCGGTTTGATACTAAACGTTCGGCTAGATTATAGAATACCCGGCCCACAAAATATCTAACATAAAAAAAAAAAAAAAAAAAAAAAAAAAAAAACTTGCACCCGCATTGTTGCACATGTATAACGATTTCTTATGTAAGCGAGCTCGAATTTATCCGACATCAGATAAAGTACATCGGTCTCGCCTGGACCAAAATCAAACGCGTTTTGCCAATGCTCTAATAAGCTACAAAAGACGATTAATTCTCACGGCAGTCAAGATTAGGCGAACCGAAACTAAACAGCCAAAGTGCTTAGTAATCCGATCACAAACCCCAAATCGCAACTCACCTGCCAACATAAGGCGAAAGATTGACGTCATCGCCTAAGAAGCCTGATTTCTACTTTGTCAGTATAAAATTGTGTTTTTGTTGACCTTGTTGACACATTACAGTTAGCAAAATATACGTTTCATTGGAATTCCATTAGGGTTTTGTTATTCTTTTGATGATGATGATGATGATGATGATGATGATGATGATGATTATTATTATTAGTATCATTATTATTATTATTATTATTATTATTATTATTATTATTATTATTATTATCATTATTATTTAAAAGAATAGTGTCACTTTTCATACAAACTTGAATGTTAGGTGTATGTGGTTAAATAATATATAGATACAAATTTTGTTTTCCTTAAGTTCTTCCCATGAAATAATGTCAGTAAAAATTTCAATAGCCTCCCTACATAATAACACTCTGAAAGCTTTTACACTCTCTAAGCTTCTATGTACACAAGTTAAAATATTACAAGCAGAGGTGAACTATTTACAAAATATAAACTTATTTACATATTTCTGTTCATAAAAAATCTGATTTTCATTTATATCTTTAATAAATATTTCAAAACCAAAATTTTACAAATAGTGAATATAAAAGAAAAGAAAAGCTGTAAAAATTCTATGCATATTATTCTCGCTATAACTATTGCATCCGTGCTTGACCTTTATCTATTTCCATGTCAATGTCATTAATGTTAAGATTGTTCTTTCTTCTGATAGTTTGTGAGCCTCTGAGGCACAGAATCGCTGATCTTAAAATTGCAAAGGAGACTATTATTATTATTATTATTATTATTATTACAAGTGAAACCGGTAAAAACAATATATAATTATATATCCCATAGAAAACAGATAAATTTGAAAATAGATTAGTGTGTTTATCAATCAGATCAATCTGCGGCTTATGCCTACATTGTGCGGTTCCAGAAAATATCCATACCCACCCCAAGGATAGTCATTGGAACTTCCGAGGGGGATGGGGGTCTAAATAACACAATTTTTTAAAAGAAGTATGAAGCTAAGCTGGAAATCCCAGGGGGTGGGAGGGTCCAAACCAAAGAACCATCCTTGGGGGAGGTATGGATATTTTTTGGAAACACACCCTGTGGAACCAAGCCTTTGCTGCAAAAAAACTTGACACATTAACTTAACCTGGAGTAAAATTTATGGTCTGCGATAATAATTAATGATGTAAATTCTCTGTTATTTCATTATTTTTACATGTTTTTATTGAAACAATTTTTTTTGTCATGAACCCCTTAAGGCAGTTTTAAAATGTACATGTAATATTAAGTGTCAGTATTTACATGTAGCCTTATTGGGTTCTGGGATGTTCATATTATATAAATAGCTATAAATGCCACTCAAGTCTATTCAGGTTTAAACTGGCAACATGTGGGAATCAATCAGGTGACAATTTTATTACATTGACACAATGTGTATTTTTGAGTTCATTTTGACTAACAGGAATGACTTGCAAAGTCTTCAAGTCACCTGTAAATAGAAACAAAACAAACAAAAAACTATTTATTTTGATGAAATTGCTATTTGCCAGCATGCAGACTCAATATATCAAAATTAAATGGCCTTTTTCAGTGTTTGAGAACACTGGCTGCTTTTATGTTGGCCTAGTGGATCCAATATTTTTTTCCACTTGCTAGATAGCCAAATGACATTTATGGATTTTTATTTTTTGCTGTAGTTGTTTCGAAAGAGACATGGGACTTTGGGTAAGCTTATAATGGTTTCACCTTGCCCAGTCTACCTTGGTCAGGCAAGGAAGAAATCAGTTTTCTTTGCACCCCTCCTTTCATTACAGAAAAATGTCAGATTATTAAAATAATGTTTAAAAATGTTTTGGACCCTAAAGCTGAATTTTTGTAATCTGTCCATTTCCAAACATTATGTCACAGAAATCTATATATGTTTGGTTTTCTTGTAGAGCAAGTTGCCAACCAAAGCTAGGCTGGAATTGTTTATATCAAATTTACAGCTACTACTTGGCTAATTCCCATATGAGTTTAAAAAAAAAAATAAGAAAAAAAAAAATAAGAAACTTGGGCCTTGACAAAGTGTGAGCCTACAAGTCATGAGAGCCATTCCACTACATATGAACAGCACATCGGTTAGCCTAAAAAGCTCCCTGGTTAGCCTAAGCAGTACTCCAGTTAGCCTGAGTATAGTTAGCTGAGGTGGCTTGAGGTTGAGCTAATGGTTGGACTTAGGTATTTCTTGCTTGTATGGCACTTATGTGTCACGAAACATGCGAGCCATGCAAGCCATTCCAGTTAGCCTGCATATAGATTCTGGTTGGCCTACATAGTACTTCGGTTAGCCCTAAAAGCTTGCAGTTAGCCTTGTATTGGAATTAGGGTTTTCTGGCATGCTTAAGTTTAAGGCCTCATGAATTTTTACATTGCTACTTTAAAATGCTACCAAAGGTCATCCAACAACTGAAAAATGTCAAACAGATTTTTTAAAAAAGTAGACAAATGTCTGGTGAAAAAGCAGATCGTAAATGCCTCGGCAGAAAAGGAAGGGACTTGCTAGAATTGACTGTCACATAACTATGTGTAAAACTAAGAGATCAACAAATACCTGAACTGGTTATAATCCATAGTTTAACTCAACAGTAATCCATAATGTCCTCAGTTCTGAATTCTGTAAATCCTGTCAAAACATTAGGCATTCTATTAGTCCCAAAAAATATCTATTGACCACAAAATGCAAAAGGAACGGAAATCTATGTTTACCAATGCAATAAAACATCATGGGAAGAACAAATTCTAAGTTAAGAAATTGTCTCATTTATTAAACATGCCCAAAGAGGCATTCCAAAACGTGAGAAGCACTGTTTAAAGTTCAAATGAACCGAAATTTCGACATTCTTTCTTTAGCGATTTGAAAGCAACCAAACGCTAGAAGAATTCATTATTAAGTAAACTTAAGGCGAAATTTTGATTTCTGAGCCTTAAAGCGCGAACTATAGCAAAAACTACGAAGATTTCCGAAGACTTCACGAAAACGTTTCCAAAATGACCGCGCACTGAAATGGAAGGAATGGGTCGAGCTTTTAATTTTGTGACGTATTAGTTTTACTTTCCGGCTTTGCGATCAAAGAGACGGTCGTCGTTTAAAGAGCGAATAATGTAAAGTTTGAGAGTTTCAGTCAGTCTGAGTAATTCAAATAATTCTGAAAGGATCTAAGCTTTTTTTAAACATTGTTGTTATATTTTTTTACTACATTGGAATCCAGTTTAAAAGATTAATAATTATCAAAGCACTGAGTAAAATTGTAAGCATTATACGATACAGGAGGTTTTCAAACACTGGATGACGTGTAAAAAATCATCAGTCTGCTCAACAATTAATTTTGTTATATACCCCAAGTGAAATGCAGTCTTTTTGGATTTGCACGTAATTCTTATCAGGACGTGTGCGGCTTGCATAGGATGTGGCCAAAAGCCACATCCAAGATTGAATTCACTCTTTCTTTTCCGTACTCGAGAGTCACATAAAACACAAAAATAAATTTGTACTCAAAAATTTAACTTGAATGTAAGGATATTTCTCAATGCAAATTCGAAACCGCAAAAGCATCACGCAGGGTAAAACTTTCAATGAATAAATTCGTGTCGTTTTATTTTTCAACTGAAGGAAAATTCAATGCTGCAATAAGTACAGAGCGTTTACACACTGTTCCTGTGGACACTGTGAGTTATCTTTGTATTACCTGTTTTTTTTTGTTTTGGTCCATATATATTTAGCCGGTGCCTGTTATTTAGTGCTCGAAATTAACGGTTGTAAACCCAACATAAATAAAACCTTTGAAGCATAATTTCTTACGCGTCAAAAAGCACGTGCACGTGCATGGAAGCAAATTATGTGGCGAGGATATTGAACTAACGAATTCAAATTCTAATACTTGATCATGACCAGCCAAACCAACAAAGTAAAAGTGCTAATAATCATAACAAATACTCTATCTATTTCTAGGTAGAATAAGAAAGGTGCAAAATGCATACCTCTAACTTCCTTCGTTTAGCAAAAGCCGAACGGACAGGGGGACCTTTGTGCTTCGGGAGGCATTCTTCCCCGTGATTTCTTTTCCGAACAAAAAACTAGTCGGCATAGCATCCTCTTTGAGGTGGAGTCTCAGCGTCTTGAAATCAGAACCAGAAACCTACGTATCGCCAGATTTTCTCTGAAGCAGTCTTCGGTAAAATGAACCGCACAAATGCGAGAGTTCTTGTCTGGCTTAAATTCTTTTCTTTTCATTTTCAAAAGCCATTGTTTCCTGAGCTTTGAATTTGCTGGAAACTTAAACGTATTTACTTTCGACTTAGAATTATTTAAAGAGTTTGGTGCTGCACAAAACACCATGATATCTCATTCTTGTGAGCTTCATCACTGAAAGACTTTCACAGCGCTCTAATAATGACGTCACAGTTTTCCGAAAATTTCTCGACAATTTTCCCGAGCACTCTACGATCATGAAGGCCTAAAATAAGCATTTTTCAACTTGAAATTTCTCTGTTTTGCACAGTCCAATTACTTTGAAATTTCGGAATATGGTTAGCCTAAACAGTACTCCAGTAAGCCTGAGTATAGTTAGCTTATGTGGCTTGAGGTTAGGCTATATATTTATTGGGTTAGGAATTTCTGGCTTGTTTGGCACTTATGTGTCATGAAACATGCAAGCCATTCCAGTTAACCTACATAAGATATCAGTTAGCCTAAATAGCACTCCAGTTAGCCTTGAAAACAATTTGCCTGTTGCCAAACAGTACATTATAACGGTCAAGAGATCAACAACTACCAGAACTTGTTATAATCCACTCGGTCAATATTCTGACAAACATTTCCTCACGTCTAAATAATGAAAGGATGCGATTCTTATTAGTTTGAAGTAGCTTAAAATTCAGATGACAAGCATAAATACAAATTACATGCCATGACGAACTGACTGACACTCAAAATCTTTTTTTTCCTCCGAGCTCGGCTTTAATTCCAGTTTGCACGATTTTATCGTTAGCACTTTTATCAGAAACCCATAAGGGTTGAAACGTGTAACTACCTATGATTCGCATTGTACAAAGCGTTTGAACTTTCGTTTCCATTAAGTACCATATTTGGAAAACCACGAGAAAAAAATCAACCAATCAAAATTGCAATATTTTGATTAAATACAAAGCGCGCGCTAGCTCGCGCTAAATGGCGTAATCTTGTTTTTAAACAACTTTGGTTAAATAGAGTTAAATTTGGTTTAATTCCCCTGTTTCATCGTCATTTTATGGTCCGGAAAACTTCACTTGGATACTCTTGATGAATTTGTTTAGTTTCTGTGAGTAATTCACGGCGTATAGGTCGGAATTCAAGTGACTTACCGCAAAAGCGAAAATTTTCTTGCGTGTGTCGTTACGTGTGTAAATCATTCGCGTACAAGCTCCTTGTGTTTCCAAATATGGTACTTGGCAAACTGAATGTTCGAACGCTGTGAACGCGCGTTATACTTTTCAACTCCTTATGAGTTTCTGCTTTTATATATGCTCACACATGATAAACGTCGAATACATAAGCTTAAACCAGTGTTGAAAATAAAATCGTTGTACAATGAGAAGCGCTTACCTCAGGTCCCTGTAAGTTTCTATAAGAAATGTTTGCGAAACGTTTCCATCGCCGTTTCTCCTCATTACATATTCTTCGTTATCGGGAATACGAATAGAATAGACTCCAGTGATTCAGGAAACCGTTCGCGTAACTGATATTTATTGCTTGTTCAATAAACAACGCGAGAACTAAAATAAAACATACCTAAAAATTACAAATAACATCGTGAAAACTACGGAATATAAATGCATTTAAAAAAGTGTACAGTTTGCAAGAAGCTAGGAAATAAAAAAAAAAAGTAAAGATTTACAAATAACGGTAAATGATGTAAATCTTAAGTCTTAAATTACAAATATAAACGATAAACCTGAAACTAAGACAGAAACAAATAAAGCGATAAAGTGAATAAACTAAATTAGCGTCAAAATATTTACCTTGGTGCTGCCTAAAATCACTAAAGAAAGATTGAGTTGCCGTATTTTCCTTCTTGTGGCTTGTATCTAACGTCAACTGAACTCAAAGGCAAAAACTAAAAACTTATATAGCTTGTTGGATATCGCGGCGCTTTCGCGTATGCTTTCGCGACATTGACGAACTTTCTGGAAATTATATTAGCGCGAGCTTTTTAAATGCGTAAATGTAGACCTTTTAATAACTTAAACAAATGGTGTTAAGAAACATTTAACAAAGGGTATCAATACTCTTAAACTACAAACCCTAAAAAATCTGTTTAAATTGACAATAACGACGAAGCACAAAAACTTAATTAACGGAAAATGTAATCGCGCCATGTAGAGCGCGTGCAAATTGTTGAAGTCGCGCGCGCTACCTCAGTTCGCTAGTCTCGCGGGCAACTGTAGCTACATTAATTGAAATAACTTTTTGACGAAATATTGTTTGGCTTTATCCCTGAAGCAGCAGAGCAGCTTGGTCTTTTTAGGCTGCAGCTCTGTGAGAATTATTTCTCCAGGTGTTTCATTGGGAATTGAAATTTACATTTATGCTTTACAATATTTACATTAAACAACATATAATCTTGGACACCAAATATTTGTTTTTTGGCTTGAAGCAACATAATTCTTTGTCTGGGTGTTTTATTTTAGATTCAGGCTAAAATAAACCTTAAATTCAGGCTTATATGACTCATTTCATATACATTACGTCAATGTAATAACAATTATAATCATATACATTACGTCAATGTAATAACAATTATAAAGTACTATCAAAAATAACATGAAGTCATAATGCTGTCTGATAAAAGCATTTTATTAACAGATGAACAATGCCGATCAATGATAGATGAAAAGAACTACGACTGGAACTGTTATGTTTGAGCTGAATACTGTAGTGAGACAATTGAATATTGTCTCTTTGAAATAATTAGTTGCACTTTACCTAAAGTAGTATGATTTATCTGAACTCAAACACTTGAATCCAGTGAATGGATTAGATAATGCAATATGAAAAATAACATTTTTCCTCTTTTGTGCTCTCCATTGTTTATTATATTAGTTCATACACCCTACTCTCTAAGTTTCTCTACCAAGCCTAGCACTAATGGTTTGTTAAGAATGAAGAGAGGCTTGCTTTGCAGTTTTCTTTTCCATTGCAGCTTCCAGGGCAGCACGACCTGGCAATTGTTAAAGCTGGGTACTGCTTGCTGTGCCACTGAAGACCTAATAGACACAGATCTACCATCTTAAAGTTCTTAAAAACACTTTTACAACGTGTAGAACACTTTTTGGTACTTTTATCGATGACATATTTTCAGTGTGGACTCTACCTGAGCGAGATATTAATGACTTTGCCGATTTCGCTAATTTATTCCACGCCACTATCAAATTTACGCATGAAATGTCATCAGAAAAAAAAATGTTTTCCTTGACACTTAAGTTTTTAAAGGACCACGGTTCACTGACAGCAAAACTTTAGATGTTCAAACTCATTTTAAGCCTACAGAAACTTTCCAATATACGCATTTCTCTTCATGCCACCCTTTTAGCGTTAAAAGGGCTTTATCAAAAGAGAAGCTTTGCGTTTACTAAGAAAAAACTCGGTTAAAGAAATTTTCGAGTTACGAAAACTCGAATTTCTGACTCGATTAATCGAGCGAGGTTACCCTCGGGAACTCGCCGAGAAACTCTTTGCCGAAGTACACTTCTCCTTACGATATAAGGCTTTAGAAAACAAAACTGCAACATCTAACAGTGTTTTGTCTTTTGTCACTACTTTCAAGCCGGCTACTCCGAATCTTAAAAAAAGATTCTCATAAAACACTGGCATATCATAACTGAGAACAAAAAACTCGCTCAAACATGTCCTAAACCTCCAATTGTCGCTTATCGGAAGGAAAAGCCTCTGAAAGACATTTTAGTCAGAGCAAAAATTCCTTCGCGCATTTAACAACAACATTTTGGAGTTATATACGGTAAGGGTCGAGTGACAATATTATAAAACTTATAATTATGCTAAACCATTGAATAAGGGATTTATTATTCCACTAAAAAGTAAAGTTTAGGCCGGCCATTTTGTCGCTCCGCTTTCAGTCGATATTTTTACCCTGTTCTACAGTGTAATAACGTGGCATATTTTGTGCGTTCGTTTGCCCTAATATGGTAAAATGGCACAATAGTGGAATAATAAAGTGGTGGAATATAGCAGATATACTTTTGACGATATTTGTAAAAATCAAACAATGTTCTAGTGTCACGAAAATCTGGAAAAAAGAGTGACACGAGACGGCTTGGAGTGCCTTTGATTTAAATTCTAGTTGCTAAGTCGAAGAAGACGGCGTCTAAACATCATTAAGTCCAATGAAGGTGGAAGTATTCCGATTTTCAAGTTATCGGTCGGCTATTATCGTACCTTAAACAAAGCTTTAGCGGGTTGAAATGAACTCGGTACGTTGTGTGAGGTACAGATAATGGATTGCTTGCTTTATACAACAAAGATCTTCAGCCGCATTAATTAGGACTCGGAGCTAGACTTTAGGGCTGATTTGAAGGCGTTCACAACGATATCTGGCTCGAACTTTACTGTGGCTAAAGAATTCTGTGATAATGTTCGGAAGCGGTCTTTCCATTTCCAATTTTTTGTTACATCCGGGATATTGCTTTTTCTTTCATTTTCTCACGTACGCACGTCGGCGCAAAACAAATCTTAGTTAAACTTTTTATAACGTTTTCTGTACACTAGTCACTAATTAATACACCTCCAGGACCTCTGTGAGTTTTTCAATTTGACCTTGTCAAAATCACCTCAAGGCAAAAACAGAATACACAAAAACAAAGTGAGCTCGCACCACGTGAACTCACGCCGCGGCAAACTGAGAAAATCGCGGCAGCAAAACAAACGCTGATGATGGTGCCGGTTACTTAAGTCATTTTAAAGCAGTTTTGGTGTACGAATTGTGGCAGTTTGTGATCTGGGAAGTAGTGCACGCTAACTTGGAATGACCTTACAATGTTGTTTTGACAGTTTGAACCATCTTCTTTGTTGTTGCTGTTTAGTGGAATGTTAATCAGTACCTTAACTAATTCTGCTTTATCGTACGCGTTGCTAAGTACCTAAGATAATTTTATGTAGAGAACTGAATGACTTTTCTTCATCTCTGGTAAGTATAAATATGCGGTAGGTAAAGTCTGAACTCACTCAGCCAAGCACAGGTACCTCGCAACGAAACCGGTGAAATATTCGTTTACGCATCGAAGATATTACAACACACTCACTGATAACCAGGAACAAGAGCAACACAGCAATTGCAAGCAAGCCGAAATTGTGATTTTGATCCGTGAATCTAAATCATTTGTTTTCAAAATCCAATAGTGAAGATCACAGGTAACTCCACTAGTAACTAAAACAGAAAATAGTCAGTCTAAACGAAATATTCAATAAACAATGTCTGCATAAAATGTACAAACACGAACAGGTTTAAAAAATATATACGGGAAGATCTGAAAAACGACACAACTTCAAATTTGTTCATAAATGAAGACAATTCTCTCAATATAAAATTAGGCGTATGTTTAGTGCATTCATTTACTTTTGTTACCTCATTATTGAAGAAGGCTTGTAAACTCTGCAGGGCAAAGCTTTCAAACCAGCCCAGTAATACTGGAGACGAACACGGCAATTTCGTTGTAAGCTTTCTCCAACACCACCGACATATATATTATATGAATTATCAACGAAGATCAATTTCTCTCTTTCCATCGGTGTGACCTTTAACAGTCTTTTATCCTTCACTTCAGTGAAGTTGATCGGCTTTGAGTTCACTTTTATTTTAGCTCAATTCAGTGATTTTACCCTTCCTCAGCCGCAGGTCGAACCCTGGACATCGTTGTTTTGACTTATAGTCCGATATATGATGTTCAAGTCCGTAATTACTTCGGATCTTCCCGCTGCAAGGTTGTCCTAAATGATTTGGAATAAGTTTCAGTGATGTAGATGGGCAAATAGAGTGAGAAATATCAAGGATATGTTCTTCAGCCGCTTTCTTCGCGTGTTTCATTCAGCTTTAAACGTGAACAGCGTGCAAAAGATTTTGGCGCCTTTTCATGGAATTGCTTTGTTTAAGTTGATGCGAAATATCCAGATCATTTTTTTGATGTGAGAAAAAATCTCTGAAGTGATGGGATGAAAAATAATAACGAAGAAATATCTTCTGCTGCTCACTTTCTTGACAAGTTTTCATTCCTGCGGTTGAGCAAGCTCCAAAAATTTTGTCGCCTTTTCACGCAATCGATTCGTATGAAATATCCCTGGTCGATTTTCAGCATGATTTAAAAAAAAAAATGTGCAGTTTGCTACAAACTTCTACGAAAGGTGGATGGTCAACATCAAACACGTAAGATGACAGGTCATGCTATTTCTGGAGTATGGCCGCCATTTTGGGCGACGTCGTCGTTCGTATGTACGGTGCACGCGCTCGCGAGCCATGCCGCTAGCCACGATGACCATGGAAACTCAAACGCATGGTTTTCTCAATTTCTATCCTCGCACGAAAGTTAGGGGGTTTTAGTTAGTTAGGGGGGCCGCAGAGCTCCGCTATAATTCATGATTTTACGAGTATGTTGCAGATACAGTCTTGTTTCTCCAAAAAGACATAGATTAGAGTAATTTTCGTTCAAATGAGCTAAGATTCGCCCTCCTTTAAATTTCCCTATCAAAACAATGTATCAGAGCTGAAGTGCTATATCAAATTCCTTTAGCCACCTTGTTATAACTCAATTTAGATATACGGGTGTAAAAGTGCCATTTTGTAGGTCATTAGGGATAGCGCCAGTGAGAAGAGACTGATTATAAATGAATGTTTATTGGATTTAGAGATTCCCGTCCCTTGTTTGGGTGGTATTTCATCATGACCACAAGACTTCTTGTCATTTAAATTACCAATTTCATTTGTTACTTCTTTCTCTGTGACTGCATCTAAAATATAGAATGTTGCAAAGTTTACATTGTTGTTCCACCTTTGGTCCAACATAAATGAAGTACTCATTAAATTCATTGCTTATTTCAACTGGCTCAGTTATCCATGTTTAATTTTCTTTCAAGTAATCTGGCAATTCCATTTTAAATTAGTTTTCATGCATATCTAAGGTTGACCTTATGCTTATTAAGCTCTTTATTGTAGCAATATTTTGTAGCTGCATTATTTTATTTTATGGAACCTATTTCGATTCTGTTTGTCTTAACCCTATCCAGACCGGGGGGGGGGGGGGGGAAGTGCTGACTTTGAACGCTTATAACTTTTTCAAGATTCAACCAAACGCTGCCAAACTTTACGAGTTTTTTCTAAATGGCGGATCCAAGATGGCGGCTGTTTTGACATCATGATGTAATTGTCACGTGATGTGACGTCATCACCGCACTTGACGTATATAAAAAGATAGATTTTTGGACATACTATATATCCTGTAAGTTTTATTGCGATTGCTTAAATATTCTGGAAGGAATCCCCCCCCCCCCCCCCCCTCGATTATTGACTTTGCTATAAACCACATGAGTAACAGAAAACGTTTATGCACTTGTGTAAGTACGTACAGGCTATCATTTTAATACTTGAAACAGTGAAGCACAAATTTCACGAAAAGTGTCCAACCACTTACACACCCTTTAATAGGTAGCAGGCCGATGAAAACATTTGATTTACAAAATCCATCAACAGGACACAACGTCATTAAAGCTTTAGTCAAGACCAGTTAGAGTTGTGCCCCATCGTTTTCGCGCGCAACTTTTCTACAATTTGCGTGGTGGCTCTGCGTCCTCTGGATCCTTCTGCTGTGGTTCCATCGTTTGGTTAAACTCTCTTATACTTAACTGATTACAATTTTCTTTTTTGTCTTTTTCGTTGGAGCGTAACCAAGTAACCTTTTTTGCATCGTTTGTTTCGCAGGTACGAAAAAGCCTTGCCCCTACGGTCAAATTGGAAAGCCAGGCAACTGTTATGGTGAGTGGCATGGTTATTTCAAGAAGCTATTTATACAATTGATGTTGTACTAGAGGGTTTCTGTGAGTCTAACGCAAGGCTAGAATAACTCTATTCCATTAATTTAATTTAGTGTTCTGCCTCATAAATTGTGCTGGTTGACGTTTAGGTTTTTCTTCGTCATATAATATTCCTTTTTTTTTCCTGAAGCATCTGAGTGGTTCGGAATCCTAAATCCTCGAATCTGATTGGCTAACTCCAGATTTTCCCATTCGGACCTCGCCTACGGACCTCTCCCAATTTCCCAGCATTGTTTTTTTATTTCGTGGCCAGACGAACGAAGAACCTATCAAAGTTTTGCTCTTCAAAATCAGCAAAACTAATTTTTGCACTAAGGCATGATTTTTAGTCAGTTTTAGAAGCATTTTAAAGCGTTTGATCAATACTACTGTGGAAAGGTCACGTCCTTACTTTGCAGCACTTTCCGAGGCATAACAACACATTTAAATTCGTGCTTTTAGAACCAGAAAGAAATCCAAGAGAGACACATTACACTCTAATATCTTATATAGGTTTCTGATGTTTTTAAAATGCGGCATTCACATTTCCTAACTTCAATCATGCAACATATTCACACTTAACTTGGTCGCAATATTTCGCAAGGCCGTTAGTTCTCCGTAAAATTTATAGAAACCTAATGCTTTGTAAATCATTCAACTGAAGATGACAGAAAGTTCTGTCGAAACATGTCTTACAAGCTTAAAAAATAGTACCCGGTGGGTACATGAGTCTAATGCGTCATGGATGGTTTAGTGCAATTGAAATATGTTGAAGTAGTTTCGGTATTTACGCATAGAGCAAGAGATGTAGTAGAAGTTTGGTAGTAAGAGTGGTTCAGAAGAAGTCGATAATATTTGTTCTCTTAAGTATATGTATTTAGAAAGTTGACGAAATGTTATATTTGAAATAGGAAAAACATGTTACTTAGGGTTTGAGTTCATCGATTCATGTTAGAAGATTAGTGCGTTTTAGACCATAGGAAGATCGTACAAATTCTGCAGGAAGATGACACTGGGGAAAAAAAATGTTTTCACAGACGATACAGAAAAAAAAAATTGTAATTTAATTCAGTGGAATATTTTAACGTCCATGAAACACTGCAAGCAGTTGAATGAAAGAGTTTTGTGTTCATGACTGAGAACAGCTTTCAAATAGTCAATGCATGGATTGCATGATCAGAATTCAACAACTATTAAAGCGAGTTTTCATTCTGTCTTAACTACGTTTTGGCAAGTTTCAATATTTATTCAAATTTCGCGCGAAATATAATTTGATTTCACTGTCTTGTTTCCAATCTCTAGATTGAATCTTGAATGGTGAAAACAAAACTCCTTTTAATGAGAGTTGCGTTCTGTGAATGAAATCCTGCTTCAGTTGAATTGAACAATCAATTGCTGACTACAATCTTATTTAATTTTCCATTTTTATTTTTTGTTTATGAACACAAATGTCACGTCCGGATTTTTTATTTTTTTTGTTTTTTTTCATCAAAGATGTCAATTTCACGTTGCGTTTCATATGCAGCTGGAAGAAGAACATTTTCAGTGGCTTCACACTTGAAAACGAGGATTAATAATATTTTGCGCTGAAAAACATTTATTCCAATTACATACATGACAATTTCTTTTATAACTGCGTGTCGTGCTCGAGCTCCGTTAGTCCGTTGCTTCGTTAACAACATTCTTGCTTCCTGATTGGATTACGATCACCGCACCAAGCCTGCAATGAGGCGGGCTATTGTTTAAGCACAATTCCAACAAACTATTATCGATACCGAACCATTCCCTTGGGATTGCAAAGAGCTTTTTTCTACTACATAGAGTCTAATGGGGGGTGTTTGGTGATCTCAGTAACCTAAGTTTTTAAAAGAAAATATGAAGCTATACTGGAAATTCCAGGAAGTAGGAGGGTCTAAAGCAAAGAACCATCCTTGGGGGAGGTATGGATATTATTTGGAACGACACATTTTAATTAGACTGCATTAATCAAAAATACTTTTTGTCAGCCAATTCATGTTTCGAATTCGGAAATGCCTGGAATCTGCAAGGCTCATCAATGCTAGTTCCTCGGAAAATGTTAGTGTCAACTTGAGCAAAGTGCAAGAAGTTACGGGGGGAGGGTGGATGGCACTAGCCCCCAAACCTGTACCATCAGTCCACAGCATAAATTTGAAGTAATAGGAGTAAATAATTTGAAATTGTACCTTAAACATAAACTTTATTTGGGTTCATTGGATTCACCAGTCTATATTTACTTCACATAAGGTAATTACTTTTGGCAGGAGTGCTTGTCACGTGACTTACTGAGGCCCAAGCTGCAACCCCAACCTTAAATCTAACTCTAACCCCAACAACTCAACCCTAACCCTAATGCAAAAGCCCAAACCCTGCAACCCTAATCAAAACACTGCGAAAGGTTAAGTGAGCCCCTAGCTTTCACTCCGTGGTGCCATAAGTTCTGGTCACGTAACCTCTATTGTTCTCCTTAAACTATTGAAGACACTTTAGCCTGTGCTGCAAAAAACTTGACGTCTTTACTTAACCATGGAGTAAACTTTATGGTCTGTGATAATAATTATGTAATTTCATTTTTTTTTATTGGAACAAAATATTTTTGTCACAAGCCTCAGGATGGTTTTAAAACTTACATGTAATAAAGTGCCAGTATTCACATGTAGCCTAATTGAGTTCTGGGATGCCCATATTACATAATCACTTACTTATCCTCATCGGGCCCATGAGCACTCTTGAGGCTGGGTTCATAGTGCATAAAATTAGCTATAAAGGTCACTAAAGTATATTCAGTATAAAGTATATGGCAACATGTGGGAATCAGTTGTGACAATTTTATTAAAATGTGTATTTTTGAGTTCATTTTTAAGTTGACTTAAGAGGAATGTCATTGCAAAGTCTTCAAGTCATCTGTAAATCGAAAGAAAACAAACAAAAACAATTTATTTTGGTGAAATTGCAATCTTTCCAACATGCAAACTGTATATTAAAACTAAATGGCCATTTTCAGTTTGTGAAAATAAAACTGACTGCCTTCATGTTGGGCTATTGGATCCAATAATGTTTTTAACTCTTGCTAGATAGAAAAATGATATTTATGGATTGTTTACTTTGTTGTTGTTTCCAGAGAAACAACAGTCTTTAGATAAGCATATAATGGTTTCACCTTGCCCAGTCTACCTGAGTCAGGCAAGGAAGAAATCAATTTTCTTTGCACCCTTACTTTCAGTAATCATTGCAGAAAAATGTCAGATTATTAAATGTTTTGGACCCTAAAGCTGAATTTTTGTAATCTGTTCATCTCAAAACATTACATTACAGAAATCTTTGTTTGGTTTTCTCGTAGAGCAAGTTGTCAACAAAAACTAATATGGAGTTTATTTAAATCAAATTTACAGCTACTACATGGCTTATTTCCAAAAGTAAAAAAGGAAGAACTTGGGTCTTGACAAAGTGCAAGCCAACAAGTCATGAGAGGCATTCCAGTTAATCTGAATAGCACACTGGTTAGCCTTAGTAGCTCTCTGGTTAGCCTAAACAGTACTCCAGTAAGCCTGAGTATAGTTAGCTTAGGTGGCTTGAGGTTAGGTTATATATTTATTGGGTTAGGAAGTTCTAGCTTGTATGCTTATGTGTCACGCAACATGCGAGGCATGTGAGCCATTCCAGTTAACCTACATAAGATTTCCGTTAGCCTAAATAACACTCCAGTTAGCCTTAAAAGCACTTTGCCTGTTGCCAAACAGTACATTATAACAGTTAAGAGGTCACCAACTACCTGAAGTTGTTATAATTCATAGGTTAACTCACCAGTAATCCAGAATGTCCTCAGTTCTGCATTCTGTAAATCCTGTCTAAACATTAGGCATTCTATTAATCCCACACTGTAATACCCGCGCTGTAATACCTGTAGACCACAAAATGCAAACGAAACGTAAATCTATATCAGCCAATACAATTCAAGTCATGGGAAGATACAAATTTAAACTTAAGTTAACCAAAAATCAACTCAAATGTAATTTTTCTTTGCGGCCTAAAATGGCCACTCGGTCAATATTCTGACAAACATTTCCTAAATAATGAAAGGATGCGATTTTTATTCATTTGAAGTAGCTTAAAATTCAGATGACAAGCATAAATGCAACTACATGCCTCGATGAACTGGCTGGCAATCGGCTTTAATTCCAGCTAGCACGAATCTATCGTTAGCACTTTTATAAATGATAAATGATTAACACAAGGGCAACTTCACCATCGCTGCCAAAGAAAGAGTCCAAATTTCACCGTTTAAACGGATATTAACACTTCAATCATTATAACAAGAAGAAAAATCGTTATTTCATCGTGAAAACAAGGATTAACACAAAAAGCAGATCAACGCAAGCACAACTCCAAACATTAGCGAAAAACAAGAATCCATATTTCACCGTCAAAAGGGAAATTAAAACACGCACAACAAAACAGGCTTTTCTTTTCGGCGAGAAGGGGGATTAACACAGGCCTATCTTTCCGCATTAGCGCAAAGACAAGGGTCTATATATTTTTGTTATATTAATTTATACAACAACTGAGTTACTGCGCGCATTGTGATTGGTTGATGCCTGTCATCTATTAGAGTACAGACGCACAGATGACGTCACTGCGTGGTGTGACTCGTGCGCGTGATCAGAGTTCATAGCCCAAGTCAGTCTTCTCGGCAAAGTTTTTCAAAACTTGCAGTGAAAACAACAAGAGAAAATTCAGCTTAATATTATAAATCTACTTCGAGGAACAATCCGCCAAATACCCTACACCTTTCGAGACATTTAACTGGGCTAAACAAGCGTAAAGTAGACAGTGACTGATTTGAAAAATATTTATCGAAAGCTGCAAGTGTTTGTCCGATGCTCGAGCAGTTTGAAGACGCTACGGGAAATCCATGAATGGCAGTTTAACGCCGTTGAAAACTTACCTTTAGTTAAAGCTTGCAGAGTACAAATGGAATAAAGGTCAGTTCCTTTTGTTGGCATTTCAATTTTCCTTCGTATTGCGTATTTTAAAATCGGTTTAACAGTGCTTCGTGATTACGGAAATCTATCTCGAAATGAAAACAATCGCAACCGAGGCTCACCGGTGACGGCGCTCTAGCGACACTGAAGTGTGCAGAAGTCTTGTTATTGTATAAAACAAATAGATTCCATTTTGACTAGTGCGTCTGTTCAGTTATAGATCACAGAAGACGTCAAAATGTGGTAACAACATCACTGACCCACTCGCCTAGCGGCTCGTGGGCCACTTTTTTGTTCTTCCCACACTTTGACGTCATCTGTGATCTATAACTGAACAGACGCACGGCAAAATGGAATCTATTTGTAAAGTAGCCTATTTACGACCGCTTTATACAAAGTGATGAAGGCCAATACCCCTCTCGGCACCGACGCAACAGATATTTGGTTAACCACTGCAATAAACACAAAACCTGGCAGCTCTTAAATATCCTGTAGCACATGGTTGTGATCAACGTAACCCAATGCTATGTCCCACGTTGACTGTCACCTCTTGTGAAAAGCACGTTTACAAAATCACTGTTATTATGAATAGTTGATTAATTGTTGTTTTTATTTTTTCTAGACCCACCCACTCCGTTTAATAGATCTTATCTTGGAGAGCCAGTTGTGTCTTACAGAGATCCCGATCAAGGATCACCTAGCGTAACCTTACAGTGCGATGTCCCCCTATTAAAAGAGGAAATGAAGTCATGGAAAAATGTTTCTTACAACATAACTTGGTACTCGGAGGGCAAACCTTTGTTTACAGATAATATTTGTGGTGTTTTGAGACCTGGAGCCAAAGAGTATGACGATCCTTGTCCAGGAAATGCATTATTCTCTAGACTCGATGGCTCAAAGTACAGCTTGCATCAGCACGTAAGTGTTTGCGGTCTAATTAAGCAATAGACCACACTTTCTAGGGGTTTACCGGCGCAATCAACCCCCACGGGATGTTGGGAGAACACGAGAAAAGATTGTAAATCACGAGACGTCAGGTCTCATACTTTATTGTATAGCTCCCCCTTGGGGGCTCTTCCGCCATACCGTATTGTCTCAATTAGACGCCGGACCCCGATTAAACGCCGGCCTCGTATAAACGCCGGGTAAAAACGGTTGTTTTTTTTTTTTTTAATCGATGTCCCGGCGTTTATTTACGTTCGAACCAACAAGTTGATTTTTCCCATATTTAATAGAACTACTGCGATATACTAGTACGCTATGGTATTTTGATGATCTTAACTAAACGTGTATGCGGAACTTAAAACTTTGTACCCATACTTGCTCCTGTTTTTTAGATATTCTTAGCGCAAACAGATCTGTTTGCCGCATATCCTGATTGCAACTTTCGAGTGCTGTATATAATGCTGTACTTTTCGGTAATAATCGTCCCCAAAGACTCAGGGACAGTTTGCCATGGCGGTACAAAGGGAAAACTCGTTCAGCGTTCACAAACTGAACTAGGTCTCGGAGGATGGGTGATAATAAATTAATTTGAAAAAAAAAGGCAGAAAGTTGCAATTCATAGATAAACGCCGGGCCCCGATTAAACGCCAGCTTCAAGTAAACGCCGGGTGCACAAAGCCAATTTTGAAATAAACGCCGGGGGCGTTTAATTGAGAAAATACGGTACATTCATTTAACCTTGATGGAAACGATTCCAGCAAATGGAATTAATTAAGGTGGCTGGTATCGGTTTCCAGCATTTTCAAGCATTTTTCAGCTCTTACACTTTTGACGGGTCTGTACTAAAAATATTTATCAGTTGATGCTACAATAATTGTATCAAAGAAATGCCCAATGTTTGGTGAATATGTTCTGGTCATTTTCTTGACGTCACTGGTTACCATAGAAACAGGATAACCTGTTAAAAACACCCTTAATTTTAGCTTTAAGTGCTTATAACTCAAAAACGAGCTCGGTGACCCCCATTTTTTATTGTTGAGTTATAATTAGCATGTTAAGATACAACTTTTTGTAAAGTTAAAAAAATTTCTACGAAGCGGTTTCAGAGCCACCTTAAATTTTTAAAAATTTAAGGTGGCTCTGAAACTGCTTCGTAGAAATTTTTTTAACTTTGCAGAAAGTTGTATCTTAACATGCTTATCAATGTTCAATAATAAAAATTGGGGGTCATCGAGCTCGTTTTTTAGTTATAAGCACTTAAAGCTAAAATTAAGGGTGTTTTTAACAGGTTATAGTGTTGCTATGGAAACCAGTGAGGTCAAGAAAGTAACCAAAACGTACTCGGCAATCATTGGGCATTTATTTGATACCATTATTGTAGCATCAACTGATAAAAATTTATTGTACTATCCAGTCAAAGTGTAAGAGCTGGAAAAAGCTGGAAACCATTACCAGCCACCTTAAACAAATGACAAATCGCGTGCATGATCCTGTCCTAATTTTGTGGCATAACATAAGCCGCTTCTGAACATGGTTAAGAGGCTGTCTCTGTAAGAACCACCCACTCGCAAATTCGCATAAGAATAATTTTGCTTGAAACTCTGACAAATGAAAGGCTTTACCAAGGAGACGACTGAAATACATTTCGTTTGCCCCTTTCGGGATCGCCGTAATGTGTGAAAAAAAGTAATTTTTCGAGTCACTGTAAAATATTTTACTCCAGTCGTCTACCAAGAAATTTTATATCAATTTGCTAATAAATATATTTAGTTTACTACGAAAGTATCAAATTTTCCCTCAATTTATCTGGAAATGTGAAACCAAGTGAGCACTACAATTTGGCTTCGATTGAAGGCTGAAAATGTCCTTGACTTAGAAGCTCATTTTTGAATATTGGGACCTAATTGCTAAATCTTACCTTCACAGCCGGAATTTGTAGGCTTTCATCGGCCAAAATATACAAAATCACATGTACTTTTTCAGTATTTTAAAGGTTATGACCTTTTGTATCAGTACATGTACGAGTATTTAAGACATTTCCGCCCATATCGAGGTCGACTCATTGGAGCAAATTCTGTCCTAAAAATAGCTTACCTGCTTCGCAGATCGGAATAAATACACCTTTAGCCTTTTTCCAATCTTCAGGATAGCTGAGTTCCATAACAGCTGCAACAAATGCTGAAGTGTGATTGTCACAGAAAACCTGGCAGAAGTCACGGACCGGGGTCGGCCGATTTCTTCCATATTTTGGCTGTTTTATACATTCGATCAGTGATGTTGAAAGGCAGTATTCTTAGATTTCAAGAGCTTTTCGTTTTCGAGATCAGACCTCCCCCCAAAAAACCGACCGTTAATTTAAAAAAATGCCGTTAAATAATACACTCAACAATTAAACAAGCTTTACTAATAAACGCGCTTCTTGAAGGCTCCTATCTTTAAGATTCTATCACCTGCACTTATATAGACTTGTGATAAACCATTATCGACCTTTCTGAAGCATTTTTAAACTTTCAGTACAAAAACCAATTTGCAGCAAGCAAACTTCAAAACTTCTCTTTGCATTTTTAACCACTTTTTGCGAAATATTTATCTCGAAAAGGCGGCGGTTAATTGCCAAAAAAAATATGTGCTGCTGAGAGGCAAGTAACCTACCTTTCCATATCCAAAAAAACATTTCTGGGATCTACAGATTCAGAAGCGGCTTCGGCGAGTATTCGAGGTGCGTTTTTACGACCAAAGCTGCAATTTGTCACGTCATCCGCTTTGGTCACGCGCTCTTTTTTGGCACAAATTAGGAAAAAGTGTTAAATTATTACAAGAAAATTAGCCCAAATATGATTATTTATTTTTCATATTCGCGCGAATTTTTTTACTGAGGTCGGATAAGGGACTGACCATTAGAAAAGTGACGGGGCGGCGTGTGGGGGGGGGGGGGGGGGGGACCAAAAAAATCATGCAATTGAAAATGTCCGAAAACAAAGTAATTCATGCAAGGGAAAACCCAAAGGAAAAAGTTATGTACAAGATGGGCCGCACTTTGATATAAAACCAGAATTATAATTCTTCTCGGAAAGTGTTCCAAAATTTACCAAATGGCATAGAGAGCGTGTCTACATTTTCAAAATTTTCCCTGGGAGGATGAACGCAGAATGCCGAACGCCGAACGCGAAACAAAATCACCCCCGGAGTGCCATTCAGGCTAACTGGAGTGTTGAACTTAAAAGCACTCCGGTTAGCCTGAATATCAAAGTAAAAGATGTAAAAAGGTATAAAGTGCCAAAAAGTTGTTTAAATACCAGACGTTTCGGGCTTCGGGCCCTTCATCAGTGAATAATAACGTTGTCTAATAATATTACCACTGACGAAGGGCGAAGCTCGAAACGTCTGGTATTTAAACAACTTTTTGGCACTTTTATGCTTTTTTACAGTTTTTACTTTGATTCATCAAACTGCCACGCTGTACTATGAACTTTTGTTCGTAATTTATTTAGCCTGAATATCGCTCAGGTTAGCCAAAAAAGGCCCAGATTAGCCTGTTTACGGTTAGCTCTCAATAATGGTAATGGGTTTTGCTTGCTTCGGTGATTTTGTTTCGCGTTCGGCTTTCTGCGTTCCGCAATTACCCCTGCCGATTTTATTACCGTCACAATCAGTGCTAACTTTTGGGCTCCCTCACCTCAAATTAATTTCTACGGGCCTGACAGGTATATTAATTACACAAGTTTTCACTATACACCTGTAGACTGCTACTTACTTTTTATGTCATAAAATAAATAGAAAGTAACGTTGAAGTACAAGCTATGTATTTAAGTAACACTGTCTTTAATTAATTCAATAGTAAATTGTGCATGACGTAAATTTAATCAAAAAAAAAAATCGTGCATAGGGCTGCAGTCAAAACAAAAAATTCCTGCAAGTCAAAATCCCCCTCCCCTCCCCATTACTTTTCTAATGGTTTGTCCCTAATGAGTTACTTGTGTCAGAAATAAAAAAAAAATAACGTGGGAGTCACCGACTTTGTTCGTAAGCGGTGACGAAAAGTCCTCAACAACAAATACTTTTAATCGTCCATAAATAACACCTCTAAACGGTAACACGGCTAATTCTCAACGATACAATCCTCGGAAAACAAAATGAACTCTCCCAAACTGTAATCGCACACGCGAATAAAACGTACGCGCGATAATGCTCGCGAAGTTAAGTTACAAATTCAAAATGTAAGAGCGCGCGCGCGCTAATCGCGCGTCACTCAAGTTCAGCAGTTTTCTTCTTTACATTTTCCCCCTCCCCACTGGGAGGTAGTCCTAGTGTGTCTCTAACAATCTATTTCAAGTGGAATCAGTTTGGTAATCGGTCTCACGAGAGTCTTGACTCCACACGCAACTTTAGCTACACGGGTGTGGCCATCACGTCCAGGATACACTTCAACAATTCGCCCTAGCGGCCAACGTCCTCTTGGGTTATCGGGCTGAACCACAATAACAACATCTCTAACTTTAAGGTCTCGAAATTCCGAAGTCCACTTTGGTCGGCTGTTTAGGGCAGGAACACATTCTTTGAGCCATCTCCTCCACACTCGTGAAATGATATCTTCAACCTTTCGCCATCGTTGACGTGGGTGAAAAGGTGTGGCTTTAATAGACTCAGGCGCGAACTGTCCCCCTATTTGGCCAAGCAAAAAAATGGTTAGGGGTCAATGGAACGTCGTCTCGCGGATCCAAGCTCTGATAAGTCAATGGAGGGGAATTAAGTAGCGACTCCGCCCCGGCAAACACAGTAATCAGCTCCTCGTCGGTCACATCTCGGTCACTTACAACGGCATAAATGGCTTTCTTGGCAGCTTTCACCATTACTTCGTGTGCTCCTCTAAAATGTGGAGCAGCTGGTGGATTGAATCTCCATGTGATTCCAAGTTCGACTGTCTTACTCTGAAGTTGTTGTCGGTCTAACTGGCTGACTAGTTTCTTTAACTTGCCCACTGCACCTACGAAATTCGAACCTCTGTCGCTTATCACCTCCTTCGGAACTCCACGGCGGCTGATAACGCGGGAAAAAGCATTTAAGAACGTGTCGGTATCCAACCCCCAGGCCATCTCTAAATGCACTGCTCGTGTTTCCAAGCAAGTGAAAAGGCACAGCCACCTTTTCTGTCGTGGTTTTCCGCGTCCTTAAACGGTGTACAAAGGGCCTGAAAAATCTACGGCTGTTTTTGGGCGAAGGGTCTGAAGGTGAAACGAAGTCTTGTTTTCGGTAGAGGCGCCATAATCTGACAAGCTGGCTTGTTTCGTCTTCTCCTACATTCATAACATTCTTGATCCCACTCGCGGATCTCTTCACGCGCGGCGATGATCCATTATCTCTCATTCAATTGACAAAGAGTGAAGTTTACTCCAGCGGCATGGTTTCCTCTCTCATGATAAAGGTCGCCACACACGAGGGGACTGGTCGCAGGGACCGGTCGCAGGGACCAGTCCCTGCGACCAAGTCCCATCGTGTGAACAGGCCAATTTTCGTCAAAAATCCGGTCGCAGGGACTGAATTTTGGTCCCCGAAATCGGTCCCAAGAATTCAAACTGGTTTGAATTCGTGGGACCAGTCGCAGGGACTGGTCCCCGCAATATTTTGCTTGGTCCCTCGTGTGAACAGGGTCGTGGGACTGGTCCCTGCGACCAATTAAAAATAAACCAATCGCTGATCAGCATTTTAAGCTCCCACAATTCTGCACGTTCGTGTTTGAAGATGGCGATGCCTGAACAGAGTAGTGAACAGATTGAACAGAATACTACTGAACAGACTGTTGGCATTAATATTGAAGATTGGAGCGTCACCAGTACACGAATGGTAATTGATTCTTCGTTCATAAGAAACCGGCAATTCTTCGTCTTGCATCATCATCAGGAGCAACAGAGTCTTTTTCTTCGCAGCTCTCGAAGCCATTTTTACTCGATGAAAACAAAGTTCCTGCCAAATTTTCTCGCTAGCTGTCGCTAGCATGTTTTTGCGCCATTTCATGAAGAGAATGCGTGACATCCGGTTCATGTTATGCAAATTTGATCGGATGTTTTTTTCAGCTAGCCTGGAGAATACTATACTTTTGCAGTGTTTGATGAAATGATGCAAGTTATTTTTTTTTTCAGGTATAAAAACACCGAAAGGAAACCTGATATCAAAATTATAAAATACGAGCGGATTTCGAACATTGTCAACATTCCATGTTTTTAAAACAATTGTTGAACACAGTCCAGTAAGCACGCTCAGATATGAACAATAATAGGAATAATAATAATAATAATTTTCCATCTCCACAAGGTGATTATCTTGTTTTATATATTGAAAACGTCACAAATACTGCTACCTTGCTGCGAAACAGGTCCCAGCGTGTGAACCCTTCAAGGGACTGGTCCCCGCGACTCATTCCATCGTGTAAACTCTACAGGGGACCAGTCCCTGCGACCGGTCCCTGCGACTAGTCCCCTCGTGTGTGGCGACCTTAATGCTTCACGATTAGTTTTGTCACCCAGTGTCCGCGAGGCAAAATAATTGGAAATCTGGTGTCGTATGGAAGGAAGTCTGCGAACTTTAATCGACCGTCATACCGGATGACTCCATCTTCGTCTAAACACGGGTTAAGCTTGATCAGCTGACTTTTCTTCGGTATCGGTTTCCCTGAGCTCAAAGCTGTGTACTCGTCACGGAATGCGTCGTGCTGTGTTAAGCCCACAATTTCCTCTTCGGCATCCTTTATTTCTTCAGGCGCCAGTTCCATGTTTGCATTTCTGTTATCTCTATTGCGCATGTTGTGCAGCACTCTTCTCACTCTTGCGTGTACTCGAACCAAACGTGCCCAACTGGAAAATCGTTTCGGATCAAGTCTCCACACTTCACTTGTGTTGTTCTCTTTCGGTGCGGCTTCTTTTTGAAGGTTACACGTCATAAGGGTTGCACTGGCATCCGTGTCCTCTTTCCTCTTCGAGGTTTTTATCTCTGGCATTTCGCTAGGCCTGTTCGGGACTTGCATCTTTGACCACTCGCTGAAATCCTTTGTTAGCCAGTCAGGGCCATTCCACCACAAGGAACACTCGGCTAACTCTGAAGGTGTGGCTCCTCTTGTGCACAAATCGGCTGGATTCTCGTCGGTAGAGACATGCTGCCACTGTGACGGTTCAGTGAACATCTGTATTTCTCCAATTCTGTTGGCTACGAACGGTCGGAAGTCTTTGCCACGCCCTCGAATCCACCATAGAACATCTGTACTATCAGAGTAGAAAGTCACTCTCTCTATTGGTGCTTGTAAAACCGTCAGCAAGGACTGTGTTAAGCGAAGGCCTAGAATCGCGCCCATGAGTTCCAGTTTCGGTATCGTCATCGGGGTCAGCGGTGCCACTTTACTCTTAGCTGCAATCAGACGACTGGTGACGACATCATTATAGTATTCAACTCAAGGAGTGAACACCGCGCCACAAATTTTCCCGCCTCCTCATACTATCACTTCGTTTAAATCAAAATGAAATGTCCAGTGGATTTATACTTCAGTAAAAAGCAATTTAATAAAAACAAATATTCCATTCGCCCTTGTTGGATACGAGTGGTTATAGCCAACGAGGCGCGAAGCACTCGAAGAAAGCTGACGAAAAATAATAAAACATGATTTTTCTATGTTTTATACTCTGATAAAACATAGGTTTTTAGCCAATCAGAGCGCGCGCAAACTCCTATCTATATTATAAAAATAAATAAATAAATAAATAAATAAACAAATAAATAAATAAATGAATAAATAAAGGGAAATGGTATTTCTGTACCTTTTCTATTTACATTTAATGGGTCCACCATTTGAAGATTCGTGTGGCATGTTTTTTACCAAATTGTGTGATTCTAGGTTAATTTTAACGATACATTCTAACTAATGCCGTTCATAGTCAGCAAACCGACTCTGGCTGATTTATGTAATTAGCTTTTGACACCGAAATAAAGATATCTATCTTTTTCCAGTCTTCCTTTAAAAGAACTCCCATCATTGTTAGTTAAATAAATTGTAAATTATGTTTGCAAGATTTTGTTTTTAAAAATGTACCAGAATTATTGTCCTTGCTATCTTCACCTTTATATGGCTTATTTCCTAACAAACTGTCTTCAAAACGCTCGAAATACGGCCTCAGATAACCCATTTTTTCAAATTTTTATTGGGGAGAATACTCCCAGACCCCCCTACGGGCACACGCCTGCGGCGCTCGACATTTCGCGCCGGAGGCGCTCATACGCGTCCCCCCCCCCCCCCCCCCCCCCCCCCCCCCCAGAAAAAATCCTGGCTACGGGCGTGAATGATGATGATTTCAGCAGCTGGGAAGGTCGTTCTTCGGAACAGAACCTAATGCTTGATGTATACGAAGCAGTAGATCTTTAGCACCCACTGTCTTTTGAAAATCGTAACATTTGTGCAATGGCAAAAGGTAAGAAGCTCGAAAACCTTAAAGTCGTGGAACTGAAAAATATTTGCGCAAGGTATGCGTTGACAGTGGTTGGAAATACGCAAAGGAAAATCCCTATATTGACGCCATAGAAGAGTTAGTGAGATGCTGTTCTTGTGGCAAGTAAGATGGCGGTGAAGTAAAGAAACTAAGAAAACACTAAAGCGATGTTAGAGAACTTAAGCACAGACGTTTTTGAGCTACGTTTTTGAGCTAACTATCTACATAATCGCACTCAGTTTGTTAAGATTGGTAACATCCAATCTAGTCCTGAAAACATTACTTGTGGAATACCACAGGGATCAACTTTGGGTCCTCTTCTATTCCTGCTTTATATTAATGACTTACCTAACTGCTCAAAAAAACTATCCTTCCGTATATTTGCTGATGGTACAAATATGTTTTATACAAGTGATAATCTGCATCAGCTTGAGCATGTCATGAATGAGGAATTGAAATTAGTTTTTAAATATTGTATCATCAACAAACTATCTATAAACCTTACTAAGACTAATTACATGATAATTTCATCTACAAGACTAAGACCATTTAGTATATACACACTCAGTGACCTTGGCTATTCCAGCAATCTGATTGGTTCGCTATCTCGGACTAATGCCGCATTATTCACTCGCTACCGAGTGGATAATGCATTATCCCATAAAACAAAACAAAATGGCCGGCGTAAACTCGCGTTTCGCTAGCGTTTCAGAATCAAAAATAGTGCAAATAGAAGACGACAGCGAGCCAGAAAACACCAAGAAGGCAACGAACTCTGGCCTAAAAGTTTTTAAAGATAAGTGAAGAAGTCATGTTTTGCAAACAAGTGTTTTTCAGTTTGTTTATCGAGATAATTACTGTGATCAATTCGACCTATCGCTAAATAGGCAGCAATTAATCTTCACGACTACAATTTGTCTCATAACGAGTATTTTTGTAGACTGGTTTGCCTGACAGAACGAATTTCTCACCGAAATCGGGGAAATAGAAAAAGAAGAATTGAAGTTTTATATCTCAACAAGAAAACAAGACAGGTCATATTACAACAAGGTAAACACTCACCTCAATTCGAGCCGCCATTGACAGGCACCTTCGCAACGAGCCAAACAACAAGCCTTTCTCGATAACTTCGAAAACTTTGTTTGATCAGTTATCGATTTTCAAGCAGACTTTCGATTAAAGTTGCCGATTTGAACTGTGTAAAAGGACCATTTTGACGAGGATTTCATCGAAGATTGTGTATTTGCCACTGTTAAAAGAATCTGTAAATAGTTTTGTACGTGTTTCACGCATGAATTGAGACGTCAAATTAGACGTCAATAAAATTGCCTTTCATAGGTTTCCTTTTGAAAATGTCTAGATTGTCTGTTTTGAGATCACTTCGTGTGTATATACTAAAACAATTATTCTTTTCAATCTCGGTGAATAGCGGCAGAATATTTACTTCGCCGCTACGCGGCTCGGTAAATATTCTGCCACTATTCACCTCGATTTCAAAGAATAATTGTTAATTATCCTATGCCATCATAAGCTGGAGCAGTGCATGTAAAACTAATTTACGTAAAATCATAACTAAGCAGAATAAATGTGTCCGAAGCATTTTCTTTGCTTATAGCAGGGAAAATGCTTCACCATATTACAATCTTCTAGGAATTCTCAAATTTGAAAATATGTACAAATTTAAAGTGGCTCTATTTGCTCATAAAATTTTAAATGATTCAACAAACATTCCAACAGTATTTCATAGAACCCTTACTCAGGCATCTGAAGTCCATACCTACAATACACGATTTGCTGCGAATTTGAATTTTCACAGGCCAAAAGTAAATAATAACTATGGGTCCTCTACTTTTTCTTTTGTTGCATCAAAATTTTGGGAAATTATTCCAACAGATTTAAAAAACTGCCTTACTGTCAGAGATTTCCCATGGTGCAATTTGTGCGGGGGCCCCCTGCGTTGTAGACATGTGCTCGATCGATGAGGTTCGTTTTCGTTTCGTTGTTGTTTTTGTGTTAACGTTGTTTTCGCATAGTCTTTTAGAGTTATCCCTGTAGTCATTTTGTAATTAGAAAGAGAACTCAGGATAAAGTATTCACATGGTCCTTCGAAGCCGGATGAGAAGCGAAACTTCGTAAAAGGGAACGAGCGAACGAAACACAAGGAACTCGGTGAGTCATCACATGATTTTACTGACATTGACATTCTGTTGCGTGAATACCGGATTTCTCTAAAGTTAATCATTGGAGGAAGTCGTCATTATGTCGCTGAGCCTTGTCAAGTCAAAGAGAATTCGCAGTGGACACAAGGCACATGTACGACGAGTAATAAACGAAGCAAACGAGTTGGCGGGAACTTATGATCATGAAAACCCCGAACAGAGAAGTCGAATTAAACATTACAAAACGACTCTCGCGAAGAAGATGGAAATAATCGCTGCTCTCAATGAAACGATTTTGAGCCAAGTCGAAGAAGAAAACATCGAAACAGAGATTGCAGAGTCTTCTGAATTTATGGATGAAATTGATATCTGCTTGACCACACTCGAGGATGTCTCGCGCGTTGAAAACGAGCAAGCAGTTTCTAATACACCACCCACGCAAGGAACACCTCCTCAACAAGTCGATGCACCGGCACATAGAGTCAGCAATTCGAAAGTGAGACTACCAAAATTGTACCTACCGTCATTCGATGGTAAATTTAAGGAATGGTCAACGTTTTGGGACAGTTTCGATTCAGCAATTCATTCAAATCAATCGCTCACTCCGGTCGAAAGGTTTTCCTATCTGCGAGCGTCACTTCGGGGCCCTGCCGGTGCCACAATGAATGGTTTGAGCTTGTCTAATGCTAATTACGATGCCGCCGTGACACTGTTGAAGGAGAGGTATGGAGATCCCCAGAAAATTATTAATGCTCATATGGATGCGCTTGTTAATCTCCCTACTGTGGAAAATGCACGTGATTTACAGGCTGTGAGGCGTCTTTACGACGAAGTAGAAGCAAATGTACGAGCATTGAGTGCACTGGGTTGCAATGCAGAAGAATACGGAGGACTCTTACTTCCCTTGATGTTTCACAAAATACCAGAGGAAATCAGATTAAGCATCTGTAATAAAGTCTCTAAGGAAAACTGGAATATTGAGGCAGTGTTGAAAGAGCTTAAGAAAGAATTAGCAAACCGGGAGCGTTGTGATTATTCGTCAGTCTCACATTCTGGAGATTCTTCTGCAAAGGAAGATCAAAAACCACCGCCTGTGAAGAAATCAGGGGGCAAGGGACCCCCCACTACTTCAGCACTCATGGCTGATCAGAGGGAAATCTGAAACCTTCATGCGTCTACTGTGGCAGCATCACCCATCCATTCAATGTACCATTGTGACTAACATTCAAAAGCGCAAAGAAATCCTGAGGAACAGTGGGCGTTGTTTCATTTGTATCAGGAAAAATCATCTCAGTAGAAATTGTCATTCACTATCCCGTTGCAGTAAGTGCCAAGGCCGGCATCACTCCAGTATCTGTGATCCTAGTGAGACACCCACAAGGCCAGCTGACACCGAAAACCAGAAGCGTGAAAGTACAGTTGATGAGAAAAGGGAGACATCATCTGTTAATATGTGTGTTGGCACAAAGAACACTGTTCTCCTGCAGACAGCAAAAGCAACCATATACAATCCAGACAACAGCCATCACAAAAGGACCGTTGGAGTCATACTTGATGGAGGAATCCAGAGATCATATGTCACAGAAAGGCTCCGAGATGCCATGAATTTGCCAGTTTCACACTCAGAGTCACTAACAATCAAATCCTTTGGTTCAAGCACCGGAAATCACCAAGAGTGCAAAATAATTAACCTATGCATAGGCACAGTGGGTAGTGAGGATGTAATGCTTTCTGCCATTTGTGTGCCAGTCATTAGTTCTCCGGTTCAAGGCCAGTGTCCTAGAGAAGCTGTGAGAAATTACCCCCATCTTGCTGGCTTGACTTTGGCTGATGATTTTGAAGGAGAAGCGCAAGTTGATATACTTGTTGGCGCAGACCAATACTGGAATCTTGTCACTGGTGGAGTCATCCGGGGGGAGTCAGGACCGACAGCTATTCACACAAAGCTTGGTTGGGTCTTGTCTGGCCCAGTCCATTATCAAGTGCCTTCATCAAGCACCACCATTAATCTGACAAGTACACATGTGTTGAAATGCCAAGTCACAAATCACCCTGATCCAGACCTGCTGGACAGCAAACTTGAAAGGTTCTGGAGGCTGGAAAGTCTTGGGATAGTTCCTAATGAGAGTAGTGTTTATGATCACTTCCAACAACGGATACGCTATGATGGCAAGAGGTACGAGGTCAACCTTCCCTGGAAAGAGCCACACCCCATGCTACCTGACAACTACAACCTCAGCAAGAGTCGTTTAATGTCCCTGCTATCCAGACTCAGAAGAGACCCTGAAGTGCTAAAGGAGTATCATGCGGTCATTCAGGAACAACTGAACACTGGCATAGTTGAAAGGGTTGAAGAAGGTGGTGCAGGAGAAGTGGGAGAAGTGCATTACCTGGCCCATCACCCAGTCATTCGTCAGGATAAACAAACAACTAAAGTCAGAGTGGTTTACGATGCTTCAGCTAAACAGAGTGGAGGCCCTTCACTAAATGACTGTCTATATTCAGGTCCACCGCTGTCAGAAACCATTGCAGATGTCCTCCTCAGATTCAGGTCCCACAAAACTGCACTCGTAGGGGACATAGAGAAAGCCTTTCTAATGATTTCTGTAGCTGAAGATGATCGCGATGCCCTAAGATTCTTGTGGTTTGATGACCCCTTTAGTGAAGATCCAGCGATAATTGTGTTGAGATTCGCTCGTGTAGCATTTGGTCTATCGTCCAGCCCATTTCTTCTGAATGCTACACTCAAGCATCACATTTTGAAGTACGGAAGTGAAGATCCAACCTTTGTACAGAAACTTCTTGAATCCCTCTATGTTGACGACATAATTTCTGGAGACGGCGATGACAATGCAGCTTATGAGTTGTACATTAAAACCAAATCAAGACTCGCCGAAGGCGGATTTAATGCAAGAAAATTTGTTTCCAATTCCAAGAGTTTAATCTGCCAGATTGAGGAGAATGAGAGATTGTTAGAAAATAGTTACCTGGGAACTAAGACCACCGCTTCAAAGAATAATTGTGAGACTGTTGTGGAAGAAGATGAATCATATGCAAAAAGTGCAACACACAGTCCAGGTATCCTGCCAGCCACAGAGAAGGTCTTGGGCGTGCAGTGGAACAAGGAGGAAGATCAAATGGTCTTGGATCTGACAGACGTAGTAGAAGATTCATCATTGGAAGAGTTGGAACCAGCAAAGCGCGATGTAGCACGGATTACATCTAAGATTTATGACCCTGTGGGTTTCGTCACCCCAGTGACTGTCAAAATGAAACTGTTTTGCCAAAGTTTGTGTAAGAAGAAGATGGGATGGGACGAGGCACTGGATGAAACGTCAAGAAGGATTTGGGACAATCTGCTCAAGAGTCTAAAGGAGGCAGAGCCAATCAGGGTGCCTCGATGCTTATTCTTTGGTGTCACAGGACAGGTGTTGTCAACAAGTCTACAGGGCTTCTGTGATGCATCAGTCAATGCGTATGCAGCAGTAGTGTACTTAAGAATAGAAACAGCAGAAGAAACATACCTCAAGTTTGTGACATCAAAGACAAGAGTTGCACCACTTGTCGAGCAAACAATCCCACGGCTTGAATTGCTCTCAGCACTGATTTTAGCCCGATTAATTTCCCATATCAGATCTGTCTTGGAAGGGTTTATCTCAATTTCTCACGTGAGATGCTGGTCCGATTCAGAAGTTGCACTACATTGGATCCGGGGAGGCAACCGTGAGTGGAAACAGTTCGTCCAGAATAGGGTATGTGAGATTAGAAGTCTCATACCACCAGATGCATGGAGTCACTGCTCAAGTAAGGAAAACCGGCCGACATAGCATCACGTGGAACATCACCAGCAATCTTGTCAGAAAGCACGTGGATTTCAGGGCCGGAATGGCTGAAGTCTTATGAGGAGATAAAGCAGATCAATGAAGAATCTATCAAGTATGAACGAGCCCCAATCGAGTCCCTACAGGAAGCAAAGGGAAAACATTGTGACCAAGTTTCACAGGTGCCGTGTTCGTCGCTTCTTACAGGATGTTCTAATGTAACAGTGAGTCTCGTTATAGATTGCAAGAAATTCAGCCGTTTGGACAGATTGCTGACAATCACAGCCCTTGTTCTAAGATTCATCAGAAAGCAGAAGTCTTTGGGAAGGGAAGCTCTAGTCCCAGTAGACATTCCGGCAGAAGATATCTTCAAGGCAGAAGAACTATGGATAAGAGATATTCAAACCAAGCTCACATCAAAAACAAAGTTCAGGAACTGGGAAGGAGAATTTGACGTGTTCCCGGATCCAAGTGGAATCTTCAGATGTGGTGGAAGGCTGGCAAATGCAGAATTATCAGAGTCGGAGAAACACCCTGCCTTGTTGGATGCAAGCCCATATGTCACATTACTTATTGTTAGAGCTTGTCATGAAAGCGTCCATCACAAAGGGTGTTAAAGAAACACTTACAGAATTGCGATCAAGATTTTGGACTGTTCGTGGGAGACAAGTGGTAAAGAAGATTTTGCATGGGTGCACAATCTGTCGTCGTCTCCAAGGGAAACCTTACAGTCCACCTATCCCTCCTGCATTGCCTTCTTTCAGGGTCACAAAGGACCAACCATTTACCTTCACAGGTGTGGACTTTGCGGGCCCACTCTACATAAAGGAGAATGGTGAAATGCGCAAGACTTATGTTTCAATCTACACTTGCGCAGTGTCCAGAGCCGTACATTTAGACACTGTTCCCGATTTGACAGCTGAAGCCTATATTCGAAACTTTCGCCGATTCGTGGCTCGTCGAGGACTACCTCGTGAAATGAATTCAGACAATGGCAAGACCTTTAAGGCGGCCTCCAAGATGTTAACAGCCCTGTTCAATTCACCCGAAGTAAGAAGACACCTTGCCAACAAAGGAGTGAAATGGACATTTAATCTCGAAAGGGCCCCATGGTGGGGTGGCTACTTCGAACGATTAGTTCAGAGCGTGAAGAGGTGTCTGAAGAAGATTCTTAAGAATGCAAGGGTCACCAGTGAGGAGCTTCAAACAGTGCTGGTTGAAATAGAGGCAACACTTAACTCCAGACCTCTGACATTCGTATCCAGTGGAGATATCGAAGAACCTTTGACCCCTTCTCATTTATTGTGCGGGAGACGTTTATTGGATATGCCGGACCGAGAAGAAATCGAAATCAGCCAAATTGACAGTGAGGAAGTTAGAGGGAGAGTAGCCAGGCTTGAGAGACTAAAGGATCACTTCTGGAGGCGTTGGCGGAACGAATACCTTCTTGAATTACGAAATTCCCACCGACTTAAAATGAAGGATGATCAAGAGCAAACTGTTGATGTAGGAGACATTGTTATTGTTCACGAGGATGGTCTGCAAAGAGGGCTCTGGAAGCTTGGCCGAGTAGAAAAGCTCATCACAGGCAAGGACGGGCTTGACCGTGGAGCAGTGGTCAAGTCAACCACACCCAAGAAGGGGAAATCAACAATGTTGAGACGTCCACTGCAAAAGCTATATCCATTAGAGTTTGGGAGCCATCCGCAAGGGAATTCGACGGCAGATAACTCAGATGTGTCTGCCAGGACAGTGGATGTTGAAGAGCGGCCCAGACGGGAGGCAGCATGCAGAGCAGACAGCCAGAGGAGATCGTTGATCGAAAATCAGTTGCTTTAAGAACACTGATCATTTGTTTAGTTTTTTTAGTTCTTTTGAGAAGTAATTCTAAGAACATTGAACATTTGCTCGAAGTATACATATGTATGTAAATACTATGTAGCCAGGCTTGAGACTCAAGGAACAGTGAACATTTGCTCGAAGTATAGAGAACATTCGCCTTAGAAATGGTGAACACTGATATTTATACTTCAGGTTAAGTCGGCCATTTGTGTGTAACTGGTCGACAGGGGGGAGTCTCAGAGATTTCCCATGGTGCAATTTGTGCGGGGCCCCTCCTGCGTTGTATACATGTGCTCGATCGATGAGGTTCGTTTTCGTTTCGTTGTTGTTTTTGTGTTAACGTTGTTTTCGCATAGTCTTTTAGAGTTATCCCTGTAGTCATTTTGTAATTAGAAAGAGAACTCAGGATAAAGTATTCACACTTACACTTCCTTTTATAAGCAATATAAATTATACCTTTTAAATACTCAATATTACTCTTCAGCATAATTTCTCTGAATTCTGTATATAACTTAATTATGATTTATTCACTTAACTTGTTTAATTCGCATACTTTTGTTAATCACATTTTACTTCCTTTATTCTATTGCTTTTATTAATTAATGTGTCTTGTCTTTTTTTCTTTTTTTAACGTGTCAGTGACCAACACGATAGCATATTTTTCTTTGGTCACTGAGCAAATTTTGTTTTGGCTTTACTATTATTATATTTTCCTTATTTTAATTAACGAATTTTCTGTAAATAGTGTGTGATAGTAAAATATGTCTGTAAATAGTGTGAAATAATAAAAATCGGAAAAAAATCTAAATCTACGGACGGCAACCGGAAGGCGAATTTGTAAGGTTTTAATGAACTTTTACCTCCAAAAATTCAACAATGAATGAATGCGCACTAAAGCAAAAATAAGTCATTTGTAGTGTAGTACAATTGAAATTTTGGTTAGGGGGGTCGTATCTTTTTCATTTCAATTGCCCAAGATTCTAACTTATAATTAAATAAAGAAAATCCTCAATTTTCTTGCTCAGTTGAGATTTTCTTCAGAAATCTAAGCAATAATACAATACAATATGAATTCACTTATAACAGCCACATTGCAAATTACTTTACGTTTTACATCGATTCTTACAAGTAGTAGCTTGAGTCTCAGACGTCCGAGGTCGATCACGGCCGCTACGCTTTCCCTCTCTTCCTGCGGAGAGAGGGTAGTTGTACATTTCAAAGGAAGCCGCTATGAATCAATGTGACTAGAGCACATTTGCCTCTCAAAAGATATCTTGGAAAAATACTTTTAAAGCTTAAAATAATATTATTCAAAGTTTGTTTTACATATAATTGACTACCTAACTGTCCTTTTAAAGACCGACATAAACGCAATTTTGTCGGATGAAATCCGATCTTCCCGATACTGGTTTGACAATAATGCAAATTTCGAAAAGTAAATATCAGTTCTATCGATTAAATAGAGTCCACAGATACGTACAGTGAGTTCTTTTATCCGTCTCCAGAATGCGAAACTGCACTCTGACTCGAATCAAAGCTTTTATGACAATCACACAAGAACTTTCATACATATAATCCTTTGCTTATTTATGCGCTAAAATATTTGGCATTAATGCAAATTCTTAGAAAAAGAGATACATATCGAAAGCGGAAATCACATATTGAAGCAGTCAATTGTTTATTTGACGAAAACTCTGAATATGAAAAATAAATAATCATATTTGGGCTAATTTTCTTGCAAGAATTTAACACTTTTTCCTAATTTGTGCCAACAAAGAGCGCGTGGCCAAAGCGGATGACGTGACAAATTGCAGCTTTGGTCGTAAAAGCGCACCTCGAATACTTGCTGAAGTGGCTTCTGAATCTGTAGATCCCAGAATTTTTTTTTGTGGATATGGAAAGGAAGGTAACTTGCCTCTCAGCAGCACATATTTTTTTGGAAATTTTAACCGCCGCCTTTTCGAGATAAATATTTCGCAAAAAGTGGTTAAAAATGCAAAGAGAAGTTTTGAAGTTTGCTTGCTGTAAATTGGTTTTTGTACTGAAAGTTTAAAAATGCTTCAGAAAGGTCGATAATGGTTTATCACAACTCTATATAAGTCCAGGTGATAGAATCTTAAAGGAGCCTTCAAGAAGCGCGTTTATTTGTAAAGCTTGTTTAATTGTTGAGTGTATTATTTAACGGCATTTTTTTAAATTAACGGTCGGTTTTTTGGGGGGAGGTCTGATCTCGAAAACGAAAAGCTCTTGAAATCTAAGAATACTGCCTTTCAACATCACTGATCGAATGTATAAAGCAGCCAAAATATGGAAGGAATCGGCCGACCCCGATCCGTGACTTCTGCCCGGTTTTCTGTGACAATCATACTGAAATGGACCGATTTCGATATAGGTGAAAAAATCGGAAATAGTCGTACATGTGCTGATACAAATGGTCATAATTTTTGAAATACTTGAAACGTAAATGCCAATGTTTCAAATTTTGACCGATAAAGGACTACTCTGTGTAGGATAGAGTTAGCAACTACGTCCCAATTTTCAAAAATTAGCTTCTAAATCATGGTCATTTTCAACCTTTGATCGACAACGATTTGTAGTGGTCATAATAAACTTAATTTCGCACTTCCAGATAAATCGAGGGAAAACTTTCGTGGTGAACTAGGAATGTTTATAAGCAAATTGATATAAAATTTGTCGGTATTCGACGCGAGTAAAACATTTTTACAGGGGCTCGAAAAATGCCTATTTTTTAATCTTTCAGACGTTGCAGCAGGCCCGGAAGGGGCAAAATCCTTTATGGCTCCTAACGCGGCCAGAAAATCATGTTTTAGTGCTAGCCTTGCTTAAGTCTTTTAGTTGGCAGAGTTTCAAGCAAAATTATTTTTTTCGCGAATTTGCGAGTGGTTGATCTTTACAGAGACATCCTCTTAAATCGCCTTTCGTTGTGATAAATTTTAATTCCACGAATGTACTTCTAAGTTGTTGGTCCTTTTTGTTAGATTTCATGCGAAGTTTCAGCCAAGTATACCAATTCCACGTCCAACCCTTGGTGCTTACCCAAAGCGGCTCCCCAGTCATTCTTTGCGGGAATAAAGGTGAGTGTTATTTCCTGAATGATCAGTTTTGTTTTAATATTAAATTTAACGACAGAAAACCACGAAAATGGTCATTGTACCGGAAGCTCAGAATTCACTTCCCGACGATCCAAAATTTTACACTTTTCAGCTTCATGCTACTCAGGTGTTTGAACCGCTGTGTAATGTTCCCAATTTCACTTGCATAGATTGACTATGCAATTGTGAAGTTACTATTTTTATGTTTGATTATTTCTGAGTCGCTTGGAAATTGTCTGGAGAGACTCGTTTCTCAGGAGCTCATTAACTTTACTAGAAAACTTTCTCCGCTACGATTTCTGCCCGGTTTACTTCATTTTGCCCCGATTAACTGCCCCTGGGTCTTCGAGGATGCGCGCTCACAGTATCGGGGCGTGCTGCATTAAATTAAATAAATGCTCTCGCACGTATTGAGTATGTGGTTGCCAATAACAGAGGTTTTGTGCTCCTCTATGCGTTGATGAAGACGTAGTGTTGTCTAACCAATAAAATCAGCGTCACACTGATCACACTTGAAGGAATAAACAACGCATTGATTGTTTACTAAAGCTGGCTTCTCCTCTTGTGACTTCAATTTGCCGCCCTTCTTAGCACTTGTGTAAATTAAACCGGTTGATGCTCAGTCCCAATTTTATTTTTAAGATCATTTAGTTGTTTGCGTTCAGCGTCAGCAGAGAGTAATCCACACGGGTTTTATGTTTCTCTGTCAGCCTCAGAAATTTCACCAAGGGGCCGGGTCACAGAATTAGCAAACGTAGCAATTCTTGAGTTGAAGAGTTTCAGTGGATACTTGAGCTTTGATTGATATAAGTCAAGATGACTTCAAAACGTCGTGGTCTTATTTCGCTTATTTTTATTGTCAACTGTATATCGAAGTGTCCTTTTATTAGGGTCTAAAGATTGCCTACACTATAAAAAAACTACTTAGAATTCAACTCTCCCTGATTTTGTGTCACGCACGAGCGAATTCGACGCTTTCGAGCCATAGCTGACAAACACATAAAATTATTTCAATTTTATGTGTTTGTCAGCTATTCAGTAAGTGATATTAAAAAAAAAAACCTTGTTGCACAGGGCGCCCGCCAACTTCTTCTGTGCACATAGCATTTTCATAGCGAATATATGGGAGTTTCATAATGGTTAGAAGAATTGCGTATAATAACGCAAAATATGAAAAAGAGATGCTAAATAAGCATAAGTTTATCATGTTGTGTAGTGTTGTTCTTTTTTCTCGAAATAGCGACTTTGCGCGGTTTAAAGGATTTTGCGCTTGCTGCTTACTTTAAATCTTATTATAAAGAAAGGGAGGAAGCTCCAACAGGTCCAAATTGGGAGAGCTCAGGCGCGGAGACGATTATTGCATGACCTTATCACATACGGGTTAAAATAACTGAACGCTGGTTGGTTGAGACGGAGGGCACTTCTTCTTAATCACGAGGGCACTTTTGGTAATCAAGAAGGCATAATTACTTGATCCTGAATAGTTAAGCGCGCCTCGTCTGTACTGAGTTGGTTTCCCGCTTGAAACGAGTTTTGAATAAAAAGTTCAGAAGCGCGATGCTTCTGAATTTGATATTAATGCGGTTTTTCCATCAAATGTGAAAGGAAATCGACAAGAAGAAATGAGTAGTGCCTTGGTGGAATACAGCCCGAAAAACAGTTCTGGACGGTTTGCGCTTTACGAAGAATATAAATTCAAGGCGGCTGAGACTGAAAGATAATATTTGTTCGTTTTGCTTTGCTTCGCCTTGTTAGGAACAAAGCCTGGAAAGGGCATAATTCTTTTGGTACTTACAGTTTCACTGTACATGTGGGAAGGAGAGTTTCAGATTCAAGAAGTCATTCAAGCTCGTTCGGACACTTTGTTTATAACTTTCATCGATGTAGCATTTCCTCGAGGAAGGAAGCCCCCCAAACAAGGGCAAATAAAATTTAAGAAGGCTCACGATGGTTTTCAGCAATTTCAAACTCTTAAACTTTAATTGGTGAGCCAGTACTACCACTCTTTATCAGTGGCTGCTACAATAATGATATCGAACAAATGTCCAATCATTGCTGAATAAGTTGTAGTCATTTTCAAGAGGTCACTGGTTACTATAGCAACAGTTTTACCTGTAAAAAGACACCCATAATTTTCCCTTTAAGTGTTTTTAACTTAAAAATGAGTCCGGTGACCCCCATTTTTTATTATTGAATAATGATTGAAATGTTAAGAAGCAACTTTCTGCAAAGTTATAAAAAAAATCTCCGGAGCGGTTTCAGAGCCACCTTAAATTTCCGAAAATTGCCCTCGAAGCGACGAGGGCAATTTTGTGAAAACTTTGAAAATCCGCGTGAAATTAATCCTTTATTTCCCTGGGGCCCGTGCGATTACATGTACTAAACATTCAATCGCACAGCTTTCATCCTAAGCAACATTTAAGATCGAGGATGGCTTGAACAATATACCCGTATCATTCAATCGAAAATTCAATCTCGTTCCCAGAGTCCACGGGCTCCACGGTCAGCGGTTGATCGCCAGGTGAAACTCTGGGGAAATGAAATTATCCGATTTAATTTTTTTTTTGATTGGCTGTTTCAATACAAAAGCCTTCGAACTCAGACGTATTTCTGGAAGTTGCTTGTGAAGCTTTAGGAGCCATGTTGCCGAGATTTTTGGAGTTCGTTCGTTTGTGTTTTGCAGTATTTTGGCCTTAAACCGCGTTTTATGATGCCATTTCTCGTTTCGTTTTCAAGGTAGGTAAAAACTAGCTTTAGTTTTAGGCATTTACCCATTTTTCACTCGGTTGTTTTTAAACTATTAAAACGATATTTTCTCCGATCGATGAGGTGGAAATTGTCTGATGTGTTTTTTAAACAACTACGAATTTTGGTAAATTCTGTTGCTTTTCTAAGTGTAAAAACATCCTGGCGACTGAACCTGTGTGCTACGCCGGCTGTTATCAGCTGTTATGCAGAGTATTTATTATAATAAAGGAAATATAAAACTTCCATATTGCACACAACGGACTAGGTTGTAAACCTAATCTCAGCAGGGCATGCCGCTGTTTATGAGAATTTCTTTAGACAGATGGTGATCGTATGTGAAAAAATTGGGAACCACACTGAACCTTGAAGGTGCATAATATAAAGTTCAAACACCAGTCCTTACTTAAAAATAAATTTAAAAAAACTGCACTTTGCTTGTTGATATGCTTTGACAATATTTTTTTCTAAAATTTCCCCTTAATCACCACCGCAGCCAAACCACCAACTGCTTAAAACTGTGGAAACCAGGATGGACTCCAGCCTTATAGGCCACAAAGCCCAAATGAAGACTCAACCAAGATCTGTGTTGTCCTGTCATCCTCTATTGCAATTGTTACACAATCATTTCTTTCTAATGGCTTCAAGAACTCACACCATAAAGTGTCTTTTGTGATCATAGATATAGTTTAATTTATTTTTGCAAATAGACACAAATAGACAACAAATAGACACCTATGTCCACTAACTGTAACATGAGAATGAAGTTGACATTTTTTTCCAGTCAGTCTGACTACTTATCATTTTGTGCTATGTACAAGTTACTGGGCAGTGTTTAATCCAGCCCACACCTCTTGACAGTCTTGTGAAGTTTCAGGAGACTTTCAATCTGCTGTATTGCAAGATATGTTTATTTCACAAATATTTGTTTTGGTGAATCTGTAAATGAAATCAAATGTTTCTGTCTTGCCAAAACAACTGTAGTACAACAAACAAGATGGGGGTACACTGGGCTAATGGTAAGCTCACTGGACTTTGGATTGAATGGTCCGAGGGTCATTGTGTTGTGTTCTGGGAAAGACACTTTACTCTCAAATATAAATGGGTTCCCACAAATTTACTTTTAGCAGTAATCCTGCAATGGACTAGTATCCCGTCTGGGGGGATATGGGGGAAGAAGAGATATGCCTAGTCACTTAAGAGCCGTTCAACGTAAGGTTCGAGTAATTTTGGAAATGGCCAAAAACAACCCTACCTCAAACTTTTTCTGGTGAAAGGTATCCATGAGTAAGTAATCAAATGGGCATTGAAAAGTTTGATAAATACAATCTGATCATGTGACAACCAATTAAAGTTTGACCCCCTGGGAACAATTTTTGTACTGAAAATTTCCAAAGATTGGCTAACTTTGCATGACTCTCATCACACCAAAGAAGGCATAACCTCCAACCAAATCATGCAACTTTTCTAGCCGGTCCTTATACTTTGTAAAAATTGTATTCATTTTTCCAGGGACCGCTTCTCTGCAGAGAAACAGTTTGAACCCGTACGAAACGGCTAGATCTAAATTTGTCTACATTAGGTCTAGCAAAAGTCTTCTAGACATTTTCTAGACCTTTCCAAGACAAATCAAATGTCTTGGGAATCTAGCAAATGTCTTGAAAGACTTTTCCAGTGCTGCTTCTTCTGCTTGTCTAGGAAAAGTCTTGAAGTTTCGTCTGGAATAGATCTTGACTAGATCTTGAGATTGTTCTTCTGGCCGGTATTATGGTTACAAGGCCAGATGTTCTGAGGTATCGTGTTGCCGCTCAGCTAGCATACCTGAAAATTGTCTTGAAGGTTGACTTATCCGAGACATACGATAGACATTTGCGTGAGGTGTTGAAAACCAAACAAAATAAACAGGAAAGAAACGGTACTATTTCCATTATCAATAAAATTAACGCAAGTTTGGAGCCGAGTTCTTTCGGCCGAGGATAAGAGCAACCTCGTCCCAGGGTTTCTCTTGTCTTTCCGTTCGCAAGTGGAATGATCGCAAAGAAACAAATGAACCGCTGGGTGTTGAAAAGTACACTTCTAAGAAAATATCTGAATATGCTGTGAACAAAAAAAAAAACTCTAAATCAGTCCAAATTGCGTACTTGCCCCGGTTTCGAGTCATACGCAAGGGTCATGATATGCATGGAGCGTTTAATTAGTTTGCGTGACGGCAAGTTCTCTTCACTCTTGACACAGACGACAGTTGACTCAAAATAAATTCTGAGGTTCAGAATGTCATGAAAACTAAACGTTCCATACATTTCAGTTCACGGAAACTTTTTGCGTTGTGGTATATGAGTGTAACAAATGAAATACCGTGTGCTAAATATAAACCCGAGCCGAAACAAACAATTATGTAGCAGCTCTCGGAACACTCTCTCTTATCACAAAAGATAAAGGAAATCAGCAAAAAAAAATAAATTGTTGGCTGATTATCAAATAGAAGAGGCAAAGCGTCGTGTAAATGCTACAAACTGCTTTGAGAAACGCTTTATAAATTAACGTACACGAAAAATAAAAAATGTATTTCGTATTGTGCGTACACTTACCCGTAAACAATTAGCATCGATTCATTTAGCAAGAAATATTACAACATGTATTGTTTCATTACTGCATTTTGTACAATCGTGATTTATTCATCAAAGAGAAAAAACGTTCAAACAAGCAGCATATTTTTTCTATATAAATAAGTATTCACAGATTTCTGCGGTGGAAGCCTTGTTGCTACCTGTCATTGATGTGAAAATAATTACTCGATACCTTTCTGGATTGAGTGATCCGTTCATGATGTACTGTACAAAGGTTAATCTGTTTCAACTGAATTCGGGAAGTCAGCTACAAAGGCAATATTCGGCATGTCCTCAAAGCACATAAAAACACATTTGCGGTTTATCTGTTCAATGTCTAGCACAATAACATCCTCTGCCTTTGCTGCTCCTACTACCATGACGTGAGAACTGGAAGAATCAATTAGTTTAATGGGAACACATTCACGCAATCTTGTTAACACAGGCAAGTTGCGAACGGTACAGTTACAGGCGGTCACCGTTAGGCAGAAACAGATAGGTTTGACTTGGAAAAAAAATTCAATTTGGCCATATTCTCGGACGTTTCGTCTCCTTATGCTTACTGTAAAACTGTTTCTACTTTTAACACGCTCATAGGATCTTGAGTGCAAAATTCCACTTCCACACTTCAGCCGTTTGAATGACTTCACCACTGGTGAAAGGGGTGCAGATCCTAAGAAATCTGCGAGGGCTTGAAGTTGAAAACCAGACAACCTCCGCTCTGAACTTGCCCCAAGAGCAAAATATCCTTCAGATAATTCGATTCCATTTGAAAATCTGTAGGAGGATACCATTTTTCGGTAGAAGTCAGTGACTGGGCCGTCCTCAGGAAGAAACGTTCTTCGGAGTTCGGGAAGCTTCTTTGCAATTGAGACGGCTGATATTATTTGAAACTGAATGTTTTGAGTTCCATGAAATGTTTTTTAAGAGAAAGCCGTTCTTGTCCTCGAAGTGGAAGCATGAATGTGTCCACAATGGCCCTAGTGACCGTACATTATCAGCTAAATGGACAAGAAGGTGAAAGTTCGATGTTTGAAACCGCAATCCATAGTAGCCCTCAAACAGAATGCAAAAGTGAAGCAGTAAGCGTTCAGCATGTTCCAATTGCCTTTCGCTAATAGACTCCAGCAAAAGGATAAAAAATTGCTTCACTCAGAAGCAGAAAATGTTCGTAGTATGGTTTTGGAAGAATATTATAAAGAACAGCAGGACCATAAGACAATAAAAATGAACGCAATTCGGAGGCTTTAAAGTATTTCCGGTGATTTTCAATCGACCGAGGAACTCTTGATATATTGTTTGGTGGCTTAATGCTGGCGAGTCTTGCATCAACCTCTGATATACGAGAAGTAATTTTATAGTCAGTTGTTTCTCCTGAATCAAACCAGAGCCCGAGAAGACGTTTACATACACCAAGCAAAACACAGTGCATGTAATCTATCCCTGTCCCATCAATGATATCGTGATGTTTGAGTCCACCGAACCATGATGGCCCTTTAATGCCATTGACAGGTTTTCGTTGAGCAGCTGCTTGACGTGACTCTTCCAACGTTTCCTCGTGAGTGCGTTTTGGACCCTCGGGGTCGTCAAAGTCGAAGGGAAAAGCGTGTACATGTCCTCCTTTTCCCCCCGTTTTTACAGTTTGTCCAGCCTGTTTACATTTAAAACAGCCATGAAATCCATTGTACTGAACTGTGTTACACACTAGACACTTAGCAGGAAGATCGCATGTGCCTGCTAGCAGAATTGCTCGTGTTGTGAAATAATTTTCATCCGAGCTTTTAACGAGCAAACCTTCATTCTCAAGAATGGACAGAGACGAATGAAAAGGCTGAAGAAATGTCAACATGCTTGGCTTGGAATTGCCAAACCAGAGGCCTGCAAAAATCATGTTGTCTTTACTAATACGTTCTTTGTAAGGAAGTTCATTTACTACAAAATAAAGAGGCCAAAGGGTGAACTTCGATGATTTAAATACTGAGATGCCATCCGTGTTCCACGTCAATGAAATGTTTCTTTCATCGGACAGTATTCCGTTGATACCTGTATGTCTTTTGTAAAGCTCGCCATCGTATATGTCCTCGATGTTATGTTCATCTTTTTTAACTCGAACGAATCTATGCTTGAGAAGGTTTAAAAACTCAGGTCTTGCAAAAAAGTCCTGAATTTGTGATGCGATTGGTATTTCAATGAAGAAAGCTGTGTTACCAGAGCATGTTAAGTCACGAGCACAAAAGGAATTCGGGCACACGGTGAGGTTATTTTCGACTTGCAGGAAGCAGTACGAACAATATCTATGGAAACGCATAGGTGATTTAAGGTTGTGAAAGTGTTTCTTGAGTTCGAACATAGATTTCGTGCACAGATTTGGAGAAAGACAGTGAGCGCTAATTAAAGTTAGCATGTCCGATAAAGCTTCCCCGCTTAACATGTGTCTGAGGGCAAATGTCATAATTAAAAGAGCACTGAGTCCAACGGTAATAGTCGCTCCTGAATACAAGGGTTTGAAATCTAGGTTGTCGTCTTCATCACTTTCCTTCTGGATAAAGTGTTCAACACTAGGCCCCTCAAAAATTGGTCCCTCTCTTGTAACATCATCGGTATCTATTTCTTGTTCAATATGCACAAGTTCATCTTGAAGAGTGTCCTGTATTTTTGCCAGATATTCATACAACCAGTCAGGATCTTCACCATTTTTATCGTCTTCTGAATGAGAACTTTGTCGTTGCTCAATTATGCAGGTATTATCAGTTGTAGACTCAATCGAGTTTTCATCCTGCCCCACTGGCTCAAACTCCTCCTCTAAGTTGAATGCGACTTGGAAATCGACAGAACGATCATTTTCTGGTTTCTCTTCAGCAGTATTCTCTGATGGAGCTGATGAGCTAACTAGTTAAGAACTGTGCCGTGGAACATCTTCACAGAGGGGTAGCGTGCGTTGCGAAGATGCCACATCCACAAGTGCATTGGCACACACGGGAAGGACCATGTTGTTGTGAATGTTATCCACATTAAAACTTGATTCCACATATTTCTCAGAAATTTCTTTCGTTATCTCAGCCAGCTTTGTTCGCTTCCGCTTTCCTTTTGGCTCTTCACCAGACATACTATCTGTGGTCAAACGCCGAAGACGAGGTTTTGCCACAAAATCTAAATGTTTTCAAAACAGTTGCTTCAGTAGTTGTTATCAATGCGTAGTGGACTGACCTGTACATCCACGCCACATGAAGAAACAAGCATTGATGTATTGTTATCAGTGATATCAAATGTGTGCGCGTAACGTACATGATACTTCGGCCTGATCCACCAATCAGGATCGGAGTCTCTAAGAAATCTATAGCCAGCTTCCCAAAGGCGGGATTTACATTTTGTACTTGTAGTATATCTGTTGGAACGCGAACGCTCGAGCTGATCAACGACCGCTAGCCGGCTTAAGTGAGTTGCGTTGAAGTTTAAGTCTCCTGGTCAGCAATGAGTGATTTACGATATGCCTGCATCCTTTGGATTGATGAGGACCAATATTCTGTGGTCGCGATATCAGATATAAGGGGAGATGTGGAAGAAGGAGGTGAGGCAACGGTCGCTTGGCGAATTGTCGGCAAAGGCAAAAAAATAGAAACAGAATGGTACCAAGCCAAGATTCTGAAATATTCTGGTAAGTAGTTTTATTCATTATATTAAGTCAGTTAATTTCTTTATTACTATCATTTGCATACGGCCTTAAAGAACAGATTTTGGGCAAGAAGTCGTTGGCAATTAAGATACATTTTGAAATGTAATAAACGCGGGAAAACACTCAAGCTTAACACAAACGTCCTTTTTGATGTTACGAATACGCTTTTAAATATCACACTTTGGTCAGCTTGAAAAGAAGAGATTCACTTGATTTATGCCTGATTATGTTCATTTGAAATTTCAAAAAGTAATTCAGTTTGGTCTTCGCGTGACTGTGAATCTTCCCGGGACCTTGTATCGCGTGATCATGAACCTGATAGTATGCATAATTATGCATAGCTCATTGTCGTTCGACATAAAATTATTTATTCAACCACATTAAAGTCGTAGACTGTGTAGACTGTTAAATTCAAGAATCTAGTACATATGAGAATAGGTGTAAAGTGGGGAAAGGAGCACTTCGAATTCTATTCGTGTAGTTCTCCCATCTGAACTTCGCTAACTGAGCTCAACAAAGACAATTAAGTGCGTTGGAAAAGAGAGCGCAAACGACTTCGGAGCTACTCGCCTAGACCTAAAGATAATTTCGGTATTCTTGAAAATGGAAAGGTTTTGTCACGTCCTGGAAATGTCAAGAACCGCAAATTGGAGGCCCTATCAGTTTCCCTCTGAATTTGATATAGTTGTGTCTTGGCACAAAACAGACAGACTCAGCAGGGCTCGAAATTGCGACCGATGAAGTCGCATTAACATCAAAACTTTTCACCTTGCATTAGCGACTCAAAACAATTTTCTGTCGCAAATTTGGGACTATATTAACTTTTTCTCTCATTTTTCGTGACTTCTCCACGTGACCGTCTCTAAGACATTCTAAACTCATACTGTCTACTATACTGTATTTTTCGCTAAAAATACATGACTGTGTAAATCTAGCTCGCATAAAAATTTTGTCACCGTGCATTGTCAGCTTCAAAGACGCGGTTCGCGCGAAAATCTTCTAACATTGATTTTTTTTCTAAAACTTCTACTCATGTGAGATTATGGGTTAGTCATGTCAGAAGTGTAAAAACATTGGGAACACCGAATTTCTTGCGGAGATAAGATGTCCGAAGACTAGCCTAAATCTGAAAAATCGGGCTTCATTACTGAATATGGCTGCAGTGTCTGTTAGTCCAAAAATTGTATTGCAAATAAGTACCTGAAAAGCAATTCTCTCCGCCAAATATCACCAAATATGCGCGGTAAAAGGTGCGCATAAACAATTAGCGCATACGTCCTTGACCGTGAGTATATCGAATATACCGATAAAGTTTCCCCGATTTAATCAAAGTATTTGACGTGTGCATCAGTTTCTCGACTGCATGCATGTACTTTTCATTCCACTTATTGGTCTAGGCACGTAGATTAGTGCATGAAATAGTTACATGCCACAGATCGTGACACTGCATTGTGTACTAGATATGGATCCGATCGTCTTATGCTGAGCAATGGTAGTCTAACATGGTCAGGTTATTAAAGCGTTTTTATAATGTTTAGCAAATGAAGACGATTTCCATCTACTCTGTGATCAATTAGCGGAAGAAAAAGAAAACAAAATCACAAACGGAAAGAGAAAACGCAAAAAACAGCAAAGGGAAAAGCCCTCGAGGAGGAAAATGGCAACATAGACGAAATTGGCAACAAAGAGGAAATTGGCAACAAAGAGAAAGGTGAAAACAGTCATGGTGACAAGCAAGCACCTACAAAGAAAAAAAAGAAAGCACAGCAAGGCGACAAAAAATCTAAACAGTCTGCAGAGGTCGAGGCGGCTCAGCTACGAGCAAACAATTTTTTTAACACACTGGAAAAACCAGTGAATACTGGTCACAAACCACCAACTGTTACTGGGGACAAAGACGACATCATAGTAATATGTGACAAACAAACACAACAGGAACGAACGACGACGCCAATTACTAACACAGAATTTACGCCCATTACTAACGAACAACGAACGCCAGTTACTAACGAACAACGAACACCAGTTACTAACGAGCAAGGGACACCTGCCACTAGTAACGCACAACGAAGCCCAAATACCAACATACAACGAATGCCTATTACTAACGTACAACGGACGCCTAACGTACAACAAACGCCAAACAGTAACATACAACGGGACAACATGGAATCACTAAACGCGACAAAACAAACTGATGGCACATTACAGACCAACATGACTCAACTTGTTCGCGATGTACCAAAAGGACCATAAAACAATGTGACACCACAAACATACCGGACTCTCAATTCTACAAACGACGTGACACCACTTACCCCACTTTCAACCGTTTCACGTAGACCAGGGAATATGACACAAACAGCCAACGCAAAACAACAGCCACAAAAGGCACTTCCGACGCAACAAATCGACGTGCATGACAGTGTAACAGGACAACTAACGACGCCCATTTCACAGACAAACAGGGTAACACTTACACGTCAAAACACTACTTTTGGGCAGCAAAACATGAGCATTGGTGGGCAAACCCAAACTGACGTCACAATACTTGGACTGGGTGACGACACCTTACTCAGTGGTAAACCAAAACCTGCGGCTCGGTTATTTGGAACCCAAGGTACCCCATACACAGACCTCCTCTCTGGGACCACCGATGACGACAATTTCAGTTTGTCGTGTGCAGTAGGGGGTGCTATTCGTCACTCCTATAACTGCAACGAAGAAGACACTAATGACATGTGCATCGATAATATGGATCAACTCCAAAGTGGCGCTTGCGCCGACTGCGCTTTTTATAAAGCACAAAATGATGAGCTCCGGGTGAAGTTACACAACCTGAAGGAAAAGTGTGGCGGTAAGTATTAATTACAAGTAACAACACAGTTCTTTGCAAATATTCCTGTGTAGATTAAGTCAATATTCTAAGTTACCCACTTGCAATTACTGCAACCATTGCATGGGTGTCATAGGTACGATTAGATTTTAATTCGAGAACGACCTGTAAGAAAAAAAAAGTGAGCAACTAGTTGTACAAATCAGAAAAATGTACTGTATCTGTATAGTTCCAACTGGGTCGTGAAAACAATAAAACTACATTTTTATCTTATTTACGGTAGTTTTCCTCACTGCACCGGTCCAAGTTATCAACTACCTCCGGGATCTCACAGACTGCCTAACAACATGTAACATTCAGGTACATTAATTCAGCATGTCGACTTTTGATTAAGATTTTGTGCAGCTTTTCCTCATTGACAGTTTGCCAGTTACCGGCATTAATTGCTGTTTTCGACTTTTTTTTTTAAGTTGTACAGTAATAACTTATCTTTTATACTTTGTTTTTGTTAGGAAAACTACAGATTCACTGACAACCGTGAATTACCACCTACACATACCGGTAGTCAAGAAATTCAAACGTCACCACCATCCGCCAGTTTGGTAGGTTACAACGTTTACCGCATTGCTTTGCCAGTGATTTGTTACTTGTTTTTATTCAATTGTATAAGAAGATAAACCTCGTAAACTGTTTTACCTTGGCTCAGTATGGAAATGGTCCAAATAAACGTCAGGGCTACAAGGTTAACTAGTGAGTCTTAAATAAACGTATCCGGGCGCCTAATCGGAACAAAAAAAAAATAGTTATTCGATTTTAGTGTAAGGTGTTCTATATGGTATTCATGAAAATCATGAATAACTACGGTTCCGTAATGATTCCATCTAAAGAATACATTTTATTTTCATTTTCAGGCGCTCCAAAAGTCTCATGTGGAAGGAGGCGCTGGTAGGCAGGAACTCTGCCCAAACACTGGTGTATTTATTCCTGTTACAAAGTTAAAGGCGGTACACCATAAAGCCGGTTTTGACCTTAAGGTCTTGTTCCACGAACTTGTGGAACACTTCTTCTCGGAGGATGAGCCTGCCACTTCTGTTGCCTTTGGGACAAGAAAAGTTCCAGCCAACACATCGGTCCTAAATCCTGTGATCGTTTCTGCCATCCAGGGTAAGACTTCTATCATGGTTTCTATTACATACCAGTACGCGTCGTGGCCGACATTTTGAAAGTAGCCCAATAAGTGCAGTGTTTCTGGGATTTCGATGGCAAATGATTTACATAAAAGTACGAATTCTGAAATATTGAAAACCTGTTGGCTAAGGACATCTAGTGAACGATTTTACTGATCAAATTCGAGGGATGTACGGCTTTTGGGAAAAGGTCTCTGGTTGCTTCCCTTTTTATCACCTTTACACTACCAGGGGTATGTGTGTGAAAAACATGTGAAGAGCATTTGAAAAGTGTGTGAAAAGAAGCAACCATGTGAAATAAATGTGAAAAATTTCACATGTGCACTGTAATAGAGGTTCACATGCATGTGAAATCATCATAAGGCATGTGAAATTTTTTTGTTTTGGATGTAAATTTTTTTCACACATGTGAAATCCATGGGATGCATGTGAAATTGTTTTCACACATGTGAAACAATTTGGTCATGCATTTGAATTATTTTCAGTGCATGTGAATTCTCTTTCACACATGTGAAACATTTTTTGCCATGCATGTGATATTTTTTTACATTGTGAAAAAACCTTGTCGCTTGAACCGTTGTGAAGTCCATAAGTCGAAACAAGCGTGCTGCACTTCCAGGTTGAATATACAGTACCTCTTTTTTTAATCCACGCCTCGAAACAAGCGCGCTACACATCTATCTTGACACGAGTCGAAAAACTTGTCAATTTCATAAAAATGAAAACAGCCAAACATGGAAATGAACACCAATTTTACTGCTTTGATTTTCTGTCAATGTCTGGCAATTCTAACCTCAAACACAACAAAATAAAATTGGGTATCACTTCAAAACAAAATCATTGCTTGCCGAGATTTAGTAACAATAAGAATTAAGATCTGACCATTTTGTGTTCTCACCTTCACCGACATTTCATCGTGGAGCAAAACTTTCCACCCATCATAATCTCGAAAAACTTGGCAGATAAACTGAGAAACTGATATGCGTTTCATTCTCACCATTTATTCCTTTTTAAACCTTGAAAATTCACCAGAATGAGATCATGCAGAACGAGGAATCATCTCCTTTGATCAGCTTGCGATCGCACGCCATTATTATTGAGACCGCAGTTAAAGGGTCCAGCGGTCTTCCGTGATGTAACCAATCACAGTACACGAATTACGCCACGTGACTAGGTTCATGTTTTGTCGTTATTCTTTCTGCTTTTTGGCGCCATTGTTTTTGAATTCTGTTGTCGGTCGATCGCTCGTGAAAATGTGAACACAGGAGATTGAATTCTAAACTGCTGCTTTCAGTGTTTATGTGTTTCGCTTTCAGTATTTATGTATTAATTTATAGAGATCAGATTGTGCTGTGTTAAAAGGCGAATAGTGCACCAAGGATTGTGATTCTTTGAACGGATCAAAGTTCTTGTTTTTGGGATCTTTCTATGGCAGTCATTAGGGAGCTTTAAGATACAGATGTTATTTACAACATACTTTGGTGAGTACAACTAAGCTTATATTTCTCTAATTAAAAACCTAACTGCAGGCTAGAGATTTGCAGAAAAAATACTTTGTTTGCACAAACTAGCTGCATTATGTTCGTTGGATAGGTTTAGTAAAATTGTATGTGAACTCTTAATAGTCCAATGTACTGCCAGCATGCAGGTCAAATGTTTGTAAAGTAGCATGTGAAATATAATTATTATAATTTACCATTATTTGATTAAAAAAATTGTGAAATATGTGAAACCTCTTGTGATTAATGCTGGTGGCATGGGGGTGAAATATGCATGTTGTAGCATGTGAATTTCTACGTACTGTTAAACCTCATTTGAAATGCAGGTGAAATAAGTGTGAAATAGCATGTGAACTTTTCTGATTCACATAGAATTTGCAAGTGAAAATTCATGTGAAATGGAGGGTGAAAATGCATGTGAAATTCTATCAAGATTCACATAGAGTTAACATGTGAAACCTCATGTGAAATGCTGGTGAAAATGTGTGTGAAAGGGTTGACATCGTTTCACACAGTTTTCACATGCAATTTCACTACACAAAATTTCACACACATGTGAAATATGCATGTGAAATACATGTGAAAAACAAGTGAAAAGTGTGTGAAAAGTACGTGATTTTCACACATTTTTTCACAGGGTTTTCACATACATACTCCTGGTAGTGTTTTAAGCACCCGTTTATTTGGGCAACACACTTCTCCCTGAGAAGCGTTGCGTGACAAGCCAATTTACAGGACATTTCACCCCGCGTTTGCGGTGCTCTACTGTCAAAATGTCGGCCATGAAATCTCATTCAAGTTCTGAAGTTTGGCTTTCGTGACTTTGTCTTGATGTTGGCGTTTCTTTTTCAGCTTATTTACTGGCCAGTGCTACCAGCCTCAACATTCGCCCCCTGGACCCGTCAAAGATTAGCAAGATGTTCACAAACAAATGCACTGCTGCAAAAGCTAAGAAAAAGAAACAACTTGTTTCTATTTAGATGAGCAACAGTTCGAATGCGCCCAACTGTGTTCATGAATGCTTTCCCCGGGTGTTTTCCCTGTTTTGCAGACGTTCAAAATCACAAATTTGGCTTTTCCTGAATACCATACCAGTCGAAACTGTTGCTCGTATTTAAGTAGAACACAGCAGCACGAACTGTATAAATCATGAATGACACTGATTATATTAGTTTTCAAATGTATATCAGTAAGAGTTTTAGTTTAAGTTAATTATTGCTAAAAAAAATTGTAGTTATCGAATGGTCCAGCGAAAAGGCTTGATTTGTTTGGCTAAAAAACAGAAACAGTCATGGCGATAAAGTTTGCACCAGTAAATTAAAATGCCCGATAGTTCGTTTGCCGCCAGGTCGCCGGTTGTGACACTAGAAATCAGTTTTAGCGAACACGTGCGAATTAACGCATTCGACCGTGAAAGGAAAACACAATATCAAATATCGCATCTGTTGCTTTTATCTGTTGCGTGCGGGCGATGGGTGTTCCGTTTTTGTCTCGTGTCGTCATGACGTTGTCATGACGACACGAGAATATGCGGTGGGGAGAAGGTGCATTGCATGCGTGTTTGCTTTGTGAGGCCGCGGAATTTTCCCGCCCTGTCAATATTTTTCCCGCCATGTCAACATTTGCTTTGTGAAGCCGCCGGAATTTCATATCAAAGAACAACAGATAATGTTTCTTTAACAAAGAGGTCGCAGCCCGCTGGTTTATCAAACTGTAGGTTAGGAGTATTTATTGTAAAGGACTTATTATGTGAAATACAGGCACACTTTTAATTACTGTTCTTAAAATTGATTTCTTTTCTTTTACGTTTATTGCTGTAGTTAGTTCACAGTCTTGTGCGGTTCTTCTGATCGGTCTATCAAGCGCAACAAATTCGAGCTAATTCGGTGCACTCGCACGATGATATAAAGCGTTGACGTTATCTGTAAATAAACGACACGCAATGCACGCAGAAGAGATGGCTTTTTTTTATGAACTTGCAGCGAACGAGCAAATTCTTAGCTGTCCAACAGTGCGTTGAAAAGGGTTGAACGGAAAAACGAGACCCTAAAGAAGACTGTGATTGCTACGTGAGTATTGCACAACATTTGTTTTGAAAAGTGCGACCTCTATGGCACGGATAACAACGATCCAATACCACAAAATAAACGATTAGATAAAGACAATTATTTTGATGCTAAATCATTAAAAATGTCTTTTAAGCCAGCAAGTATGGCGTTTGTTTGTTCCATTTGCCTGCTCTGGGCGTCACGGAACATTTTCGTTCAAATCTTGCGTTGTCCTGTTCCATTCCCTTTTCAAGCATTTCAATAAAAGAACTCTGCCAGTCTGGAGTCGTACTTTCTCGCCTTTCTTTTCTCAGGCAGTTCTGATTCATGAAGAGAAACATTTATACTTTCGATTTGCGAAGCCTCGTTAACACTCGGCTCTGAGGTAAAGGTAGTGACTCATTTGATTGCAGTTTTAGATGGATCGATGTCCCACCACCGGCACCTCAACAAAGATGTCGAAATAGGGGAAGCCTTCCATAATTTTCTGAATTCCAGCTTCTCCAGTCGAGCGAGACCGCTGCTTTAACTGCTAGAATTCGTACTCTAGATTGTGCTGCCGTTACTTCACCTGCTGTAGCATTCTCTGGCTTTCTGGACACCTTTCTTTATACAAAGAATAGATATCGTTCCAGAGTTTGATTTTTTCTCTTTGTGAAACTCCCCACAGCTTACTAAATTTTGGCGCCTACGGTGAACTTCGTGCGTTTCTTCCTCAGTCCAGTTAGCAGACTTAACGCGAGGTTTTTTCGTTTTTGTGTTTGCCGTAGCAAGTACTTCGACATCACTTGGAACTGAAGACTGAGGCGATGGCATGCTTCTCGCCAGTAGTAGTAGCTGGACGATAAAATATGGCCGGCTTGTCGATGGAAATGGACAATGTTAACCGCCATTCATTGGCTGATCTGGATTTGCTACTCTTGCAAACCGTCGATTTAACAAAATGCGTGATTTGTGATTGTGTGAATTTTCTTTTTACAGAAAGAAATGTACGTGTCGTACAAGTCTTGCGTGTTCTGATACCTCATCGAAAACGCATTTGATTGACATTTAATTTCCTGAAATTGTTTTGATAGTGCGTATTAAATAAAGTAGCGTGGCATCCGACAAACGATACAAGGTCAAACGGTCTCAGTTAGTCCTTCAGTTGTTTACACCTTTTAAAAGAAATTTCTGTCTACCGAATCTAATAGAACTCGTCAAATATAATTTATCTCTTTCGTTTATACTTTGTATTAGTCCTTTCTAACTGCCGGAGAGTAGTTTGCTTTGTGTTCTACGCGGCGATAACTTGATTTCTGTTCGCATGTGAAAAGTAGCTGGGCAGTGGCTTTGCCGTGAACATGGCACCTAACTATTTTATTAACATTTATTTAAAACAAAACCTTCCTTTCCAAATAGACCCATGCGTTTTATTATTTTACTTCCAATCATTGCGAAATGTTAGATTCTTAGTCAACTTTTATTTCAGAAGTGAAAAAAAAAAAAAACATACAGACCACGAAAGTAGCCCTCTGATTATAGATTTTGATAATCGAGAAATGTTTATTAGCACACTGAGATAAAATCAGTCAGCTGCGTTAGTAAACGAAACGCGAGAATATATATAGACATTCCTTAAATGTTACTTTTTCCTTTCGCGTGGCAGTCAGGACGTTTCTCGAAGGTTTCTTTTTCCCCTCACGTGACAAGAAATCCGCCATGGATCCTGAACGCGTGATCGCTTCGATTGTAGCCCTTCTTTTCCTGATTATCAAGAGTTGACTGGAACAAATTACTTGATCTGTGTAGCAGTGTAGGGTTTCAAGTACGGAATAGCTTAAGTGTAGTGTGTCAAACTTCTACAGTTGCGGTTACACATCGTCCTTTTACCGTGGTAAATGGGCTCTTTACCTCGGAAAACTCACAAATCGTGTGTGACCAACATTTCCCAAGGTAAATTTATCGCGGTGTATTTCCATGGATACGTCAAAAAGAACAAAAGAATCGCCCATGCAAGTTACCGAGGTAAATAGGTAGCTTTTTCAAGTACCTCAAGATAAAATGACCGATCGCGAGGCAAACCTCAAAGATAAGCCAATAAAATAAACAGAGAAATTTGAAATTAAATATGGTTTAGATTTCCGGAGGTCAACTTTGCGTGTTCAAGGCAGCAAAAGCGTGGTCTTTCTTAGAATCATGGCTGGATGGCTTGCTGATTTGTAAGTAAGCTACATGTACTTTTTTTGGAAATTTGGCGTTTAAATACAACACAAGTCAAGGAAGATCTATAGTGCATTTTCTTATATGTATTTCGATTTAATCTCTAGGCCTAGAAACATCCAACAAGGAGATTTAAAAAAACGGAGTCTTCGCCTTCTAATTCTTCGGTGTCTGAAACACTGACATAACAAAGCAGTCAGTAGAGGACTGTCAAAACAGTATAAATAATAAAAGCGAGATGATGCTAGCAAGCACCCTCGAATTATCTATTTTCGCATTTCGCGCCGAAAACAGTATGAAAGATTAATGACCTTGGTAAAGTATTAAGTTTTTGACGGCAAACACCCCGGTAACGTATTCCCGCGGTGAGTTGACTTCGGTGTAATTGAACTTGGGAATGCTATTTCGTTACAAACATTCCGGTATTTCCATTTTCAGCGTTTTCGTCGCAAGAAACATGTACTCCATTTTCTAACATTGTTCTTGGATCGTAGAAAGCGGGCAATAAATCACAAAAGAAATGGAAAACAGCGCAATTTAACGGTCGGCGCAAGAAGGTGGGGGACGAGTGCTTCGAGTAACGCTCAATTCCTCTTGCGTTCATTTGCGTCAAAAATAGAGAGGACGTTCTTTTTTGGTAAAAAATCATAATATTTTGTTCTGTCATTTTGTTTTCCCGCCTGTTTTGTAATTTTGTCTTCCCGCTTGTTTTGTCATTTTGTTTAACGAGTGTTTTATGCATTCCCGCATGTTCGCCATTTTTATTTCTCGCATATGAAAAAAAGAAGACTTAAAATTATCCCAGCAAAATTTTCCCGGTCTCTGCTTTCCCCATCCCCGGAAATGGTAAATCTTCTAGAGGCGCGAAAGTTGCAAGCGTAGATAACATACAAGCTTTTTACAGCCTGGAGAAACATTTCCTGTTATAATAGCTTTTTGGTAAAGTATATTTTAGCCTCTTTTTGTAATAGCATTGTAATAAGGATTACTATTTTTTAATCTTAAATTTTAATGTGATGTAAGTTTTAGATGCAGCGCACCTATAGATACCAGTCTTCCACCTGAATGACCCACCCTGTTTAAATAAAGTTTCATATACTTACTTTCGTAATGATTCAGTATACTCACCCGGTAATAAGCTAAAATTGAGAAACAATACTGATAAGAAACAATACTGAACGATTGCTGTGACCGTTTTTGGGTGTCCTCAGTCACCAAACAGTTTCATTCTGATGTCGAATGCACGCTTGTCTGACTAGAGACAAGAGATGTAGTCTCCCAGTGAATGTTGTGTAACCCCTTTTGGATGGTAGCTGTCAGCAGTCTGTAAGTGTTCCTCACCAAACACTTTCATTCTAATATCATACGCGCGCTTCTTGGACTTCAGAGTGGAGATGTAGTTGCCCAGTGAATGTTGTGTAGCCCTTACTGAATGATAGCTCTCAGCCATCTCTGAATGTTCTTCACCAAACAGTTTCAGACTGATATCAAGTACAAGCTTGGATCCGGATCCAGAGCAGAGATGTAGTCGCCCAGTGAATGATGTGTAACGCCCCTACTGAATGGTAGCTGTCAGCTGTCTCTGAATATCAGAGACAGTATATCAATATCCTTCACCAAACAGTTTCCATCTGATATAAAGCGCTCGCTTCTTGGACTTAAGAGCGGACAATTTCACAGCACGAAAATGGAGATTTACGGAAAATTAAAGGTGGCTTAAATCTCCTTAAAGCTGGTCATCCAACTTTGCGCCATCAATTAAAAGTTCTTAAAGGTGGTCATTTACGCTACCGTGCGTAAACCTGGTGTAAATGTGGCTTAAATGTTTCAATCTCTTTAAGCCAGCTTTATTTTAGACATGAGTGTAAAGCTGGTTTAAAGGTCAGTTTAAAAAATGTAAAGGTCGCGTAAAGCTGATTAAATTCCAAATTTACGCCAGCTTTACTTCAGCTTTACACCGCAGTAAAGTTATGTTTTCATGCTGTGTTTGTAGTCGGCAAGTGAATGTTGTTTGTGTTACACCTACTGAATGGTAGCTGTAAGTGGTCGTTGGAAGTTTTTTTACTAAGCAGTCTCAGTATGATATCACGTGAACACTTCTCATAGGCAAGAGCAGAGTTGTAGTCTCCTAGTGAATGTTGTGTAACCCTCACTTCATGGTTGTTGTTAGTCATGCTCACCAAACAGTTTTCCGTCTGATTTCAAGTGCACCCGTTTTGGACTCGAGAGCAGAGTTGTAGTCTCCAACTGAATGTTGTGTAACCCCCACTGAAATATAGCTGTCCGCAGTCTCTGAATGGTCTTCACCAAACAGTTTCCGTCTGATATCAAGTGCATGATTCTTGGGCTCAAGAACGGAGATGTAGTCGCCCAGTGAATGTTGTGTAACCCCTACTTTATAGAAGCTGTCAGCAGTCTTTCGATGTTCTTCACCAAACAGCCTCAGTCTGATGTCGAGCCACGCTTCTCTGACTAAAAAGCTTCTGAGCAGTCTCCTCTCCTGTGTTGAATGACGGCTTGGTCTAAATAGATGTCTGGAAAAATCGAATAGCACATAGTCACGAATAGTACGAATATTCCCGAATAGTCGCGAATAGTATGTGATTAGTCAACCATGTCCAATATACACGACCTGATACGAGTCGTAAGTCGTGAATGATGACAACTAGTAGCGAATAGTAGTTGAATAGTAACGAAAAGTGACAAATACTATAGTTCCAAATACTAACGAATAGTTGCAAATAGTGACGAATAGTCCTAAATAGCGACGATAACGAATAGTGACAATTCGAGACCAGAATACTCCGGCTCTACTACTGATCAAAGTCAATATCTTACATTGATCTTACACTTTAGCATATACCACGGACAAAGAAAGGGGGCAGCTATTTTTTCCTAATTTGGAATGCACCTTCTTTGTAATCCTCTGCACCCTTAGCGAATTGCAACTGTCAGGTTGAGTTTAAGACGAAACAAAACTACTTGGTAGAAACTAGCCTATGAGCCTGAGAACTTTACAAAAACAAAAGAAACAAGACATCAATGCATCAAAAAGAATTATAAAAGAACAGTCATTTTATAAAATTATAGAACGAGAACAAACTTAGCACCAAAACGAGGCTATACCTTGTGGTTTAACGTTTTAACACTGCAATCACAAATTACACAAAAATATTGAAAAGAGACACGAGACAGCCCAAAGGGCCTTTGATTGATTACTTTTATAGATCAATGTAAAGAAAACTTTAGGTTTTTCGTATCCAGCATGGCATGTCTGTGCGTGTAAGGCCCAATTTATACGTCGCATTTCAGTTGCGCCGAATACAATTCAAGTCGCCGGAAACTCGCTAAAATTGCTCTTAATAAAAACAGCGCGATATATAGCCACACAAATAAGCAGAGTTGGGTACACTTTTTACACTTGAGTTTTCTGCGGCTTGAATTGTATTCGGCGCGACTGAATTAATACGACGTATAAATTGGGCCTAACATCCTGAGAAGTGAGCCGTGAATAACTTGTTTTGTAACCGGAGTCGCTGGAAATATTCATGTTGGTACACGTAAGTACAAGTGTAAAGGCTTATGAAATAAGAAATAGCTTCACATATACCGTATTATTCTTGAAGTAAATAAGGATTCTCGAGGAGTAGATGTATTTTCTGTTGTAATTCATAGTCTGATATTTTTTACCTATAAAGCAATCTTTGAAAATGGAACCGCTTCAAATGTATATGTTTATGTTAAACTTCTATTTTGTTATCACTTGATCAATTATTAAATAACTCTGTACCTGATGCATCTGTGATGTGCATTAATTCTTCTGAAAAAGCAAACCTGTGTACAGCTGCCCGCTTCCCGAAAGAAAAATTTTCTTGAGGAGACTGGAGAGTGGGCGGCAGTACACGGGCTACATTAGCACGCTTTTGTTGAGCGCTATACAAGAGCGAATGTAACGACCTTGTTCGCTACTGAACGTACTTGCACGGGAAATCAACCGACAAATTTCGAATTCTTGTCATTCATCACGTTGTTTTGACTGACGTGTTGACTGAAAAGTCTTGAACTTGTCTTTTGCTCTAGACAATATTAAGACATTTAGACATATTTTAGCCATTTTCGAGACTTTTATACCGACGGAACTGCTCTTGAGAAAAAGTCTCGAGAATGTCTAGTTTTAATCTAAGAATGTCTAGCTGTCAAAATGTCTAGAAAAGTCTTTCATTTTAGCTCAAAATATTGACTTTTCAAAGACTTTTCTTTGAAAAGAGCCGCCAGACATAAAAAAGACTTTTTCAAGACTATTTTCAAGATCTATTCTAGACAATTTTTAGATCTACGCGTTTTGTGCGGGAAACAAAGATGGCAGTTTGCAGGTTTTGTCAAAGTAGGGGGGGGGTGATGATGGGTGCGTCCGCATCCGCCCCCCCCCCCCCCCCCCCCCCCCTACGAGCCTTGGAAGTCCGCTCCTTGTGAAAAAAGTATAAAATTAAAACATAAATAAATAAATAAATAAATAAATAAATAAATAAATAAATAAATAAATAATAAAATAAATAAATAAATAAATGGATGAATAAAAAATAAATAAATAAGGGAAATGGTATTTCTGTACTTCGTCTATTTACATTTAATGGGTCCACCATTTGAAGATTTGTGTGGCATAGTTTTGACCAAATTGTGTGATTGTAGGTTAATTTTAACGATACATTCTAACTAATGCCGTTCATAGTTAGCAAACCGACTCTGGTTGATTTATGTAATAAACATTTGAAACCGAAATAAAGACATCTATCTTTTTCCAGTCTTTCTTTAAAAGAACTCCCGTCATTGTTAGTTAAATAAATTGTAAGTTATGTTTTCAAGGACCTGTTTCTAAAACTACGTTTTGAATTTGAAGATGTACCAGAATTATTGTCCTTGCTACCTTCACCTTTATATGGCTTGTTTCCTAACAAACTGTCTTCAAAACGCACGAAATGCGGCGTCCGACAACCCATTTCTTCAAGCCGGAGGCGCTCATATGCACCCCCTCCCCTCCCCCCCCCCCCCCAGCAAAAATTCTGGCTACGGGCCTGCTATTGTTTCTTTTTGGTTTCTTTGCTATTATATGATCGTGTGAGGCTACCTGAACCTTTAAAACACTATAAGAAAGCCACGTACCAATGACTGGAATGATCTGAAAACGACAAAATATGAACTGGAAATGCGTGTGACTTTGGCGTGACACGCAAATATATACCCGAATCATACTTAAAATATTTTAGTGTGAGAGTTTTTAATTGTGAGTTTTTTATTGTGAGTTATTTTATTGTGAGAGTATTTTACTCTTCAATCCGCTGGCAATTGAAAAGTATAAGGCAATAGGATTACTTAGTGCCAGTTATACATAAGATATTTCCCCTTAAAAAAGAAAAGAAAAAAAGGAACGGTAAGTGAATACGTACATCAGCCTTTTATTACTTTTATTTATGGCAAATCTATTATAAATAAACCAATGTTCTCATGTGATATAGTTTATACCTTTCGTTATGGTTTCGGGTTTATATTTCCCTCCGTGTCTGAGTACGCATTTGCTTTAACAGTTATTATTTTTATTTTTTTTTTCTCAAAATCCTTCCTAGAGATTTTTGGCGTCAAAAATGACTAAAATTGCTACTTTGACAAAACCAGCAAACTGCCATCTTTATTTCAAACTGTTTCTCTGCAGAGAAGCGGTCCCTGGAAAAATGAATTCAATTTTTACAAAGTAGATGGTCCGGCTAGAAAAGTTGCATGATTTGGTTGGAGGTTATACATTCTTTGTTGTGATGAGTGCCATGCAAAGTTAGCCAACTTTTGGAAATTTTCAGTACAAAAATTGTTCCCTGGGGGGTCAAACTTTAATTGGTTATCAGATTGTATTTATCAAACTTTTCAATGCCCATTTGATTACTTACTCATGGATACCTTTCACCAGAAAAAGTTTGAGATAGGGTTGTTTTTGGCCATTTCCAAAATTACTTGAACCTTAAGTGGAACTGCTCTTAATGCTACAGAAATGGGGTAACACAACAAGCCATTCAAGGAATCCATGACACGCAACCAGTATTTCTTGGGCTGTGCTGACTGCATGTAGTTGGGGTAGCCCATGTTCAGAAAACCAATACAACGTGCAACCAATATTCACATGGTGCACTGATAATCAGTTCTGTCTTCGGGCTCTTGGTGTTGTGTTTGAAAACCTGGCTTTTCTCGTTAGATAGATGCCATTTGAGGCGGGTTTCTAGTTCCTCGCATGTTGACCCAATATAGACCATTTTGTTGTGAAATGTCACTATGTATATGTTTCCATTTTTGTACAAACTGTTGAAATTATTATTGACTAATTCTAATACTGGTTGTCTTCGGTTGAAATACTTATTATTTAATTCCTTGTTATTTATATGCATGTATTCGAATTTAGTTGTTTTTGAAAGTGCCGTGTATAGTTGTTGTTTGTCCATACGATTCATATCATGAACGTTATAATTTTTGTCAATGTCTGCGCCTTGGTATTTATACACAGAGGCTTGGGATGCATATATATATAATAACTTCACAAGAGATCAGGCTTCAGGAGTAATCATCGTTTTATTGCGACAGCTCTGTTTCGTATGGACCAAAATAATAAGGTCCACACTCATCAGGCAACTTCAACGACTGACCGTTTAATCATTTAGCTGGCAGTTAAATGCGAACATTTGAATGGTTTCTATGGCAAATGCGTTACATACAAGCTTATTGGAAACTAATCGAATGGTTTCTAGGTAACAAATGCATTATAAACAAGGGGCTATATCTAAATTACGTTACTCTAAACTTCTGAAGTACAGAAGTACAGAATTAGTTTGGCCAGATGGTTTACCCAAATTGTTAGAGTTTACTGAATACATCAATTCTCTTTATCCCACCATCAAGTTTGAGCTGGTATATTCGGAGCATACCCTCAATGTCTTGGATCTCACTTTGCACCTCCAGGAAGGTTTTATTAAGACAGATATTTATGCTAAACCTACAGATAGTCACCTTTATTTACCTTTTTCAAGTTCTCATCCGGCACATTGTAAAAGGGCTATTCCCTATGGGGTTGCTCTACGAATTAGACGTAATTGTTCCTCTGATGATTTTCTTAACAAGAGGTGTGCTGAATACAAAGGGTACCTTAAATCCCAGGGCTATAATGCAGCTTTAGTAGACAAACAATTCGACAAAGCGCTTAGTATTGAGAGATCAGAATTACTTAAGAAAAAAGTCAAGCCTGTCAAGAAAGTTTTCCCGTTAGTTCTTGACTACAATCCTATCCTGCCTGATATTCAGAGAGTTATCAAGAAACATGCTCATCTTTTGAGATCGTCGCCCGAATTACTTGAAATTTTTCCATCTAAATCGATTTTTCCAGCATATCGCCGTACCAAAAATCTCAAAGATATTTTAGCACCATCTAAACTTCGTGGCGACAATGGGGCAAACCAGGCAGAGAACGAAATGGGAGGGTGCTTCAAATGTTGTAATCGTTGTGATCTTTGCAAAAATTTTCTAATTCAAGATTCCAAATTTAAAAGCTTTTCCACAGGCCGAGTCTACAAGATAAAGCAAAAATTGTCTTGCTCTTCCAAAAACGTTGTTTACTTGGCCTCGTGCAATAAATGCAAATTGCAGTATGTAGGTTCCACCACAACAGAATTTAAAGTACGTTTTCGCAATCACAAATCATCCATGCTCACTAACAAAAAGACGTGTGAGCTTGCAGTCCATTTTAATTGTACTAGGCACGAAATTTCCGAAATTAATTTTATCGTCATCGAACAAATTACTAGCCAGGGGGTTGCTGCGTATATTGATAAGTTGTTATTGACCAGAGAGGCCTATTGGACCTCCCAGTTATTTACACTCAGCCCTCGTGGTCTTAATAAAAGACGGGAATTTAGATCCAAAAATCGCGTCCGTTACAATACATAATTAGACTGACTATTATACACCTAGTAATTAAGGCGCTCGCAGATACATTGTTGTAATCTTTTGTAAGTTAATATTAGCTTGTTATGTAATTTATTATTTCAGGTTGTATAGCATTATGTAATTATATTTACATTTTTCTGATCTTATATATATACATGCAAATCTGTAAACTTACTAGGTTTTTTAACGTTTTATTTTTTAACTTGTAAAATATTGTTCCAATCTGAAGAAGGCCGAAGGCCGAAACGTTACATACATTAAAAGCCGGAACAGTTAGAAGTTTGCTTCACGACGCCTCATCTTACACTTTACTAAAATTCACATTGAAGCACGGTATCTTTTGATCCTTCTACTGGAAGTCACCATTTGGAAAACCATATTATTCTGCCTATATATATATATATATATATATATATATATATATATATATATATATATATATATATATATATATATATATATATATATAGTTACAGTGAAGGAGCGGGTAATAAATTTGAAGTTAAACTACTCAAATTTTGAGTGCATTGAGTTTAATACAATACTGTTTCATAGGCCACCGGAACGGTGACCCACTCATCAGTTAAACTCTTTCATACACTGAAGCGTCAGCTTCTACATAAACGTTATGATCACGTGATGGAAACGGTTTTCAACATTTGAAATTTTACAAAGTATAGCGCGCGCGCTTAATCGTCTACAACACTTATTTCGAAACTAAGCCGCACTAAGTTCACGCGTTAAATTTGCTAACATGGACTTACGTTAATCTTAACATCAGTATGATCGCATGAGATGCGCCGTTACAACCCGTACGAAACGAACAGCGCTGCTGCAGCGCTGCAGAATGGCTGGAAGAAGCGCTGCAAAAGAGCTGTAAAATGGCGCGCTGCAGCAGCCGCAAATTTTGGCTGTTTAATACTGCCACGAGCAGCCCTTTGACAGCGATAAACAGCGTTTTGGCAGCGGCAACGAAACTTTATGATTTTGAATTTTTTTCTAAATCTCGCATTGTTTCAGTTACAACCGTTGTAATTTTATACTTTCCATTTATCAAGCGTCCCTATATAAACCAGCGTAACGTTGTAATCTTAACTTTTGGCAAATTTATCTGAGGAGTGCCGTACAAGTTGTGCGGTACGAAACTAGTTAGTAATAAATATGCCAAGTCAAATCTTCAGTTGATTAGACTGTCTTCTAATATATATATATATGTATATATATATATATATATATATATATATATATATATAGTTTGAGTAAAAGAGTAAACAGCGAACTTCTCACAGGTGACGGTTTAATATTAATATGTAGACGTTTCGCCCATTCGGGCTTCCTCAATACATCGGTGTGGTGAAGAATTAAAAATGCTTGGAATAAAAAACTAGTTTACAATGTTGGACTTATATATAAAAATGTATAATTAAAAACAAAGTAGAAATTTACAAACAATTAAAAATTAAAAACCTAACAAATATTAAAAATTTAAAAATTAAATCTCACTTGGCTCTAGAGTATTACGCAATGTTTGAATGGCGAAAACATAACAGCAGGGTCCCAAGACAGGGCCGCTGAACAAAGCGCTTTCTAGCGCAACAAAAACTTGGTAACAGGATCCCGAAAGAGGGCCTTTGAATAAATTATTATAACAAAATCCCTAAATTAGGCCCCTGAACATGAGTAATTGTATTGCGTGCTATACTCTCAGCTAAGTAACAGTATCCCTAGTTGGGCCCCTGAGTAACATGTATTGACCTAAAATAAAAAACATTACGTAATAAGAACACTTGTGAAAAAAAAACAAAAAAAAAAAACAAATTTTTGATAAAACGTTGTCGGTTGCTAATTATATCTAATTCTATTCCTTGAATTGAATTCGGATCTTTTATTCAATCCGTGAGGCTGAAGGGTGCAAAGTTGTGCACTCCAATAAGCTTCTCTCGTTAGAAGACGTTCATCAGTGCTGTTATTGTCACTTGGGTTGGAAATTTGTTCAATAATTGTGAAATTGAAATCAGAGAGAATGTGAAACGTTTTGTTAAAATGTGTCGCAACCTCACAAGTGTTCTTATTAGTCTTCATGGCCGATTTATGATTACGAAAACGCACCTTAAATTCGTTGCTAGTTGAACCCACATATTGCACACTGCATTTTGTGCAGGTGACCAAATAAATGACATTTTTGGATTTACAGTGGAGATGTTGTGCAATATGATAGGTTCTGTTTGAACTAGCGCTTGAGAAATGGTCAGATTCAACTAAAAAATTACGGCAGAGATCACATTTACTTTTGCATTTAAAGCAACCATGTTTATCAGAATCATTGTCATTAACATTAATTTTTCGTGGGCGTGCGAGAATTTCTTTGATATTTTTGGGTCTTCTAAAAGATGGGATGATTGACCCTTC